>JAJPUD010001330.1:211690-267109 GCA_023553655.1 Myrmecobius fasciatus
ATTTATTTATTTATTTATTTATTTATTTTATTAAAGCTTTTTATTTGTATAACATATGTATGAGCAGTTCCCCAGCATTGATCTTTACAAAGCTCTCCATTACAACTTTTACCCCCAGTCCCCTCCCCTCCCCTAGATGGTACATGTATGTCCAAAAAAAAAGAAAAAAAAAATCTGTCTCTAATTTCCATTAAATCCAGTTATTTTCTAAATGTGTTTGACAAGAAAATGATAAGTTTATTTTTTTAAAAGCCTAACAATATCAATAATCAGTTTCTCCTTTTAAGTACTTTATAGATTAACCAGTAAAGACTTAAATTTGGTTTAATTTTCATATTAAGTAATTTTTAAAAATGCTACATTTGAATGTTTTTCATATTCAATGCTACTTTGATTTGGAATATTTTTATAATTTATCACATAATCTAAAAAAGGAAGAACCAAGTTACAGATTCACTTATTGATTTTGAATATCTAGATTAATAATATATGAATATCTGCTGAATCAGAGAACTATACATTTCTATAAATATACATTTGAATTACTTTTTTTTTTTTTTTTGCTTTTTTGCTGAGGCAATTGGGGTTAAGTGACTTGCCCAGGATCACACAGCTAGGAAGTGTCTGAGACCAGATTTGAACTCAGGTCCTCCTGACTTCAGGGCTGGTGCATTTGAATTACTTTCAATGTAATACAACACTTATAAATCTTATAAATAAATGATTTCCTTTTCTGTTCTGAATAATATTTTTCTTTACCTGAATATATAGTGTGCACAGATTAGCAAAGACTAGATCCATTTTCCAAACTTGAGATATAATCATAACTTACTGAAAAAATATAAGTTGACAAAGGCAAGATATTGCTGTTGCTTATTTCTCTTGTATAGGACCATAAATAAAGTGCAGTGAGAGGGAGTTGTAAGTCTTTTGTAAGAGATCAAAGAAATGTTTCTTAAATAGCAGATTAGGTTTATAATTAGCCTCAGTCCTTATTGGATCTGTGATTTTATACTTCCATTGCTGCAAATTGCAGTTATTCTCATAAAAATGTAGAAATGTATCTTATACACCTTAGAGAATTTATGTACTCTTATATATTCTTTATGTTTCTTAAATAATTTCAAATGCTATACCAGATAGGTATCTGGAATTTAATCACAATAACTATGAAACAAGGGAAATTTGACTGGGAATTTTGTCTTGGGATGATAAAGACTGTAACAACCCATCTTAGATTATAGCACTGCACACTCGTGCGTGAACACACACACATACACACACACAGGATTTCTATATTTCTTTATAAAATAATTAAGGTTTCAACTCACACATACTTAGTATATAAGAAAATTATACAGTACCTTTGCTTCAGTCTTAAAATTAGTCATTTTCTTGACTATTCCAATTTATTACTGTTTTAAATGACTTCTTAAATAGCATTTTATTGGTTCATTAAAATAGTGTTGTCATCTTTTACTGGCAAATTATGAAGATATGTGTCTTCAAACGAAAAGATATAATTTCTTAAATGTCTTATTTCTTGAAAAATTTCCCATTCATAGTCCCTTGGAAAAATCTCCTTTACATCATTCTATATTGGCAAATAGTTTTGAAAAATATTGACCTTATGTAGAAGACTGGAAACAAAATAATTTTTTTCAATATGAATTTGTAGATTATGAATGCTTCAATGGATTGTTACTATCATGGGAAATTCTGTGCAGATAGATTAAAATTTATATACTTATGGTTAAAATCATTATTTTGAGGTTCTGAAAATGTATTGATATTTGATTTTCTCCCATCTTTTCAACTTGTTGGTAATCATTTAAAGTGAATTTTATGAACTAAGTACATGAATAGGGTGTGTGTGTGTGTGTGTGTGTGTGTGTGTATAGGCATGCACATGCATATACAGATGAAGCCTGTACTCATCAGGAAAAAGCAACATTTTTGTACATGAAGGTAGGGGCTTCAGAACATGGTCTGAAGATATTGTAAACTTTACATCATGCTTTACATATATAACAGGGCTTTCTTAATATTCCTCATAATATTTAATGTACTTTTTACATGAAATTTAGTCTAAATTTTTAGCATTCCTGATAGAATTATATCAGTGAAGTGTTTTTTTTTTTTTGTTTGTTTGTTTGTTTTTTTTTGTTTTGGGGAAGTTTACAACTTTTAGATGTGCTTATTTTCAGTTTTTGTACATTCACAAATGATTTAGGTATGTTTAGATTTTATTTAATGCTATTCAATATATTTCTCCATTGTTGAAAGCATCTTGGAATAGCAGGTAAGGAGTTGGCCCTAGATCCAATAGGACCTGGGTTCAAATATTTTTTCTAATGTTTATAACCATTTGACGCTGCACAGGCTATTTTCTCCCTCTGCCTAAGGCAGTTTTTCATACTTTTCAGAGAAGATGATTACTAAAGGTTGAAATAGTTTCTTCATCTCTGAGTTACTTATACCAGTGAAATCATAGGTGCAACTCCTGTCACAAGACAAAATTAAAACTTTAATAATTGCTTTATCTTATTTAGATTTTACCCTAAAGGTCATAAAAAAAGGATAAATGATTATCAGAAACAAATACTTTAAAATGGAAAAGTTATGAATGAGTTTGATTGCATTTATATTAAATGAATTGGATCAATAAATTACATGGAACTTTTCTCTATATCTCTTTTACTTTGAACATTTTAGGCATTTTGCCCTACCTTTTCTTATATTTCAGGTTCCCCAAGTTTTTCCTTCAAGAAAGCCTTATCTACGTGTAAAACATAATATTTAGCAAATTGTCTCGCTCATAATAAGCAGTAGGTAAATTCTTGTTGAGATAATTGACTACAAGTATTGCTCAATTACATTGTGAGAATATTTAGCTATTCAT
The DNA here is from genome assembly GCA_023553655.1 of Myrmecobius fasciatus. Lineage (NCBI taxonomy): Eukaryota > Metazoa > Chordata > Mammalia > Dasyuromorphia > Myrmecobiidae > Myrmecobius > Myrmecobius fasciatus. The sequence goes on from JAJPUD010001330.1 coordinate 214,593, forward strand.
AAGAGGAATCTTCATATCATTACTTAGTAAAAGTGAAAATAACTCAACATTGAATTACTTTTTTAAAGGTCATGTAAATTTTGTTCGAAAATACATCAGAGAATAGCAGCTCGGTGGCATAGTGGATACAGCACTGATCCTGGAGTCTAAATCTGGCCTCAGACATTTACTATTTATGTGACCCATGGCAAGTCACTTAACTTCAATTGTGTCAAAAAAGAAAAAATACACTTCAGAGTCATGATATTATCAGTATCCATGTTGACAGATACTTCTTATATACTCATTGGAATAAATACCATTTTTACCTTAGTAGAAATAACCAAAGATTTATAAATCTTAAATAAAAATGCCAGAATAATGAGTTGTATTTGGCTTTGTCACTTTTTCATTGACTTATTCAAAAATACATTTCAAAATTCTGAAAAATAATTAAAAATTAAGATTTCCTTATATTGTTTTGCTATACTAGGCATTTGTAAATAGCTTTCAGTGAAAATAAAATTTAAAAAAATTCTTAAGCTTTAAAGCAAAATGCTGTTATTTAAAGGAAAATACTGTTAAAATTGAGATCTACCTTATGTACTTAATCTCCCCACAGCTTGTAAAGTCAGTTAAATATAGCCATCTTTGGGTTCTGTGGAACAGCAAATAGGGAAAAAAGTTAAAGTTGGAGACATGTTTGTGAAAAACTCCTCAAAGTAATTTATTTTGACACTTTTTAAAGGCCTCTTTGTAAATGGACTTCTTAAATAGTACTTCTGTTGCAGACGATCCATGTGAGAGCACAAAATGGACTGGATTCAAGAGGCCTGGCGTGGGAATATTTTAAACTCCATTCTGTTAGACAGCTGGTTGACTCTGAACAATTCACCTTCTTTTTAATATATTCAAATCCAAGTTACCTAGAAGGAAGTTCTTCTATGATACCTGCTCATATAATCCTTTTATGAGTAAATATTGCATATGCCTGTTCTGTGAGGTTTTGTGGAGGAGAAGCCAAACTGTTAGTTTCTAGTCAGAGGAACAAGTATTCAAACAGTTCAGGATTTATTAGCAAGAGGGCCTACTGTCTTGGTAAAGAAATTAAAATAGTCATTCAGCTTGGTTTTCCTAATCTTAGCTAGATGGAATAATTCCCAACCTATTTACACCGTTAGCAATTTACTAATTTTTCCAATTTTAGAGTTTTGTTTCTATAGTTTCTCTTGTTAGGTCCTGAAGAATGGCCCAAATCCTGGAAAATTTATATTTTGACTTTTCTATAGAAGCACAGTACAACTACTAAAAGTGTAAGAAGTATTGTATCTGACATATGTATGCACTGGTTGAACTTTCCTACCTTAAATCTATGCATACACTGTATTTCATAAAGGAAAGTATACTCTTACTTCTAAGATTCTATGTTGTCTGGTTTTTGTAGAGATAATAATAATAATAATAATTCTAAACTTACCATCCTGTGATCTTGTAACAGCAATTAGATAAATATAAAAATTCCCTTGTGTTTCTTAAACAAAATATATATTGGAATAAGCACAGTCTACTTTGCAGGCATCTCATTTAGAAAAACTTCTGTTAAGAACTGCAAAAATGATTCCACTCTCATTTTATAAATGGAGAAGCTGAGAAACATCCAATTATTTTTTTAGAGTCACAAAGCAAGTGGTATACTGGGAATGGAATTAAGATCTCCTTTTAGTCCTATATCTTAATTACTGGACATTTTGCCTCCCAAAATAGAGTTAATGTATTCCAGTGATTTAAAGTTATGCCGGTCTAATGTCTGAGGCTTTTGATTTTCCATTTTGGAGCATTATCAGAATACTGCAGTAATTTTGGACTCAGGAACTGGAAAATTTTTGGGTCTGGTATCTCACGAACCACTTCTGGGATAGTAACCAATGTCATGTACCACTGAAATCAGGGAATCTTGATTTGGGATCATATATTTTCTAATTTTGGCATTCGTTTTCTAATCTTGGCAGAACTTGATGTATCAGTGGTTTAAATAATTACCATTTTATCCATCATCTTAATATGTTTTAAAGCATCACTTTCAAATTTTGGCCAAGTAGCAATTTATCCTATATGTCATCAAAACCAGTAATTTTGGGCTTTCTGATAATTCCTATTTGACTTTTGTTTAAAAAAAAAATTCTTTTACTCTTGAATCGCAGAAGATAATGGGAATTTATACTTCAGGATTTAACAAGGGAAATAAAGCCGAGTAAGACTTCCTATTTTCCTTCCCTACATGGTCCCTTTGGTACTCTTAAGTTAATGTTTGCCATCTCTCTCATATGACTTACTCATTCCTGCCTTTTTGCCCTTTGCACATGCCATTCCCTCCACAAGAAAGCTTTGCTCTTTTTCTTTTATACCTCTTAAAATTAGGGCTTAAAATTTACTTGTAGGATGCATTTTATAAACAACTCCATGTGTGTTTTTCCCCTTCTATTTCATATTTATGAAATTTCAATATTCATTTAAATTGAATTAACAAAATCATTAAGAAGTACTTTAAAAGAAAGCATTTTCCTTTAATATCAGTATTTTCCTAAGGGCTTTTTAGACTTCAAGACATAGTTTTCCAGTGAAATAGAGGAAAACAAAAACACTTTCTTTTAGATAACACTCTAAGGTTTGAAAATGTGCTTTACACAGCTTACTTTATTTGGACCTCACAGCAACTCTGAGTTAGATGCTATTCTTATATGCATTTTACAGAAGGGGAAAACGGAGCCTTTTCTTAAGTATTACAGGCAGAATTTATGCTGAGGTCGTCTTTACTGTGAGTCTTTAGTTTAATCCATTATACTATATAATTTCACCCAGAAAATGATGAAAATTAATATGGTAAATGCAAGTAGGTTGTATCACATTACAAAATTGAGAATTATAAATGAATAATTGAGTACAGAATGTCATTAGAGAAATGTGTGAGTTAAAAATGAAGCTGAACTGGTTACATAGAGAGGTTATGTGGTTGAGGAAGAGAGAACCACTGGAGAGATTTTGTGAACAATTAACATTCCTGCAATGTGATGAGAAAGGGAGGAGAGTCCTTAGCATATTGCACTAGACAGTCATGTGACTATTTTATTGGAAGATATTGATAAAAGTCACAAAGAATGGGTTTTCATGTACGCATTGTAATCTTGCATCATTTGAAGGAATATCTATATTGATGAAATAAAAGAAATGCTTAAGAATTTGAGAGTGAAGAATATTTTACTTTGGAAACTACAGTTAGGAGAGGAGGCACTTCTAATTGGAGAATCAGGAAAAAAGAACAATTAAAGATCTAAAGTAATTAAAAGTGGACTAATTTGCTTTAAAAACAAAAACTTTCTTCAATGGCTTCTTTTTATCTACAGAGACTATATAGATTGTTAGTTTACTACCTTGCTTTAAAAAAAATTACCTTCTTCAGTGACAATGACTCCTTATTACCTACAGAAATTAATGGTGTAGATCCTTAGGTTGGCTTTAAAGACTCTTTACTATATGGCTCTACACTCTCTTTAGAATTTCCATTTTACATTAATGCATCATATTTATTGCTCCTCTTGTGCTTTTGCTCACATTGTTCAATTCTGACTGGATTATCTTCCAGTGCCTTTTAATCATTCTTCAGGTCACCAACAACATTGATTCTTTGGAATTTGAGGTATTTCATGGTTTTGTATCATATAGCATGTCACCTGGAAAATACATCAATATACTGATAAATCCAAAATGCTTCATCATCAATATGTCCTGCTGCAAATGTCCCATAGACCTATCAAACCACTTAATACAAGGGAGGCTCTCTTCTTTTTCTCTTAATATTACCTGAATACCAGAGGAACATATAGTCTGTCTATTGGTTATCATTGTTAAAAAAGTGGCTTTTTTTTGTCACATTTTCCATTTAGGCATTGTTATATGAATGTCATTAATGATGACTTAATTCACAAGCTGAAAGCATTTAATCATGTTAACATAGCTAATTATTGACAGTTTTATGTAGAATTCATATCTTCTGACTTCTAATCCAGTGTTCTTTCCACTATACTGTACCAAGCCATCAAAGTGGAAATAGGCTAAAGACAAAGAAACAGGACTAAAACAATACAACATGAAGACATAATTTTGGAGATAAATTGGAAGGATGAAATATGATAGTTGATGAAGGAAGAAGACTAGACTGAGGAATTTGAATTATGAACGACATGTAATAGATTTTTGAAGAAGAAATTATTTTTCAGATTTGTGCAAGATGGATGAGAACAGGGAGTGACTAGGCAGGAAGATGAGCAAGTGTGTTTGGTATAAATTAGCTGTGAATTGTTGAGTATCTGAAGGAGCGTCACAGGATTGAGACTGGAAAAATTCCTTTGGTAAGCTCTACCACATCCAACTCATTTGATAGATTATGTTGATAATAGTTAGGAAGAATCAGCTTGAGTTTTATGAAGAATTGATTTGGCTCATTGAATGAATGAGAGAAACAAAGGTGAATTGAAGAGAATGATTAAATTTTTGGTTTAGGTTAATTGGTTAATAGGTTATTGGTGATAATATTAGAAGTGAAAGGAGATCTGTGGGAGCAGAAGTGAATATGAAAGCTCTTTTGGAACTGTTAATCTTGGTGCATAACCCAAACATATTATCAAGAGAAAATCGAAGAGATGCTTATTAATTTATACTTGTACTTTATAAAAATGATTCATTTGTTTTCATTTCCCCAACTGTATATTTCTATATATCCAAGGGTAGCAGCTTTGAGTTGTTTTCTTGTATTTGTTAGCATCTGAGGGATATTGCACAAAATTTAGGGCCCTTCTATCATTTTTGCCCAACAATTTGACTAAAATTATAACTTTACAATATCAAAAATGTTAGAGAATACACTCATGTGCAATAAATTCCTCTTGACAAAATATTTCATAAAATACAATTATTTGAAGCATTTGTTTCTGTTCCCCCCCCCCCCCTTTGAGAATACTGTTCATACAAACGACACTTAACTGGTTGTCAATTAAATGCACACCCTATGTTGTCCCTGATACTGTCTCTCGCTCCCTGTGGATGAACAGGCTGGTGGGAGATAAATGTGTTAGTTCAAAGACAGAATTGCTGGAAAACAGTTAGTGCCTTAATACGTAGTCTGTTTTGAATTATGCTATCTTCTGACCCTTCTAAATTAGAAATGCCTGAAACCAATATAAATTCTCCCAGGACTATAACTTTCTACAGTTCTGTCATATTGGGGGAAAATTCTCGTCTCAACTTTGTTCAGGCTTTCAATCTTTAGGGAATAGAGACAATACATAGCTTCTGGAATGCTCTGGTATTTTCTAATAATATAGGGAAGTATGCAGAATGAAGGGAAAATGAATAGTATGTCATTATAAGAATCCAATATTTCAGAGAATATATGTAGAAGATTCTATAATATGCCATACTTGATATGTTGTATGTTTTGATTTTTCAACTTAAAAGATCCAGAAAATAAGGATTTTATTTATGTTTATTTAATTTACAAGAGGAAATGTTGTTCAATTGTAGCATAAATTGAAATATCTTTGGTGTTTAGAAAGTGAGAGTAGTTTCTCACTGAATTTCACATCTACAAATACTTTCTTGTAACTATCCACTTTCTGTAATAAAAGTAACTTTAAAAATTACATTTTTATGATATAGGAGTCCCTGAAATTGATCTGAAAGAGATCTTACATGTGTTGATGGTAGGGGCCAATAAATAGTTCTACATTCTGTTTCTCCATTCACTTTTCTGCTGGGAAAATATGATTTCTTTGAATATAAGAGAAGAAATATGTAATACCTTTTGATTTTAATTGTAGCTCTGATTCAATCCAAAACGTACTATATCCTTTGGGTATTATAAGAAAACATTGGGAGCAATTAGATAGTACATAGAGCATTGGCCCTGGAGTCAAATCAGGCCTCAGACATTTAATACTTAACTAGCTAAGTGATCCTGGGCAAGTCACTTAACCCCAATTGCTTTGCCAGAGAGAGACAGTGACAGAGACAATAACAGCAATGTTGTTTTAGGAACAACTTTAAGTGAATAAGTTATTTTGTCTATTATAAATACTCAATATAAAGACTATATCTGCATCCAAAGGACTGATAAATATAAATATGCATAGAATAATTTTACACACACATATATGTGTATATATACATAATATATGCCTTTTTATTAAAATGTAATAGTAGTTTAGGAGGCAGCTAAATGGTTGATAGGATAATGCTTGGAGTCATGGAGACTTGAGTTCAAATCCAGCTTTAGACACTTATTAGTTGTAGACCCTGGACAAGTCATTTAACCTCTGTTTGTTATAATCCACAGGAGAAGGAAATGGCAAATCATTCCAGTTTCTTTGCAAGGAAAATCCCGTGACAGCAATGGTATGCTGTGGTCCACAGGGTCATGAAGAATCAGATATACCTGAATGAATGAACAGCAATAATAGTTAGCAAATAGATTATTGTTGGTCATTTATAATGTTTCAGATACCTTTGAAGAAAAAAAATTTATTCTTGTTATCTCTAATCACAATTGACTCCCAGGAAATAAAAGAAATTCTCTCCCTGCAAAACAGGTGAAATTTGTTTTTTGATGTTCTTATCCTCCTGTGTTTGTAACTTTTTATTTCTTTAATATTATCTCTGTAAAACAATCTCTTCTGAAAGAATATAATAAATAAGGTACAAATAACTATTAAGGCTTAAGTGCTATTTATATTTTAATATCTTATAAAGCTTTATTGCTAAAAGGAAATTATGCTTATGAAAATTCATTTAACAAATGATCTTTTGTGCAGTGGCTGACTGTTATAGACAACTGCTAGTTATAGTTTGTATTGATAGGCTTCATTTGCCATGTGAGAAATTCCTTCTTTCTATCTTTCTCAAACTTTGGGTGACCTACTAAGTTCTTCCACCCTACCTAGTTCTCATTCCTGACTTCTGTTTTTAGCCAGAAGGTGTCATGTTTGACAAAACAGTCTTTTTTGGTGTGTGATCATGAACCTATTTTCTCATTTCCCTTAAAGCCTGGGAATTAGACTTTAAAATAAAAACTGGTTTGTAATACGTGTGCTGCAAAATTGAGATAATGAAGTCTTTGTTCATTCCTATAATTTACCTTAAGCTTATAAGAAAATACAAGTGCTCATTGTTTGTTATTAGCATGTGAGTACTCACCAAAAGAATAATCTTAACCCTAAACTGGAAGGCCCAAATTTATATTACAGGTTTCAAAATAAAAGTTAACATGCCTTTAATATTATACAACTTGTCAGCTCTGGAAACCAGTGAGATATGGCCCTCATTAGAAGTAACTTCCAGCATACCTTGTTCACTTCTCTTTTCCATATTGGATAAACTTTTTAATGTTTCATGGATTATTTTTAGTATATACACAAAAGAATAAAACACTGAATTCCTTCTCTTGTTCTTTACTTTTATATGCCTATCTGCTTATAATCCATATTTTGCTAGATAATAATATTGGATAAGAGATTTTCTGTTTCTGAGATTTATTTTTGATAGAAATAAGTACAGAAAAAAATAGAATAGACAAATACCTTATAAGTATTCTATAATAACATAGAGGAAAAAAGAGAAAGAGAGAGCATTTTGACCAGACGAACAAAAAAATCAGAGAAAGCTGCTCTTTGATATCCCCTCCTTCAAAGTCAGTTAGGATTTCATTCAGTAAAGATGTAGAAGGAAGGGTATAATAAGTATAAGGAATGATTGAGTGAAGGCAGAAAGATAGAAAAATGTAGGGTATCTTTGGAGGAGAGAAGTATAGTTTGTCTGAAACTTGTTTGGGTTTCTGAAAGGGATGTAGCATGAGATAATATGGCAAAAATTAGGTGAATCCTGGAAAGCATAGCCCTTAAAGACATTTGAGTGCTCAGTGAAAGAGTTTATACTTTTTAATCTTACCTCTAACACATACTGGCTTAATTTCTAAGTGTCCCCAAGAATTAGTTGTCATGAAACTTCTGATTCTGATAAGAATTAGTTCCTTATCAGGAGCTCCTTTCATTGATGGCATTAAAATATCATGTGGAAAAAAAATTAAGAAGCAGTAAAATGGCATTTTTATTTTAAGAACCTACTTAAATTGAATTGTGCTGAAACATTTCATTGAAAAAAAATTGATCAAAAAAGAGTGTAGTCATTTGTAAAGAGTTAAATTTGTGTTGGTGGCTAGAAGTGACATTTTGAAAACAGCTTACCTGCTAAATGAACTTGAAATAAGATGGGGAAAGTTTTATAGAAAGACACATTCATTTTATTTGTGTCTCCTTTTGTTGTTCTTGTGACCTTTCAGAACTATAAACAAAAGGACATTTGTTTTCTGAGTCTGCCTTGGCCAGAATACAAATTAAGGAAAGAAATGCAGACCTGGCAGAGTGTAACCTTTAATAAGTCAAACAAATACTTAAATTTCATAATTCTGTCATAACTTTTTTTTTCTTTCAAATTTTTTCATCAAAACATCATTTTGGGTACTGGCCCCGTATGAAGCTCTGTTCTAGTTTAAGTACCCACAACAGTGAATTCCTTTATAAATTATCTCAGTGATTAGCACTACTTGAGCAAGTACTTTGTAAAAGAAACTACAATCAATTGCATTGATCACTATTGGAGAATGTGAGAGATGAGGAAAACAAGAAATTCTTATTGCCAAAATATGTGCAAATAAATTACATTTTTTACAAGAGTATCATGATTTATTGTCAAGATTTATTGTTTAGCATGAAATTCTCTGGTAATTGATTGGTGACTTCTTTGAAAATTTATATAAATCTTTATCTGATTATTTAAAACCTTGTATGGCTTTAAAAAAAGCTCCTGTAAATAAAGTAATAAAAACTTTCAACTGGTATATTGTTCATATAAATGTGAAAAGTGTAACTCATACCAACACCAAACAGATTGCTTTGGCAGTTGTTTCTATGATTCCTCCCTTCTCCCCTTCAAAAAACCCCCAAGTATCTTCTGATCCTCAAACTGTTCTTCTTGCATGTATTCTCATTTGAATCTCATATTTTATTTTTCTAAATACAAAATTGTAACTTGAAAATAATAATTACCAGTACTGATATTTACATAGGAGTTTTGTTTTTTGTTTTTGTTTTTGCTTATAACATTAAATAGGTTGTTTCATTTTCACCCCCTCAGCAACCTGTGGAAGTTAAGTTGCACAAATATTATCTCCATTTTGTAGATTATGAAATTAAGTCTGGAAGTGGTTAAGTGCCTCTCTCCAGGTGGTCCATAGTCAAGAAATAGGGAAGGGAAGGGGAAGGTTGGACCAGAAATCCAATTTTTGAAACTACAGTATCTTAGCATTTTATCTAAATAAATCACCTGCTTATTCTACTCCTTTCCATGTGTGAATTTGCTTATGCTATAAAGTCTGTTGGTTGTAGTATGCTGTGAAATGAAATTTGGAGATTTTTTTCAAATAGAGCAATCACACACACACATACATATGCAGAGAGAGAGAGAGAAAATCCTTGCTCTATAGCGTTTATTACAATACGTTATGTACACAGAGTTTGATTAATGATATTGATCCATAACTTAGGTGCATTTTCAGAAATATTAACTTGAACAAGCAGAATATTTCTTAGCTCATGGTAATGATACTGCTTTAGCCAACAATGAAATTTACTATTATGAGTAATTCAGTGCAACAGGTATTTTTATCAAGACTTTATCCATTTTTTTGTTTGGTAACATCAGTTTGTGGAGACAACACAAGAAGAAATAAAAGGGCTTTTTCAGTCATGGCAAAAACACTTAAAGGACAAACACCCCTCCCCCCCCAAACCTCTTTTTCTACAGCCAACAGACTAAATGAGACATTGGCATTTATATACACACATACATACATATATATATATATATATATATATATATGTGTGTATATGCTTTTTGCTGGGGCAGTTGGGGTTAAGTGACTTGCCCAGGGTCACACAGCTAGGGAATGTTAAGTGTCAGAGACCAGATTTGAACTCAGATCATCCTGACTTCAGAGCTGGTGCTCTATCCACTGCGCCACCTAGCTGCTCTAGCATTTATATTTAAGTCCATGTAAGTTTACAAGTCAAAAAAGCTTTGATTAAGTGCCTATTGTGTCTGGTACTGTGCTTACTAAGCCCTGGGAATAAAAAGAGAGGCAAAAAATAGTTCCTGTCCTCAAGGAGCTCACTGTCTGACTTAAGATGGATATCTATTTTTAGAAAGAAAGAGAAAAGGAAAAAAAAAATTAAACTTTAAAGTCATAAGGCTAAAGGAACTTATAAAAATGACTACTACAAAGATTAGATAGAAATTCTATTAGGCCAATCTTGAAGAAAATGAAAACTTACAAAAATGATCTATTTTTTTACTGGAGGATACCTTGAATATCATGCATTATTATTTTTATTGCATGTCCTATACCATCCATGTTCTAGAGAAAGCTTTTTACACATACTATTGAATCGATTTTAGTTGAATTATTTATGTTATTATTATTCATAGTAATCTTACTTTCAATCTGCTTTCCCTTTCTTAGGCCTCCTTACTCTCATGCAACATATAATTGATGTTGCTTTCATTTTAGAAGATCCCTAGTACCGCGTCAACATTCAAATCAACTGACATTGTTATCTATTTAATGTTTTTTGGTTTTGAAGGAGATGCAAAGATAAATAAGACATCTCCACTATCAAGGTGCTGAGCCATATGCCTAAATGATCGATATGAACTGTTATAATAGTTTATAAGACATAAGAAGTACAAAGAAAATATTGTGTGTTCCTATTTGAAAGCAGTCATTTCTGAACATGGGGAATCAGAAAAACTTTCTTGGAGATGGTACATATAATGGCTTTTATTTGCAAGGAAATGACACTCCCTCCTCTCTTCCCCCACAATTCCTGAGAACCTTCTGTCTAAACTCCAGAAACTGCCAGTGCCATTGTACTGAAATGAAGATAATTGGCTTGTGCTATTTCACCTTCACCAAAGAACTTCATATAGTAACATTTCCCTTTTAATGGAAATTTTAAGCAGGGCAGGAGTAAAGAACTACCATGGTCAATTTGGCAATGGGCATGTAGTTTTAGTTGGAATAAGAGAATTGATTTACTTGAAATCTGTCTAGAATTTTTAAATATTTTGAAAAGGATTCTTTTTTTTTTCTTTCTGTATAAGAGATGACTTGTTTTAAGATGCAGCAAAGGTCTGAATAAAATCATTAAACAGTTTTTCAAATGAACAATTCCTGCTTTTTTCAGATAAAGCCTACCTCTTTTGGGGAAAGATTATTATTTTTAAAAAAAGTTCATCATCATCTGACTGGACTACTCATTTCCTTACAAAGCATATGTGAATTTTTTTTTTTTTTTTTTTGCTTTTTGCTGAGGCAATTGGGGTTAAGTGACTTGCCCAGGGTCACACAGCTAGGAAGTGTCTGAGACCAGATTTGAACTCAGGTCCTCCTGACTTCAGGGCTGGTGCTCTAACCACTGCACCACCTAGCTGCCCCCATATATGAATATTTTGAAACTAAGTTATGACAGAAAGATATACTCAAAATTAATACTAAAATAGAATGAATCATAAATAAGCATAATGGTTATCAAAACAATATAATAAATTGTGTTTTATAGATTTAGGGTTGGAAAGAACCTTAGAGATGATCTAGTCCAAACCCCTTGGTTTAAATGAAAACAAAACAAAACAAAACAAAAAAACCAATAAAAAACGGGCCCACAGAAGTTATATGACTGGCTCAACTCACACAGGAAGTAAATGAAGGAAGCAAGAATTGATTTTAGTTCCTTTGACTCCACTGCCTGTGTATCTTTCTAAAAATTGGGTTACTTGGTAATCCTAATTGAGTTGTTGTAGAATCTGATCTTTTCACAGAAGGTGACTTTCTTCTCTTCTCAATATTTTCTCCTGCTGCCCTTCCCACCCCTTGATCCCCAATTGTCCTGGCTTTATTTATTTATTTATTTGCACCACCTCCAGTATTCAATACTGGAGGTATTCTTTTTTTCCATCTGGACACTATGGTAGTCTCAGAACTGTGCCCATTAGACAGTTACATTTGCCAAAAGTTTGCCACAATAAGCCCTTCCCTCATCATCCCCAAATTAAGAGCCTCTGGTCCTAAACTCAGGTCAGCATGCCTGTCTTCCCAGTGCCCTCCCTGGTACCTCTCATTGGTACCTATGATCTGTAATGGAGATTCACCCACAGGCCTAACCTGAATCTTCTGAGGATTCACCTGAGAACCCTGAAACAAGTTGCCTAAGGAATTGTATTGAAACAATGCACCATTGAGACACACCGATTGCTTGTAGCTCCCATACTGTCACTCATGTGAAACATTAACTCTCCATTTCCCACACACTCAAATTCCAGTCCTTATTTAAGCCACAAATACCCAGGCCTTGCTACTGTCTACTGCTTCTGCTGCTTCTTGTTCTCATTCTTCTTTTCTCTTTTTTTCCCTCTCCATTTCTTTGTCTTTTTCATCCTCTCTTTTTTCTTCTCTCTCTTCTTCCCCCATCCCCCTGATCTCCTTATCTTTCCCACTTTGAAACTATAGTTAATCCATGCTGATTTGCATAGAAACTTTGACTTGCTTTGTTTTCACCTCCCTTTAGGTTCCCTGATATTAGAGGCACACCATATTAGTTCCTTTTTTGGCACAGATACTCAATCAGCTTTAGTTTTATTGTACCTTAGCCCTTTTAGCAGGAATCAGCTGAGAAGCTTGTTACTACTAATGTCAATTCTCCTCCTTGATACTTTATTGTAACTGGAGGGACACAGGAACAATTCACTACTATGATTATTGTGAGCCCTGTTCTTTAAGTTAGGGTTGACACTGTGTAAGACGGCTGGAAGTAGTTAGCCTCATCATAAACTGCTGTCACCACCTTGACAGTATATCAACTATTAGCAACTCATGAGTTACTGGATGCTATTATATTTGGCAAGAGAACTGCTGTCATCTTTGATAAATTTGAGCATTTCAGCAGATCACCTGATTCAAACTGTCACTGCAGAGCAAATGGATAGGTGAAATAGGTGAAATAAGTGAACAACTGCATGACAAAGTTTAATAGTAATAGAATCAGTTATTTGTTATTCAGATGCATACTATCTTAACTATGAACATTTAGCTTTCTTTCCCTTCATTCTTAATTAGCTATATATTATATGTTAATATAGTTATCACATCATATATAATTACATATATAATATATAATTATATTATGTGTATAATATAATTATATGTTATATGTAGTTATTACTAGCACTATCTTCAGAACTGTGCTCCCTTTTTCCGATTCCTTCCCTCTTCATCTTCCACACAACAAAATAATCTTCCTAAAGTATATTGGTCCCCTGCTGAAAACCTTCAGCATTTCCTCATTGCCTAAAGTGTAAAATATAGATTCCTCCTTTAGAGACTTTCATAACCTAGCTTCTATCATTACTAGTCTTATTTTATCCAAACTGAACTACTAGTTATTCTCTGAATTCCGTATTCCTGCACCTACTTTCATGTGTTCACAGAGGTTATCCTCATTATCTGGAATATACTTCTTCACTGGCTCAGGTACCTCCTCTGTAAGGTGCTTATTAATTCCCTTTTTTCACCTCTTCCCTCATCCTGGAATTTATTCTCTACCCTTCCTGTTTTACTTTAACCATATTTATTTGTGAATGGGTTATATCACCTGAATAGCCTATAATTATTTCATTTGTTTCCCTAGCATCTAGCAAAAATGCTTTACATGTAGTAGAAGTTTAACAAATGTTTATTAAATCCATTGAATTATAAATAAGCATTTCAAATTAAGTTTTATAATTTACTACAAAATTTTAAAATAGGCTTTTATGGCACATTATTCTCATTAATTATTGATTATTTGCTAATAATTTCTTTCTGCATAAGTACTTCATAAGTACTTTCTTCATCTTGTGAGGTAGATACTTGCATTTTACAGTTATGTCACTCCCCTATCACTATGTATTTTTTTGTTTGTTTAGATTCAGCATTAGGATTTAGAATGCATGCAATAGGCACTTAATAAGATCTCATATTAAGATGATCAGTGATTTGACCATATTGATTCACCTAGCCAGTTTAAGAGCCATGAATCTGTGAACCATGGGCTTGATTCCAAATTTATTGCTTTTTCTAATTTTCTACACTGACTCTATGTATTAGATCCAGTTACTCAAATAATTGTTGACTGTAGTACCAGTAGTGCTGTCATATTTAATTAAGGTTATAGCTTTAGAACTATGACAACCATCAAATTCAACTCCATCATTTTGCAGATAAGAAAAGAGGCTGAAGATATTAAGTCATCTACACAAGGTTTCACATGATTCTTCACACAACAATTTTAATGGAAATTGATTTTGATCCAAAGTAGCTTCCTTTAATTACTGCAGACTTTAGATCTGTATCACATGAAGTACAGGTTGCTTTGACATTTATGGTAACCTGTTGGATAGATGCACATCTCTTAATAATAGAAATAAACTAGAATCTAGCAATGTCTTTATTTCTCCAAAAAGAAAGGCTTGGGGTCCATATTAGCTTATTTACTTTGAGGGAGATATTTGACTTAATCTCTTCCTTCCAGAATTTCTTGTATTTAAAGAGGAAGAATTAGGTTAATCTTTTTGCCACAGTATTCCATCACAATTTAAGAAAGTTGTGAAACAACTAAAAACCTAGTACTGTGTGAAATCATCTTATATCACAAAGAATCTGATTTGGGAGGAACTTCAGAGCTCATCTAATCCAGCTAGTGCCTAAAAAAGAATACTTATCTACATTTTCCCAGCAAGTGGCTATCAACCTTTTCCATGAAGAGCTCAGGAGAGCAGACACTTATTGGCTGTAGGGCAGGCCATTTTACCTTTGATTAGCTCTTTTTTTTTTTTTTTTTTTTTAAAGGAAGTTTTTCCTTAGGTCTAACCTAAATCATCTCTTGAGCTTTCACTTGTCACTCAGGGTTCTGCCCTCCAAGGTCAACCTTTGGCAGTCCTTCATGTACTTGAAAACAGCTCTCATTTCTCCTGAATTCATATTCATCCCTTCAGTAGAAGATGAAACTGATTGCATAGACCACATAGAAGAGCAGTCCCATGATTAGAATGACAACTTTTGTTGGTCCTTAGAATTATTACAACTCAGAATGGGAAGGAATTTTAGTTTAATCCAAAGTATCCTTTTTAGAGTCCGGGATGCCTTTGGTAGTTTGGTGAAACCTGTGGACCATTCTTAGAATAATGTTTTTAAATTCTTCAAATAAAATGATTAAAAAGGGAATTGATTATACTGTACTGAATTGCAGTTATCAAAATATATATATATATTTTTAAAGAACATCTTGGATTAAAAACGCCTTGTCTAATCCAGTATTATTAGAGCTAAGGACCTGAATGGTTGTCAGTTGCTTTTGGTTTAATTGTGATATGCTCATACTTTTACAAATTGTTCTCAGCTCAGGTGTCCTGTCTGAGTGGGTTTGACTGTACCTCTCTTCCCTCTTTCCACTGTTTTCTTTGACTGCAGATTCTTTGGGACCTCACAATAGTGTTAATGAGATGTAGCATTTATTAGGACTTGTCATCATTGTCCCTCTGCTAGAAGTTGGTATTATACTGGATTGCACTACAGACTGGGTGTACAGTTTAATAGCAAACATTAATAATAATATCTAGCATTTACTAAGCACCTGTTGTGTGCCAAGCATTCAGGTAAGTACTGTAAAATTATTATCTCATTTAATCCTCATAGTAACTGGGAGAGGTAGGTGCTGTTATTATTTGTATTCATAGATAAGGTCACTGAGGCAGAAGTTAAATAACGTGTCTAGGGTCACAAAGCTACTGATGTCTGAGATCTGATTTGAACTCAGATCTTCTAAATTTGCTTTATCCATGAGTCACCTAGCTGCCCCAGTTTGCTAGGATCTGCCTCTTTAATTACCACTTTTCTCATGCTCTTTAAATCAAGGTGGTTTATTTTAGGAGGAAACTCAAACATTCTGATGATCTGTATCCAAAGACATCTTTACAAAGGTGGAGCCAAGATGGTGGAGTGACAGCAGGAAGTCACTTTGCTCTCTCCCAAACAGCTCCCAATTCCTTTAAATAATGACTCTAAAAAATTGTAGAGTGTCAGAATGCCCCCCAAAAAGACAAAGTAGAGCATTTTCTAGCCAAAGACAATTTGGAAGGTCAGCAGGAAAGGTCTGTGGCACCAGGTTGAAAGTTTAGAGCACAGTTCTAGTATAGGCTGAGCCAACACAGCCTTGGACTAGCTCTGGCCTCAGCTCCAATCCCAGTTCTAGCCCAACACAGGCAAAGCAGGAACAGGTGTAGGTACCTCTGAATCAGCGATAGTAATGGTGGCTTCCAGGAAGATTAAAACACATTCAGAAGAAGATAAGAAAGGTAAAGTTTTTACATCCAGAGAGAGAGAGAGAGAGAGAGAGAGAGAGAGAGAGAGAGAGAGAGAGCGCTAGGAAGAACTCAAAAGGGATTTGAATAACAAATAAGAAAAATAGAGGGAAAATTAGGAAGAAAATTGAGAATGATGCAAAAGGAAATAAAAAAAGCTAATGAAAAAAATTGGCCAGATGGGAAAGGAGACACAAATGCTATCTTAAAGTTAAAATTCAGCAAATGGAAGCTAATGACTTTATGAGAAATCAAAATACAATAAAACAAAACCAAAAACAATGAAAAAAATAGAAAACATAGGAAATATCTCATTGGAAAAACAACTGACCTGGAAAATAGATCTGGGAGGAACAATTTAAAAATTATTGGTCTACCTGAAAGTCATGATTAAAAAACGAGTCTGGACATCATAGGGTAAAGTAGAAGTTGAAATAATTTACTGATTACCTCCTGAAAGAGATTCCAAAATGAAAACTCCCAGGAATATTTTAGCCAAATTCTAAAACTCTGAGGTCAAAGAGAAAATATTGCAAGCATCATGAAAGAAACAATTCAAGTATAGTGGAGTCATAGTCCAGGTAACACAAGATTTAGCAGCTTTTACATTAATGGACCAGGGGGCTTGGAATATGATATTCCAGAGAACAATGGAGCTAGGTTTACAAACGAGGAGAAAAAGGGATATTCAATGAAGTAGAGGATTTTCAAGCTTTTATGATGAAAAGATGAGCTGAATAGAAAATGTGATTTTCAATTATAGGATTTAGGAGCAGCATAAGGAAGTAATCAGAAAAGTGACATGTTGAACTTAATAAAGTTTATCTGTTTACATTCCTACATGAGAGGATGATACTTGGAACTCGTTAGAACTTTCTTATTATCGCAGTGAAAAGGAATATTTAGATAGATAGATAGCCAGACAGATAGACAGAGGGCACAGGTGTAAATTGAATATGAAGGGATAATGTGTTTAAAAAGGTGAAATTAAACAGTGAGAAAGGGAAAGGAGAAGTGGAATGGTATAAATTATCTGCCTAAAAGAAAAGGAAAAAAAATAAAAAAGCTTTCACAAGGGAGGGGAAGAGAAAGGAAAGGATGAATGAGCGAACCTTACTCTCATCAGAATTGACTCAAAAAGGAAATAACATACACACTCAATATGGGTATAGAAAGCTATCTTCCCCTGTAGGAAAGTAACGGGAATGAAATTAAGAAAATGGAAAAAAGAAAAGAGGATGATAAAAAAGAGGACATATTAGGAGAGGGAGTGGTCAGTAACAAAATACTTTTGAAGAGGGACAGGGTGAAAGAAGATAATAGAATAAATGGGGGTAAATACAGTTAGCAATAGTAATTGTAAGGCTTCATTTCTCAAACATAAAGGGAACTGAGTCAAATTTACAAAAAATAAGAGCCATGCCCCAATTGATAAATGATCAAACGATATGAATTATGCTCAAAGGACTATAAAATCATGTATATCCTTTGAGCTAACAACAATGGTAAGCATGAATCCCAAAAGAAATTACTCTTTCTCTCTGTTGTTGTTGTTGTTGTTTTTTAATTAGAGTGGGAGGTCTATGTTTTCTTCCAAAGACACTTTAATTGCTATTATGTAATATTAAATGACTTGTTTAGGCATACTCACTGAGTCACCCTCAGCTTAGAGTAGAATTGGTATGAAATCACTTCTCTCATCCATACCACTAATCATTCAGCATCAGTATAATCACTCAGGCTTCAAGCCTGCTTGCTT
Source organism: Myrmecobius fasciatus (assembly GCA_023553655.1). Taxonomy (NCBI): domain Eukaryota; kingdom Metazoa; phylum Chordata; class Mammalia; order Dasyuromorphia; family Myrmecobiidae; genus Myrmecobius; species Myrmecobius fasciatus. The sequence goes on from JAJPUD010001330.1 coordinate 232,888, forward strand.
TCTCTGCTTGCACTCAGAAACAGTCTATCACAAATGGCTTCCTAATGCATTCCTAAGGCATTCTTAATGGCTATGGCTTCCTAATGCACTCATTGGAGTGATTATTGAGGTTATGTACAGCTGTTACTTCTTCACAGTCAAATACAAAGGAAGTTGGTACAGAACTGGTAGCTTCCCCATTAATCTGGGGGCTTTTTGAGAATGGGAACTCTTCCTTGGCTTTCTTTGTATCAGTAATGCTTAGCACAGTGCCTGGCATGTAGCAGTGTTTTGTAAATTCTAATTGATTTATTAGAAACCTATCTTTCTGGTGACTAGGAATATTTATGCTTGAGGAAGAGGAGGAGAAGCCAAAAAGTATTTTTGGATGGGTTCTTCATCTACTGAAGAACTTAGGATGTAGGTGGGTTCTCCCTCCACATTTTTTACCCTTCCTCACACATGAGGTAGAAAGCAAGACCCTTCTTATTCTAAAATTTAATTCAATTATCTGCTAAAGTAGTAAATCTTTTTAAGAGCCCAAACTTGGTATAAGTGCTCTTAGCCAAGCATATTCTCATCCCAAACTCTAAACTAGTGAATGGGAACTTGTTACACTTTATCTTCTTTTTTTTTTTTTTTTAAAGATTTCTTAGATGATATAGACATGTAAGCAAAATTAGTGTATAGATCAGTTCTTAACCTGGCATCCACAAACCCACAAAGAGTTCTGAGATAAATTTCAGGTTATCCATGTATTTGTATGGGTAAAAATTACATTTTCATTTCAATACAATTGTTTTCCTTTGTAAATCATATGCAATTTATTTCATACAGTTAATAACATCATTTTGAGAAGGCTTCATAAGATTGCTAAAGGAACATGACACTAAGAAAAGGGCAAAAAAGGTACCAGTCATGCACTGAAAAAATTATTGGTGGTACAATGAAAGACAATTTAGATGTCCTTTTTCCTTGTGTGACCCTCAACTTTGTTGAACACTTGAAATTCTGAAGGACTGACTTGTGAAAGTGAAGTTGTTGAGGTTTGTGTTCAACTACATAGTTTGTGTTCAAGGACACTGTTCTTGGTGCTGATGAAAAACAGAATGAAGTTCCATCTAATACATGAGCTGGCAGGTTAGACAGATGGACTAATTAATATGTTCTTGTTGCTGCATTCTCCTTTTCTGTGTGAGTCATACATATAAGGCAAAGCAGCAAGGGAATGCTTTGAATGTAGAAGTAATACAAAAAATGCTGAAAATTATTTAATCAGATTCATTGTGAGTATTTTCAGAGGTAAAACAGTAGAAGTTTCTTTTTTTTTTTTTTTGGTATCATCTTTTAGGGAACTTAGAGGAAAAAGTTCCTAGTCTAAAATAGCATTAGCAAGTAATACTTATTTGTACCACAATGACCTTAGGCATTGTAATTAGTGGGAAAAGTGCTTTCTTTCAAGCCTAAGAATGGTGGGTCCTTAGAATAACTGTAGTTTTGGTCGAAATGTGGAACCAAATGATGTTGTTGGTGCTAAAAATATTTAAAATTATTCAAAATGATAATTTTACAGAATCTGTATAATTGTCATGCCATTTTAGTAGATTGACACATAATGATAATGTTTTATTATATATGTAAGATAAAATTATTATGTAGTATTTAATTATATATGCTAAGTAAATTTTACTTTTTAATTTATATATTAATTTGATAATTCAGCTTTTGTAGTAATGTAATGGTGCACTTAATAGATCCATAGTATTGAGAGTGATAGAGGGGGTAGTTCCACTGTGTTTTGTCCTGGTCAGACCTCATCTGGAACATTGTGTTTAGTCATCTCTCCAAGTAGAATGTTGAGATCATAGAGATTTTTCATTCTTTGTATTTATTAGTGTTTAATAAATGCTTGCTTATTGATTGAGACTGGGCACCAAATTTTAGAACATTGAAGATCAAGATGAGGTCACATAGGATGAGGGTGGTAGTGATGGACTGCTAATCATGTCAGGCGAGTTGAACGAAATGGTAATCCTTAGCCCTGAGAAAACAGTTGGACCTTGATAGTTGTCTTTCAAATATTTGAAAGTATTTCAAATATTATTCAAATAAAAAATATTTTAACTATCATATGGAGTTTTTTGACTTAGAAGCCAAAATGGAGTTCATCAGATTTACAGGACAAAATTTTAGGGATTTATCACTTTCTAAACATAGGCATCTTTTCCCAAACAACCAGAAACTAGCTTTGGCAAAATTTAGGGCTTATAAGGTATGGAAAACATGGGACCTTTACACATTATATTTCTCTTCATATCTAAGTTCTATCTATGTATATATGGTGGAGCAGGTGGGGCAAAAAGAGTCCTAAAGTTTATGAGTTAAATATGCAAGTATAGTGTGATCATGTTATGCTATAAAAATAAGCATTAATTTAAGGTAACCTATAAAGGAATCTGAGCAAGTAGATGCATATGAAAAGTAAGCCTGTGTATTCTTGCAATTTTTTAAATCTGGGGATTTCTGACATTTGGGCTCAAAAGCAAGGGGAAAGGTAAGAGGAGGGAGAAGTGTGATAAAGTCCCTGAGTCTCACTAAGCATAATAATTCCAAAGTTTAATGTTGATTATAGCCTCTAAACTTCCATGACATTTTAATCACTGGTCAGATGACAGTATTCACTGACAGCTACTACTCTGAAAAAAGCAGAAAAAAACAACAACACTTGTTTTGCAAAACTTTTGACTTGCCCTGATACTTTATCCCTGTGCTGGGTCACATCAATCTGTATTGTGTACGATGATTACCAGGCAGTCAATCAGTTGTGCTGTGTTAGAGCCAGAAATCAGTAGCATTCCCACTTACTGCCTGTTTCCCACTCATTGTGAAGCTTGTGCCCCTATCACTTGATAGACCTGGAAAGGAAGTGCCGAGGAAGTGAATGCCACTGCTGGTTCAGAATGTTCCAGTGTGGTTGGAAAGTTTGAGAAACGGGCTGGGTGAGAAGAACAAGACCTTATTGACAGGGTTCAGTCCTGGTCACGTCTGTTTCACATCAACTCTCTAAATAATCACAGTTTCTCCCCCTCCTTTTCTTTTTCTCTCTCTGAAGCATTAGCATTTTCACCTCTGTTTTGTTTTGTTTTGTTTTTTTTCCTTAACAGATTATGCTCCTAAAACAGAACATTTTTACTTTTTTTCAATCCAAGAGAATTATAAAATGTGTAAATTACAAGATTACTTGCTCTAAAAAACAAAAAAGAAAAAAAGATCTTTCCAAGGTTTTTCTATTGTATCTTTTTAAAAATTGTGAACACTTTTCTATGGAAACTTTTTTTTTTTATTCTTAGATTTATGGAATGACTGATTGTTTTAACATTTCCGCTGGTAGCATGGGCAGACTTGGCTTGTCATGATCTAAATCAGTCAGTATCATAATTTGATTTCTGCTGAACTCCGGGCATATAAAAAACATGTGAGTGAATATATCATACAAGTGAGAGGAAAACTCTTCTTCCCCACACAAGTCTATAAACCAGAATATTTATGTCACGGAATCAGAAGAAAATCTGGTAGAGTTTTAAAAGAACCACAAAATGTGTCCCTCATATAATATGCCTTGTTATTCTACATGGATTTATGTAGGACTCCTGCATTAATGTAATAAACCCTTTTCTGCCATCCCTGTCATTTTCACCACTCTTTAGTATATCTCAGATTCCAGCGTTAAGCAAAATGACTGCTATACATTCTTTCCCTGGAATATTTTGTCAGAACTTTTGAGGATCAAAGTTGTATGCTCAGCTTTTCTCTGACTGAAGAATCTGAAGAAAATGGTATCATCCCTTCTGTTTTCTTGGTTCTAAACAAAATTTGGATTTATATTTTAAGATTTTGGATAGTTAGGGTTTCTCAATTGTGTGTTTTTATAAAAGTTCTGGGTGGTTGGGAAGGAAAGGAAATTAATAAATGCTAAAGAAAATATTAGGTATCGAGAAACGTCAAATTACCTTATTTTTGATTGAGGAATATCATTTTCTAAGGGAGGTATGTAATTTTTTAATAGTATTGAAATCATTCTTTAGAACAGTGATTTCCTGACTTGACACCTTTTTTTTTTTTTCCATTTGCTTAATTTTACAACTTTGGAACATATATTTTGTATAGATTTTTAAAGAAACTTTACTATTTTTACCTCTTTCTGGGCTATTGTAATACTGTCTAAATTAGTTTCTCTCTTCCTAGGTTTTCCTTTCTCTAACCCAGCCTGTTTTTTAGTTGTATATTTCATTTTCCCTTTTCTCATTTGATGTATTGTAATAGCTGCTAAATAAAACACCTTGTCTCTATTCTTTCCTTTTCCTCATTTGTCCTTTACATTGTTTTCAAAATGATGTTTCTGAATTCTGTGTGATGGTCAGTGTAATATTAACAATTCAAGAGGACTAATGATGAAATATGCAATACCACTTCTGTCAGAGAGGTGAAGGATTATGTATATGTGTGTGTGTATATATGTATATTTGTATATATATATATATATGTGCATTTGTGTATATGTGTGTATGGAGGGGATGTTTGGTTGTGGGGGTATATACATATATGCCTTCAAATGAATTTGTATTTCATTTTCTTTTTCATCTTCCTGTATTTGAAATACACCAATAAGTATATGTTGGAAACATTTATTCAATTTATAGTGTATATATTTACTTAATCATCTTCTATTAAGCCTCTTATGAACAAGAAGCTTTTTCTTAATATCTTCAGTTCTTTGCACAGAGTAAAGGCTTAAATGCTTTTTTAATTTGATGTAGTTAGTGCAATTGTATTCTTCTTTGGGAATGAAGTCCTTAAGTTGGGAACTACTAACTTGTTGGACAAAATATAGACTTCTTAAAGTCCAAATACCATCTGTCTCCCAATGTACCTTTTTAGTTTTGTCATATTACTCCCTTTCAGGCACTCTATGCTTTGGCCAGATTGCTTCATTGTCCTTGAATTTGATTTACCATTCCCTACCACTAAAGCATTTCTTCAGTCCTTCATACCTGGAATAAGTTCTCTTCTTGTCTCTGCATTCCTGAATCCTCTTCTTTCAAGGCTCACCTTTGGTGCTACCATTTTTATTAAGACTCTTTCCCTGAAAAAGGCTCTCTTCATCCTCAAAATTTCCCAGAGTGTATCATTTGCAGTATTCCTTTGCCTCTATCCATATAATATTCTCATTAGTGTTCAGGTGGCATCCTTCCTAGTGGAACAAGAAAAGAACATGGCATTTTTACCATTGCATCCTCAATACATGTCAGTGTAGTATAGTGGCAGGAACACCAACTTCTTTGCATCAGAACTCTTTGGAGCTCCCTGACATGTATATGACCTCATACAAGATGGTACTAAATGGGCTCCTCCTTCTCTAAAGTTAGGATCCTCTAGTCCTACACACTGAATGCTTAATAAATGTTCATTGTTTATTACAGTCCTTGAAAATCTCTTAAGATATTACAAAAGGAGTTTGAAAATGACTATTTTGACTAACACCTTCCTTTTTGTCACAGTTACTTTCTTTATAAACAGTTGCTGAGCATTGTTATTGAAGTGTCCATCATTTTTATATATGATAGTCATTATATATGACCCATCTAAATTATTTAATTCAAAAGACAGAGGAATTAGTTTTCTCCTAATTAAAAAGAGGAAGATGGCTCTCATTTTAATTTCATTAGCTGTTATAATTAAAAAATGCTTTTCTTAAAGTGCTTGGACTTTGGCAAATGGCCATGCTTACCATTATATATTTAACATTTTCCCATCTTTTTTCTCTTCCCAGGATGGTTCATATTTGGCTGAATTCCTTCTGGAAAAGGGTTATGAGGTGAGTGACTCAATGAGCAAGCATGGCTGATGGAATCATTTGGATCCAGCAGTCTTTTGCTTCCTCTGTTGCTGTCCTTCAGTGTGCGTGTTTTCCACTGAAACTGATAACAAATCAAAGCTCTATTAAAGAATGGCCTGTAATCATGCCAGCTCATTGTGCTATTTATCTTCTGGTGTCCACTGGTGGCTTCCCTCTGCTTCTGGGGATTTAATTGCTCTGCACACTTCCCACAGTCTCAGATAAAGCAGCAACCTGTGCAAGTCAAAACTGAAAAGAATTAAGGAATAATTTATGATGTAATACATCACTTAACAAATACTCACAATGAAGTCACTCTTAATTTGGAAATGGCATAAAGCAATAAAAACCTACCTAATCTGTGTCAGACTTATATGAAAAAATTAAAACTAAAGATTGCTTCTATTTATCTGAGCCTCTTATTTTTATGGAAATCCTGAGAAATATTTTGTTGTATTTGTTTTATTCTTTATTCTTAATTAATATGTTGTATTCTGTGTTCCCAATTTTACTACTTAAGTGCTTACAAAATAAGTTTTATTTACCCATTTGATAATCAGCAGTTTGTCATGTTTCATTTGTCTTAATATTGTTATGCATGGCTAATTAATTGTAAGAGTTCCTTTTATGTTAATAGCACCCCAGGTTGTTATTTTGTACAAATGTGAAAAGTATTTGTATAAATGTGGAAAAAGTGGCTCATGCATTTTGATACTCTAAATGTTTGTGTTGAAAAATGTTGGATTGTTTATCTGCTAGAAACATTTCAGTTGCAGATATATTTCCTAAATGTATTAAATTAAATTAATTAAATTCAAAATGTATTAAAAACCAAAGAGATTTTTTTATTTAAACCCCAAAACCTTTTACATGCTACAAATAGATATGTCAGGCTATGCAGAAATGTATTGTTTCTTTACCATATCTCTTGATAATGCTTTCTATCTTGTTGATTCAAATATCATTATCAAGTATTTGTCACTTGACATGTATATATATATACATACTTGCATATGTATATGTATAAGTTTTTAGAAACTTGACTTCATGAGTATTTAAAAAGCATGCTGAATCCTTTCAAGATGCATTTATTAAGTCCCTAATATGTATGAGACATCGTACTAAGTATAGGGTATATAGAGGAAAAAAAATAACAATCCCAACCCTTAAGTATTTGTCTCAAAGCTGAGTTCAAATACAAAAATATTTCTATTTGAATATAAATATATATTTGTATATCCAATATAACTTCTGGTATTTACTGTCACTTTGACCCTGGGCTTGTTATATAAGTTCTGGGTGTTTTGGTGGAACTATAAGTAGTATGCCATATCAGTTAAATAAAAATCTAATTTGAACTTTGGCTAGATTAATAGAAGCAGAATGTTCATATGAGAACTGATTATTCTCTTAATGCACTTTGCTCTGTTTTGACCACATCTAGAGTCAGTGCTACATTTTAGGAATGACATTGGAAAAGCTAGAGCTCATCCATAAGAATGGACCGGTATTGTAAGGAGAATAGATAACATGGTATACAAAAATCATTTGAAGAACTAGAGATATTTAGTTTGGAGAATAAAAGTCTGAAAGTGGGCTAGGAGAGATAGTGTATAAAATAGCTATATAGAGTAGCTATGCTCTTTTAAAAATTTTTTTTTTATTAAAGCTTTTTGTTTTCAAAACTTATGCATGAATAATTTTTCAACATTTACTCTTGCAAAAACCTTGTATTCCAAATTTTCCCTTCCTTGCCCCCACCCCCTTCCCTAGATGGCAAGTAATTCAGTATATATTAAACATGTTAAAATATATATTAAACCCAATGTATGTGTACATATTTATACAATTATCTTGCTGCATAAGAAAAATCAGATCAAAAAGAAAAAAATGAGAAATAAAACAAAATGCAAGCAAACAACCACAAAGACTGAAAATGAGAATGTTCTAAGGCTGAGTATTAAATTTGGTAAAACGAAAATTGAAGATATCGATTGGCAGAGAAATTCAGTAAAAGGAAAAAGTTCCTGACAATTAAAACCAAATGAAATTGTAATGTGCTGCCTCTGTCAGTAATTCTTTCTAACTTAAAGTATGAAAGCAGAGGCATGATGATGACCATTTGCTGGGTATACTGTAAAGAGATGTACATGTCCAATTCAAGAAACTTTTATTGACCGCTTATGTACAAGATGCTAGCAATACAAAACTTAAGCAGGTGTTGCTTTTCAGAAGGAATCCATGGTTGAGGGTAGGAGGGAGGGATCAGAGGAAGGGTGGACACAATTAATGAGGGAGAGGGAGGGAAGAGATTAGGGGAAATCAATTAAGAGTCTTTACATGGGAGATAGCACCTGAATTGAGCATTGAAAGCAGCCAGGGATTGTGAAAAATGTGGAGGGAGAATCAATAAGATTAGCAACTGATTTTATTACCGTGCTTTAAATTTTCTCATACATTCATCCAAGGAGAACCCCAGAATATTTTTCTTTTTCTTCATTGCTTTGAGTAATTTACCACTTGTCTTGACTTTACTTCTGTGCTGTTTTCTAGTCTTAAGATCTTAAATCAGGGTTTTTTTTCCCCCAAAATAAAAGTCTCAGATTCTCTGGGTAATTTGTTTTCAGGTATAATCTAACATCTCCTTAGAGCACAGAGAGCAGCTGGTTAGATAGGCTGCCTGCTGAAGTTCCAGCCCACCTCCTTTTGTTACTTTCTGAACTCTTTTGTAAGACGCTAATGTGAACTATAGTATGTACATGCATATATACATACATAATATGCGTATGTTATCTTAAGATTGCAAAGCATTTACATGCATTATATTGTTATGATGTAGATAGAGACTCACACATACTATTCTAAGATTGGTTGAAGAACTGAGAATATTTATTCTTTTTTTTTTTTTTTTTTTGCTTTTTGCTGAGGCAGTTGAGGTTAAGTGACTTGCCCAGGGTCACAAAACTAGGGAATGTTAAATGTCTCTGAGATCAGATTTGAACTCAGGTCCTCCTGACTTCAGGGCTGGTGCGCTATCCATTGCGCCACCTAGCTGCCCTGAGAATGTTTATTCTTAAGAAAGGAAGACTTTGGGGATGGGGGAATATCATGATAACTGTTTTCATATAGTTCAAGGTTTTGATTTCCTTGTTTTGTATGGGTACAGAGAGCAGAACTTGGAGTGGAGGGTGCTCCAAGAAAACCAAATTTTGGTTGGATGTAAGAAAAAAAATCTTCCTTAAAATGAAAACCTTTCCTAAAGTGAGAACAGTTTCTCCAATTTCTGAACATCTTCTCTAATGCTGAAAGTCTCCTTTTCAGGATTGTTTTGGAGGTATTCTTGACCTCTAGTTTAAGGTTACTTTCAAGTTTGAGATCTGTGAATTGCATTTCTGTGAAATGAGACAGTTTTTACCCTTGAAAAGATTCTAATCCATCTGGAGACTAGTAAGATGCATATAAGAGATGACTTGAAAAATTATAAAGTAGTTTATTCAAAATTACAAGTAATAGAGTAAAACTTGAATCCAGGTAATGGTCTTTTGTGGATTTATTTTGTATCCTCATAAATCATCAGCATTTTAAAAATAACTGATGATAATATAAAATATTTGGGAGTCTATATGCCAAGGCAATGTTAGGAACTGTATGAACACAACTACAAAACACTTTCCACACAAATAAACTCAGATCTAATCAATTGGAAAAATAATCAAGTTCTTAAGGGTAGACCGAGCTAATTAATAAAAATGACAATACTACCTAAATTAATCTATTTATTCAGTGCCATACCAATTAAACTCCCAAGAAATTATTTGATAGATCTAGAAAAAATAACAACAAAGTTCATCTGGAAGAACAAAAGGTCAAGCATTTCAAAAGAATTAATGAAAAAATGCAAATGAATGTGGCATAGCTGTGCCAGATCTCAAACTATATTACAAAGCAGTGGTCATCAAAACCATTTGGTACTGGCTAAGAAATAGAGTGGAATCAGTGGAATATGTTAGGTTCAGAGGACAAAATAGTCAACAACCATAGTAAAATAATGTTTGACAAACCCCCAAACCCCAGCTATTGGGATTAAAACTCACTATTTCACAAAAACTTCTGGGAAAATTGGAAACTAGCATGGCAGAAACTAGGCATTGACCCACATTTGTATAACAAGATAAGGTCAAAATGGGTTCATGATTTAGACGTAAAGAGTGATATTATAATCAAAGTAGAAGAACAAAGTATAGTTTACCCCTCAGATCTGTAGAGAAGAAACGAATTTGTGACCAGAAGAAGAACTGGAGATCATTATTGATCACAAAATAGATAATTTTGATTATATTACGTTAAAAAGTTTTTATGCAAACAAAACTAATGCAGACAAGATTAGAAAGGAAGCAATAAACTAGGAAAACATTTTTATATCCAAAGGTTCTGATAAAGGCCTCATTTCTAAAATATATAGAGAATTGACTCAAACTTATAAGAATTCAAGCCATTCTCCAAGTAATAGTAAAAGGATCTAAGCAGACAGTTTTCAGATGAAGAAATTAAAATCATTTCTAGTCATATGAAAAGGTGCTCCACATCACTATTGATCAGAGAAGTGCAAATTAAGACAATTCTGAGGTACAACTACACACCTCTCATATTGGCTAAGATGACAGGAAAAATGATAAATGTCGAAGGGAATGTAGGACAACTGGGACACTGATATATTATTAGTGGAGTTGTGAACTGATCTAACCATTCCGGAGAGCAATTTGGAACTATGTCCAAAGGATCCAGCAATGTTTCTCCTGGGCTTATATCCCAAAGAAATCTTAAAGGAGGGAAAAGAACCCACATGTGCAAAAATGTTTGTGGCAGCCCTTTTTGTAATGGCAAAAAACTGTAGATGCATATCAGCTGGAAAATGGCTGAATAAGTTATGGTATATGAATGTTATGTAATACTATTGTTCTATAAGAAACGATCAACAGGATGATTTCAGAAAGGCCTGGAGAGACTCACATAAACTGATGCTAAGTGAAATGAGTAGAACCAGGATATCATTATACATGGCAAGAGCAAGACTATACAGTGATCAATTCTGATGGACATGGCTCTTTTCAGACCAGTTCCAGTTGTTTAGTGATGAAGAAAGCCATTTATACCCAGAAAGAGGACTATGGAAATTGAGTGTGGATCACAACATAGTATTTTTACTCTTTTTGTTGTAGTTTGCTTGCATTTTATTTATTTACTAATTTATTTTTTGGTTTGATTTTTCTTTTGCGGCAAGATAATTGTATAAATATGTATGCATATATTGGATTTAACATATATATTTTACCATGTTTAGCATATATTGGATTGCTTGCCATCTAGGGGAGGGGATGGGGGGAAGGAAGGGGAAATTGGAACACAAGGTTTTGCAAGAGTTAATATTGAAAAATTATCCATGCATATCTTTTGAACATTAAAAACCTTTAATAAAAATAAATAAATGAAAATTAAAAAAAAAAAAAGAAGACGACGACTATTCATGACACATTCCTAGAAAGAAAGCCATTCATTTGGGTCTTAGAAGTGCTGGAGTGAATTGGAATGCAAGTGAAATCAGAATGCAAATCCAGTCCCTGAATAGATAATTTAGGAAGTCCCAAATTGATCAAATTGAGATCCTAGCAGCTACACATATCTGATTCACCTTTTTTTGGGTGGCTATTCTCTGTATCAAATACCCTAGTGTTTCAAGCAAATCCCCTTTGGACTACTATATTGTTTGTTTGCAGAAATTGATAATTGAATTGCTAATTTTCCCTTTTTTTTTGGAATTTTCTATACTTCTCAAGTGATATATATGGCTTTTGGGATCCATCAAAGAAAATATGCCTCAAAGAGAAATCTGTGCTTTCAGGAATTTGAGTTTAAGTTAAAATAGTTTTCTCTTTTCTTTATTAACTATTAAAGTTTTTTTGTTTTTGTTTTTGGCTTTTTTTAAAAAAAATAATTAATTTCAAAACTATTGCCTAATACGACTCTAGGGGTTCAATTCAAATAGACTTTTCTCTTATATTGAGTCCTTTAAGAAATCTTCCTTTTGGTCCACTTAATTGAATATGACATGAAATTTATTTATCATACATATACTCTGATCTATTTTAAGACCATTGATTTTACATGAATTTATTGATGTTGAATGATTATATTTTTAATGCTTTGACCAAATATTGCCTTCAGCTTGTAGAAGAAAAACTCTTATGGTATGAGTTTCCACCCCCCTCCCCAACTCTGTTCCTTCTAAAACAAAACCCAACCAAAGCCCATATCCTTTAAAAACACTAGTATTCAGAAATCCCTTGTTTATCTCTTTTGTGAAGAGAAGTTCACTAATCTTAAATTCTTAACCAGATTATCAAATTTATACACAGTTTATTTTACCTCTGTCACAGGAAGTCTCAGCTTTGGTTAGTTCTTATGATAATGCCTAGTATCATGGATAAATATTTTTGCAGGTCTTTTGTTTTGAATATACATAGCAAAAGTTCTCTGCAGGTAAGGTATTCTGTATCCTTGGATGATGTGTCACCTGCTATCACTAATGAAATGTGGATTATTTCTTTGATTCTCACCATGATCTATAAGATCCACCTTTGGCTTGTATCAGAATTGATTATGTAAACATATCAGACTTTTTATGTTTTTGAGATAATAATATTTGATCTTGTTGATTAATGTCAAAAATGTGATATGGCAGTTTGTAGTATCTTAGTATTGTTTTTCATTGCTAAAAATTTAATGACCTGTCTTTCAATTTCTTAATCCCCAGGTAAAGAAATTTTCTCTTTAAGTAATGATAATTCTTAATTCAAGAAGGAGAAAACTTATGATTAAGACTTCAATATGTATACTTGAATGTCAAAAAAAAATCCCTAAACTTGTAAATTGATTGTAATTGTTTATAATTAATTTATATCTTGCAAGTTTGGCAAAAATAAAAATGAAGGACAATGATTTTTACTTTACATTTAAATATTTCTAAAAGATAATTGTATTTGTTATTTAGTTGTTCAGTTGTGTTCAATTCTTTGTGACCCGAGAGACCATAGTATGCCAAGCTCTCCTGGCTTAATCTATATCTGGAAGCCTGTCAAAGTTCATGTTCATTGTTTCCATGAAACTGTCTGTCCATCTCATCCTTTGCTATCCCCCTTTCCTGTATTTGCATGAAATGTTTCTTAGTTTTCAATATTTATGTTCTGAAAACTCAGAGTAATGAGCTGTTTCCCATATAAATATCATATTTAATGAGTTTGGGGGTTTTAATCCTTTGAAAAAATATTTTAAGTGAGTTTCCCTCTGTTTTGGTTATACTGTCAAATAGGATATTTAATTATAATTAGCAAAACTAAAATGTGTCAAAGAAATATAGTGTTGTTAGCATCACAAAATTTAGATTTAAAAAGTTCTAAGTTAGTATAAAATTTTTTATAATATGTGTTACATGTAAAAATGACACCAATATTTATATTCATATTTATTTTTGTTCAATTTCTCCTAATGGTGGAGGTCTCAAAATTTTATGTAAGATTAATCTAGTTTTGAAAAATGGGGAGAAATAGTAGGATTAAAAAAAGAGATATTAAGATGGTTAAAAAAAAAGAATCCACTAAATATTTTTATGGAATACTTTAAAAGTAAGTCAGATGTTGAAATTAAAGCTGCCATTCTTGGCTTGGTATTTGTCCAGTTTGTGACAATCTGACATTAATACTGGCAACACAAAAGGTATAATCTTTGCCTAAGGAGGAAGCAGAATCAAATCTTAAACATTTTCCCTTATGTCTTAATTTCAAATACCCCTTTCTTTACCATCAGACAGGTATATATTCCGGTTTTAACTACTTTTATTATTGCAATTTATTCAAGGATAAAATTTAAAATGCCCTCTCTTCACTCATATGTTCTAGAGAATAGGATTCTTCCTGAAGCCTCTGCTTACTTGGATTCTGTGATATCAGCAGTCTTTTCTTTCCTGCTTGGGCTATGCATCTGGTGTGTTTCATTCTTGATAACTGATCCATCCCTTTCCTCTTTTCTGTCACATATAGCTTTTATGATACCTTTCAACTTACAGAGTAGAAAAATCAAAGTTATATGAAAAACATCAAATTTAAGTTGGTAAATACAATGTCACCCTGACCATACTTTAAAAGTCCAGAAATATTCAGTGCTCTCTCTCAGAGAAAACAGTGTCTAAGGCAATAGGGAAAATAATCTTAGCATTAGGAGCCAAAGCAAGATTTGTTATGTATTAAACAGGCAGATTGGTTTTTTTCTCACTGATATCGCTATATGTAGTCTGTCTTCAGTTTCAGAATACAAAGATAGGCCTGTCAGCAATATTCCGTGTGTGTGTGTGTGTGTGTGTGTGTGTGTGTGTGTGTGTGTTTGGAAAATCCTAGCCTGTGGTAGCTAGAGTTAAGCTTTCATTCTGAAACCACATAATTAACCAATTACCTGTGAGGTTTGTATGTGTATGTTTTTTAAACTTAGGAAGAGAGACCTGGAGGAAGAGCCAAAAAAAAAAAAAAAAAAATTAGCCATTGCTACTATGCTACTATTTCCAATTATTTGTTTAAAAAGAGATTATCCTTTTTATTTATTTAAAAGATGTACCTGATTGTGTTTTATATTATGCTTTTATATTATACTTTTCTTTGATATAATTTTCTATCTTTCTTTTCTCACTATAAAAACAACAACATAGGTCCATGGAATTGTACGTCGATCAAGTTCCTTCAACACAGGGAGGATTGAACATCTTTATAAGAATCCTCAGGCTCATATTGAAGGAAGTAAGATTTTTTTTCTAACGTATATTTTCTTTTCAAGGACACCTAGAAAGGATGACAAAAATAATTTAGCATTTAAAACCTATTTTTCACTCCTGTCAAATCTCATTTATTTTTGAACTACTTGTCTGTATTGCTCATTATTAGCATGCCTTAGGAAGAGAACATTTCCTGCTTCTAAGTTGCTGGAGCATCCCCCTAGGATAAAACTGAGATTGGATTCCTAAAGGTAATAGAACTTCTTTGGGGTAGAAGGGGCTCTGCTACCCAAGTAGGACAGTGTACTCTGATGTGGGAAATTATACTGTAATGATTATCTGATGACCCATGCACTTCAAACTGTGAGACCCCTTTTATACAAATAATAGAGAATGCTAGTTTTCTGCCTTCACTGAAGTCTGACTCCAGTGTTTCACCATGATGTGGAGGTGATTCTGACTTCTCAAATATTATCCCCAAGAAAAATAAGCTCTTTGAGATCTTACTAAGTTGCAAAGGCTTTGAATATAGACCTCTGTGGTCTGGGGAATTTATCAGTAAGTTTGCAGGGCTCATGATCATGGAGGTGGTCTCCAAGTCAAACTCTTTTGGCCATGATTACAGGAAACCTTATTCTAAAACACAGAAGGTTTGTATACAGTTAGGAGTATAACCACATTGTTGAAATCATCTGTATCTTTGAAAGACTGGCAATAATTAGCACTTTTCCTCTCCTCCCCTCCTAATTTTTTGTTGTTCTTTTATTTTAAACTTAAGTTATTATGCTTAGTTTAAAAAGTTTAAATTCATTCATAAAGGCAGGAGCATGTGATCAGCAAGTATATCAATTAAAATACATTTTAAAAAATAAGTATCCTAAAGTATGAAGGATGTAATTTATAATCAATAAGTAACAACTTGTCACATTTCCATATGTCTCTAGCTTTTTAAAAATCTCAACATCAGGCAGAGTAGCCAGGCCTTCTTGAATAGGGCACAGCCAAATATTTAAACCTGTGCTTTAAAGTGCATTATCTCTTTGATGAAGACTTCCCTGATTTTTCTGATCTGTGAGGACTGTATCCTTTAGATCTTACATAACATTTTGTTTTGTATTTCACTACTCTGTTTTTTACATGATGTCAGCTATAGCTGTCTGTATTGGTATGTATTCTCTGTACTTAATTGTACTTAAGACTCCTAAGTCATGGGTTGTGTCTTATCCAAATTAGTTATCTCTTCCAGCTACAGGCACAGTCCTATGTCATCAATAGAAGACTAATAAAATATTGTGCTTGATTTAAAATGTCAAATATTCGCCTTGAAAATGTTTCTGATTCTTATGCAAAGTGAATAAGATCATTATTTCTGAATCTGGACATAGTTCAGGGTTATGTAACTTACTGGTCATTTGATAAACCGGTGATTACATTGGCATTCAGTCCCTCCACAGAAGCAGATTGCAACCCCTCTGTACCTGTTAATCATAAGTATTTCTATAAATTTCCAATGGGGAAATTCCCAAAGCTTTAGAAACCTTCCTCTTGGCACAATGTCTAGAGTGCTGGATTTAGAGTTAAAGACCTAAATTCAAATGAATCCTAACTCCTTAGCTTTGTGACTTTGGGTAAATCATTTAACTTCTTATTGCCCCTCCTTCCTTCTTGGAGACTTTTAGGCTACTTCTTGACTTGCAGAAGAAAATAACAAGGTATTTTAAAATAATATAAAAGTTATTAGTAAATGCATTAATGTGTTAAATTATAGAATCATAAATTGAGAGTTAACAGTGACCTTGGAGATTGAGGAGATTAAGGCCTAATGAAGTTAAGTGATTCACCTACTTCTGTACAGTTGTAATATAGCAGAGTTGGCATATGTATACATGTCCTCTGATTCCCAATCCAGCCATTTTTCTGCTGTTTTATTCTATCTCATACTAGTTAGGCCTTTATAAATATAGGGAATTATAGCTAGTACACCATTTAACTGAAGTAGACTGAAGAGTCTTTATAGAATACTTTTTGATTGTCATTTTTGGAATTAGATCTTTTACTGAACAGGGAATATAAAATAATTCTTTTGAATTTGGGAGGAATAGAGAAGACTATAATAACATTGATACTTATAGCACTTTGAGAGCCTCCTGACAAAAGCATATGAACAAGTATAAAAGTATTTTCATAACCAGTTTTATTGGCTGTGATTTTTTTTCTTATTTAAAAGCATAGACATTTAATAGGGAATTTTGTGTGTATGTGTGTGTGTGTGTGTGTGTGTGTGTGTGTGTGTGTGTGTGTGTTTGTTTCTGTGGGGTTTTTTTTTTTGGCTCCATAACATTCAGCTTTCACATAGCATATTTCTTAGAATTTTTAATGGAAAAGTATGATTTATGAATTATGTATCATCTGGCTCATTGCCTTGCATATAATAATAGCTCAATAAACATTTATTTAATTTAATTATAATTCCTTGAATGTAGTAGGAACTTACTAAATGTTTATTGAACATGTGATAAAATAAGTTTTTGAAGGATCTTTTGACATCTTCTAAGTTATTTTAAAGTGCCAATTAAATTTTACTGCTAATGAGAGTATGAAAATAAATTTCCTTATTTTACATGAGGGCTCCAAACTTTCTAAATGTGGTTATCTGTTTTAGTTTTTCTTAATCTCTCTTATTTCCTTTTTTTCTAATGGTGTGTTCTTGAACCCCAAAGATATGAAATTACATTATGGTGATCTCACGGACAGTACCTGCCTTGTGAAGATAATTAATGAAGTGAAACCCACAGAAATCTACAACTTAGGAGCCCAGAGCCATGTCAAAGTAAGAACAAGCACTCATGTTGTTTCTTGTAATTATTGAAGGCCTTTAAATATTAGAAAACTGTGATATGCTTGGAATTATTGTTTAAAATAATTTTCTTTTTAAACATATGGTTTCTTATTCAACAGTATAAGAAAACGTTACCATTTCTAAGATAACATTATTTCATATTATATTGCTACAGTAAGCCTCAAGCTTTGATCTTTTGTTATTTTCTGTCATTTTAAATTATATTGAAGATAAAACACTTTGGAAACATCCTGGAAAATGAAATCTCAACCCATAGACTATCTTAATATGTTTTCTTTTTAATAAGCATTTAAAGTGTTAGTTGAAAGAATAATATTGCCTGAGAAAAGCTGAGTTTTGTTCTGTTGTGCTCACTGTCATTCCCTCCTGGTAAAAATTATTTCATATTTTTCTGCCCTTAAGCTTGAACAAAGTATTGTTGAATTCCTGCCCTTTTTTTTCCTTCAAACTTTCCAATAATCTCTCTATATCTTACCCATTTACTTTTCAAAAACTTGATATATTAATCCCAGAGATTCTCAGGATCCAGAAGCTTTATGAATTTTCTCAGTCCCAGTTGTTGCCTTAGTAGCATATTACTTACTGTTGGACCAAGTGAAATAGGAGAGAGATTAAATTCCATTCCTGGGAATTGTTTAGGATGGTTGATGACTCTTCTAATGTATATTTATGTATATACACATATGTAAAAGGACATATATTTTAATTAGGAAAACCACAGTTACTATGCAAACTTCTCAGAATTGGTTGCTGGTTTATAATATCATCTTCCCTAGGCAGAATATAATTTATCTGTCGTCTATGTTTCTATTGTTAAAGGAAAAAAAGAACTAACATCATATGGATCCATATGGCAAATCGTGAAAAATATAGTGGTGAAATGATTCTTCTGAATAATCATTGGCCTAAAATAATTCCATAAAACATTAGACTCATTTGTTTTTTCAGAATGGTAGCATATACATGCAAATTGATAAAGACATTTTGCTACTCACTATAATTTAGGAGAAAATGATTTTTCCCTTGAACTGTACTGTCTTTCCCATTTAGACTAAAAACTGAACTGTGAACAACATTGACATGTATATATATGATGCCTTATTAGCATTTATTTCCTCCTCCTTTTAAAATAACTCTTTCCTCAGAATTACAAAAGGCAATTAAAGGAGAAAACTCTGTTCTTATAGAATGATATACAGTGCTCATCTTCTGATTTGATTTCTATTATCTGTTTCCCAAAGCATAAGAGCATGAGAACCAATAGAATATAGAATATAGAAACTCAGCCTTAGAGGCAAGAAGGATTGGAATTCAAGTTCTGCCTCTGAAACTTATGAATGTTTACCATGAGAATAAACTTTTAGGCCTGTGTTTCTCCATCAGACTTCAAATTATATATGATTTGGCAATTTGTATCAATGGAGGGAGTTTCCATTGTGGGAGTTAGCCTCAGTGAAAGCACATGTCCTTGTCTCTGTTAAAGAAAAAAAAATCATCTAGGAAAAAAATGTGTATTTGTAGAATTTTGTTTCTCAGTTTCTATCTTAACTCTCTAAACACTCCTGTGAATATGACTCTTTGGTCTTCATTAGATGCTAAAAATAAGTCATAGTGGGAAAGTATATGAAATCGTTTTGAGGAGGTCTGTTGACAGATAACTATTTTTAACAGTGTAAAACTTAAGTCCTCTTGGATTGCTTTCCTGTTATCTTTGCTATAAAGAAACAGTGGCAATTTGAAACATTTGACTGAAAAGACAGATAAATTAGCCTTTAAAAATTTTTTTTCTGAAGTGCACATTATGAGAAATAGTTCTTTGTTGTTGAACTTTGCAATATGGTGATGTTTATTTTAGTGAACTGTTAAATATTTTAGTTTTCAGAAATTTATAAATGTGTATAATGGTAAGTTTGCTTCTTTTTATCTCAATTGTGATTATTATATAGTCAGGCACTTATTATGTATTTTCTTTGCTATATTCTTTATTATTCAAGATAAAAATTATTTTTTCTTCTTCCTTACTTGAAAACTCAAGTATTTTAATTTTCCAAAAAGACTATACAGATATTGTCATTAAAGATCACTGTCATATCTGATATTTTATCCAAAGAATAAAATTTATCATTTAATACTTTTTTATGAACTATCTAACAAATGATACTTTTTTTTTTTATCATTTATTAACTCACAGATGTTACTTCCAGTGACCTGTAATACAAAAAGTTAAAATTGTTGTCTAAGGCTGATTTCAGGGAAATCATTGGTTTCCCTCAGTCTTTATTTGATCCTTGAACCACATAGTTTCTGCAGACTCTATTTGAATTTTTTGGTTGTAACTTTAAGATTAACTGAGTACTAAGTAAATTTTTGAAAATTGTATACATCATTTTTAACAGTTAAAATATTATATTCAAGTAAGATTTTAGGAATTTGCTTGCTGATTATCATCTTCTAACATAATGGAAGAAGCATATAAGCTATACGGTTAAGAATATACTTAAATTTCAACTTGTGTATGTAAATGAAGGATAGTACTGATGATTATGAAAATTATATTCAAAAGTCATAGGCCATTATCAAATAGGATTTTTTTTCTTACATTTAAAGGTATTTATATTGGGTATCCAGTATACTGCAAATATTAAGTATTGTGAAAATAGATGAGTCTTTCAGTTTCCCCATATTGCTCCTCTGTGTTCCAGATTGCTCTTTATTTCCTACTGTATATTGAAGAGAATAACCTCTCATACCAATTACCTGTGTTAGAAGAACTGCATGCATTCCCTGAAATGGTTGTGTTTCTGACTCATACCTTCCCTGGAGTAGGTGAAGTAACTTAAGGATTTTTATTTCTTAATTTATCTTCTAGAGCTCAGGTATTGCCCAGTGGGTTAAAACTAAATAAGACACCATGATAACAGAAGGTGTTATAACTTGTTTTGTTAGAATCTATAACTTAAAAGAGTAAATTTTTGAATTTATACTGATATCAGTTCTTTAAGAACTTGAAATTTTATCAGATGGATTCTTCTTTTAATAACACAGATATCAATCATTGTATAACTTAGCAATTGTTGGATAGCTTCTGAGTCTAGAAAAGGTGAACTAGTTTCTCTGAATTAAATAGACTGGTTCTTTGATGAAAGATGAGTAGTCCTTCACCTACTTAAAGCCCTTTATAGACTGATAGGAACTGCCAGAGCTTGCATTCGTTCCATTGTCACAGTTCTCAGTAATGTACGATCACAATCATATAACATTTTAGGAAATCTGTGTTAAGACACTAATCTTTGCTTTATTAGTTGACAGACTAATCCTGATAAGGGTAATCAAAAGTTGACTCTATGGGATTTTTTGTTCTATTTATCTTTTCTCCAAAATAATTAAAATCTAAGTCTTTGCTCAAAATCTTTCATTGAAGAACTCATTACCTACCCTAGCAATCCCTTCTGCTCTGACTGACACCAATTGCTAGGAATTTTTTTCTCCCATAAAAGTGAAATCAGTCACTTAATAAATATTTATTAAATGCCTACTGTGTGCCAGACACTGTACTTATTATGGAAATCTACCCCTTTGTGACATCCATCCGTGTTTTGGTTCTGCTTTCTGGGACCAAGCAAAACTCATTGGCTAATTTGATACAACTGCCAATATTAATGTAATAGAGTATAATAATCATGACTCACATTTATATAGTTCTTTATAAATAACAATGTGTGACAAATTTGCAGATATTATCATCTTAGTTTTATATGTATGAAGCAGAGAAATAGACAAGCAAGTGATTTTTTCAAGATTATATAGTTAGAAAATAGTAGTATTAGGGAGCTTAAAGTTCAATATTCTTTCCGTTATTTGGTATGTAATATATAAATGAATTGAGTTACTGAACTGATTTTACTCTTCTACAGTCATTTCATTTTTCATATTCAGCTCTGGGAATCACATTTAGGAGAGGGACATTTAAGAGCATGGTCAAAGGAGGGTTACCAGTATGGTTAAGTATCTCAAGATTGTGTCACATTAGGATGGTTTAGGTAATTAGTGTTTTTTCGCCTAGAGCTTATGGAGGAACATGACATTGATCTTCAAATATTTGAAGGGTTGTCATGTAAAAGAGGAATCAGACTTGTTCTGTTTGGCCCTAGAGGGGTTCTACTTTGGATTAATGAGTGGGAGTGTTGAGGAGGTTTTAAATTAAGTTTGAAATTGGAATCAAGTAGCAAGTTTTCCTTTAACAAGCACACACATATATTAAAACCTACAGCTGGCAGGAATGAGGACAAAGAAGTTTTCCATATTATACATCTTTGCTTTTGAGGATGTTCTGTGCTGTTTCATCAAGAATATATGGAAACGAGCTAGTTCAGAAAAGTTGGGGGGCTTTTTTTTTTTTTTATTGGAGACTTAAGACTGGGAGTTAAAGAGCCAACTTCATCACCTGACTTTGTGCCTTTCGAACATTTGATATTTTTAGATCTTGTTAGTGATCTTTTGCTTATCTTTTATTATTTCCCTGAAGCTACAATGGGAAAAAGGGGAATTTTGGCTACTGGATCAAAGGGTGGGAAATGACAGTAAAACATGACATTATTCAAATTCTTTTAATTTTTACAAATAAATAGATTAGAGCTACAGTTTTTATCAGTATGATGAATTACACATAAGGAAACTCTTTACCAATACTTTCTCTGAAACTTGGAGAGGTGCTATAAGTAGCCAGCATACACACACACACACACACACACACACACACACACACACACACACACATCATATAATTTGAGCTTCACAACAATCATGTGAGGGATATATGTCAGGTATCAGAGAATGAAAGACTGTTTTTCCATCTTCAGCTAACCAGTAAATGTTGGAGACTAGTTTTGAACCTAAATCTTGATGCCAAATTGATTATTATATATTATAGCATATGGAGTGTCAGTGGGTTAAGGGAACTAGAATATTGACATAATAGTCAACAAGAATTTATTAAATGTCTAGTCTAGATGGTGGAGATAAAAATGATCTTCTGTTGTTCCAGAAATTTTTAATTGGTCATTAAGCCATGTCTGCTCTTAGTATGCTTAGTTCCTTATTCATTTCCTATTAATTTACTTATTTCCCTATAAGTATGTTAGAAGGCTAGGATAGATATCCTCTTAATAGGAATGATTATATTGGTAGATACCAAGTTTTGAGAACTAAAAAGAAATCCTCTCTAGTAGCAGAGTGTAATGTTTGCAATAAGGTTTATCCAAACAAATCATTCTTTTTTCAGCATGCTTGGGAAACAAAGTTCTAATCTTAGCACATTCTGAAGTTTGGTCCATTTGAATCAGTGACGTCTAGACTGTTATTGAATACTGTTTATTTTGGCTTCCCTTTATGCAGAATAAAGTCTTCTATCACTCTCACTTCCAGTTAATTTTATGTGGGCTATGCTGAAAGTAAGGAAAATAAAATAATAGGAAGTTGGTCTGGTTTCCTGTAGGAAACCAATGAAGATGAAATTGGTTCTTGGAACGAACCCACAGCAGTCTGGGAAATACTGACTGAAGATGTTTCTCTGATTCATAAGAATTATGACTCATGAAATAGGTCATTGAGAGGCTGATTGGATCTTATGTGGGAGAAAGTGAGAGATGATTGAAATGCACTGGTTATTAAAAGCAGTAAACTAGCCTGGTGTCATCAAAATTGGAACAAATTATCTAGTGTGTAATCTTGCCTCTTTTGATTGGAGAAAACTCAGGGATCTTTCCTATGCTGCTGCTGTAAGAGTATATTTAGGTATTTATTTGAGCTTTGAATTCTTTGCTCTCTTTTATGATTTTGGAGCTTTTGTGAATTCTTACATAAATTTACTGATAATCATGTATCATTCATTGGATCATAGGATTGGATAGAATTCTCCCCATGAGACCCTCTCCTCTAACCTCATTTTAAGTTGGGTCACAGTCATAACAAGTTTGGAGAAATAGAATCTTTCCTCACTTGAAAGACCTTCTAATTAGGAGATTCATACCTTTACAAATAAACAACGTAGTTTAGTGGAACATAGGTGAGATTTGGAATTAAAGATGTTTGAATTAAAATTCAGGGTATGACACTCAAAAGTCGTGTGTCTCTGGATAAGTCATTATTATTTTGGGACCTAAATTATTCATCTATACAACATATGCAGTAATATTTTCATTATTCATATATGAAGTTAATATTGGGGAAAGTACTTATAAAGGTTGTTATTTTGGGAGGCTGGAATTGGTATCAGAGACCTGGTTTTGAGTTTCTTGACATTTTCTCCTTTATTCCAGTTTCTGAAAAAGAGATTTCCCTTCTCTTCACCAAAGCCAATCCTTAAACATGCAACTTTGATTCCATTCTCTTCTCTTAGAAAATTGTACCCTCTATTATACTCCTCAACCTAAACTTCATTTTGTCCCAATTGATTCCTTCCTTCTTGCCTACAAACATGTTCAAGTCTCCCCATCTTCAAAATATCCTCATCTATTTCCTTCTTCCCCATTAATCACCATCCTTTATCTCTTTTCCCTTTCTGAGTAAAACTTTTTGAAAAAATCATCTACAATTATTGCTTATACTTCTCCTTTCCCTCTTCTCTTAACTTCCAGTTAAGAAATACTCATTTGACTGACATAGATGACTCATAATACTTCAGTGCCTAAAAGACAGTCCTCATGCATCACTATGGATTAAAAAAATTCCTTAAAGAAGGAAAGGGCCCCACGTGTGCAAGAATGTTTGTGGCAGCCCTTTTTGTAGTGGCTAGAAACTGGAAATTGAACAGATGCCCTTCAATTGGAGAATGGCTGAATAAATTATGGTATATGAATATTATGGAATATTATTGCTCTGTAAGAAACGACCAGCAGGACGATTTCAGTGAGGCCTGGAGAGACTTACATGAACTGATGCTGAGTGAAATGAGCAGAACCAGGAGATCATTATACACGGCAACAACAGTACTATATGACGATCAATTCTGATGGACATGGCTCTCTTCAACAATGAAATGTTTCAAACCACCTCCAATTGTTCACTGAAGAAAGCCATATACACCCAGAGAGAGGGATGTGAAATGTGGACCAAAACATAACATTCTCATACTCCTTGATTGATATTTGCTTACATTGTGTTTCCTTTATCTGATATATTTTTTGTGTAGATAAGATTTTTCTTGCACAACAATGATAAGTGTGGAAATATGTATACATATATTCGATTTGCCAATATTTTAACATAATTAACATGTAGGGGATATCCTGCCATCTAGGGGAGGGGTGGGGAGTTAGGGGAAAAAATTTGTAACAGAAAGCTATGTAAGGGTTATTGTTGAAGAATTACCCACACATATGTTATGCAAATAAAATAAAAATAAAATTTAAAAAAATTCCTTAAAACTCCAAACTTCTGATATTAAACAGTGCTAAACTTTGGTAAATTGTCCTCAGACAACAGAGTATCTTCCACTGGCAACTGGAAGGATCTGCCAGAGTTTATATTTTACTTCCATAGTTTAAAAACAAACCAAAAAAGGTACTTCTATGCAGTGCTGAGACATGACAGTAGAACTTTTATATCTCCTTAATGACAGTAACTGCCAAATGACAGTTAACTCACTTTAAAAAAAAAATATAACTCTAGGATAAAGAGTATGTAGAGCTGTAAGCTTAGTTGCTCAGTGGATAGAATACCAGGCCTGAAGTCAGGAAGACTCATCTTTGTGAGTAGCTTTGTATCCCTAGGCAAGTCACTTACCCATGTTTGCTTCAGTTTCTGATCTGTAAATTGAGTTGGAGTATACCTCAGAGTTTTTCATTTCCTTCTCTGTAGTTACATTTTTTAAATTTGTTTTTTGATATTCCTAGTGCTTAGTGTAAGACCTGCTAAATGTAAAATGTTAAAAATACCAAAAAGTACTACTCACCCCATTCAAATCTGTAGTCTCTCTCTCTCATGACTTTATATTCACAAAGCTCTTTCAGCTTAGAGTTAACTTGTAATTATTGAGAAATTGGAGGAGCTGATTGAGTTCAACATAGACTCTTGAGTTAGGAAAATAACTTATTTCTGTCATTCTACCTTGAAGCCCTGTCTTTTATTTTTTATTAATTAATTAAAACTTTTTATTTACAGAACATATGAGTGATTTTTCTACATTGACTTTTGCGAAAAATTTTTTTTGTTCCAAATTTTTCCCTGCCTTCCCTTCACCCCCACCCCTAGATGACAGTCTAATACATGTTAAGTATGTTAAATTATACGACAAATCCAATATATGTATACATATCTCTACAGTTATCTTGCTGCACAAGAAACACCATATCTAGAAAGAGAAAAAAAAACAACTTAAGAAGGAAAGCAAACATTCACAGAAAGTGTTAAAATGCTATATTGTGGTCCGCACTCAGTTCCCACAGGCCTCTCTCTGGATGTATATGACTATCTTCATCGCTGAACAATAGGAACTTGTTTGAATCACCTCATTGTTGAAGAGAACCATGTCCATCAGAATTGATCATCATATAGTCTTCTTGTTGCCATGTATAATGATCTGGTTCTGCTCATTGCACTCATTATCAGTTCATGTTGGTCTCTCCAATCCTCTCTGAAATCATCTTGTTGGTCATTTCTTACAGAACAATCATATTCCATAACATTCATATACCATAATTTATTCAGCCATTCTCCAATTGATGGGCATCCACTCAATTTCTAGGTTCCTTGCCACTACAAAAAGGGCTGCCACAAACATTTTTGCACATGTGGGTCCCTTTCCCTCCATTAAGATCTCTTTGGGATATAAGCCCAATAGAAACACTGCTGGGTCAAAGGGTATGCACTTTTTGAATATAGTTCCAAATTACTCTCCAGAATGGTTGGATCCATTCACAGTTCTACCAATAATGTATCAGTGTCCCAGTTTTCCCACATCCCCTCCAACATATGTCATTATGTCTCTAGGGGAAGACCATGGTAGAGTTGAAGGAATTCTACCTCGAGTCAGAGGACATTGGTTAAAAAATCCCTTCTGATGCCTACTGTCTCAGACACACTAAGCAAGTTATCTACTCTGCTTGAGTCTTAGTTTCCCTGAATGAAAAATGAAGATCTTGGAACTAGATGGCTCCCAAAATCCTATCTGTCTCTACATTTATGATTCCAATTTTATTCCCTATTGAATTGCTTCCCAGTGTGTGTTGATATCAACTCTATTATAATGTAAAGTGTTGTTTTAACACTTGCATCTGCTCAATCCCATAGAGGTAGATCTTTTTAGGACCATGACAAATCAGTTATTAGAAACTGTGAAATCACGAAGAATGAGCTAATCCCCATAGCTATATAGAAAGCAGAATATTGTATTGCCCTAGGAGTTTCCTACTCTTTCTTACATTCTTCACTATAAAACTTACTTGTTACATTCATAATAAATACAGAATATCTTAATACCAAAAACAAATCTAGAAAAACAAAATCCTTGATTATTAGTTGCATACAGTTCACCTTAACTCTTTAAGGACTTCTACCAAGAGAGTGATTTTCCATATAAATCTGAAAAAGTAATACTTCTGTAACTAGTTCAGTTGCGATATGACCTTCTCTAATCTGAATACCTCAATTAGTGTTTTATAAAAAGCTTTTCTTCGAATTTTCCCTAAGCTATACCTTAGCTTGAATATAGCATGTATACTCATTCATAAAAGTAGGTTGCATATCAGTTTCTCAGTTATCTAGGTCCCTTTGAATCCTCTTTGGCTTTGAAAGATGACATGAAGACAATATATGGAGTTATAAGAAACAATGCAATGACTTCTTACGACCAGATACTTCCAAACAGATATAAAAAACATACCAGACTAAATCCTGATGGGGAAATTCAGAAATCATCACAGTGAGTCCCTGAAGACAAAATTAGCTCCAGGGAAATATGTGAACCCTGGGGATGGGCTTGGAACAAGAGCACTCTACCACCCAAAGAAAGATATACATTAGGGCAAGAGTAAATTCTAGACACAGACTAGACTGGTTCATCCCCAGGCTTAGACTGAGACATCATGATGGGGATGGGTACAAACATTTGTTATGTATTGCCTAGTTTTGGATTATAGATTCAGGGTATAGTAAAAGGAGGACCTGTGCATCCCCCAATTAGGAATCCCAGGTCAGTGAACTGAGAAAGGAGTATTTTAGAACCCATCAGCAATGGTGGTATGGCTTAGACCTCAGGTGCATTATAAGTGTTTCACTTCAGCATCTCGGCCAGCCCTTAAGGAAAAACCAAATCCAGAATTCCAAACCAAAGGAGGAGAACCTACAGTTTTGCTGCACTGAAGCTGCCTGATAGGGAGAGAGTCCAGCAGTAGTCTCCTCTTGCCATTATACAAACCAAGGTTAATAAATTGCAAAGCTCAGATCAGGGGAGCAACAAATAAAATAGATTTTTACACTTTTGAAGTAAGGAAAACATTAGATCCTCAGCCTGTCCCTAAAATCTTTGAACAACATAATACTTAGTATACCAAAAATTCAGCAATAGGACAGCCCAGAACTTTTCTCTAGAAGTATGACAGCACCCATCTTTAGTTCAAAGTCAAGAAGCAGGTTGGAAGAATGGGCAAACCAAAAATTAACTCCACCATAATGAGCTGTTCTAGTATGTAGCTTTTCAAGATACATACACTGTTTCTTCAAAGCATCTACAAATAATGCCTCAGTGAAAAATAGAGGTTGGCTGCAAACTCAACTAGAATTCCTAGAAGATATGAAGCAAGAGTTAAAAACAAAAGTTAAGAAATTTTTACAAATGGAATAAGTTTGAAGAAAAAAAAAATGGAAAAGATGTAAGAGCTCTGAAGAAGGAATTAGAAAGGGAATTAGCAGGTTGGCATGTACAAAACTTTCCCCAAACAGCAAACCTCTTTTAAAAAATTCTTTGTTAATTGTTTGTTTGTTCATTCATTCACTGACATTTATTTAGTGTTCCCCTTCACCAGTTACATTTAAAACAAATTTTTTTTTACATTTGTTTTTAAAATTTTTGAATTTTAGGTTCTCTCCTTTATCCCTAGCCACAATTAAGAAAACACATGTGAAGTTATGCAAAACATTTCTATAAAAGTCAATTTGTAAAAGACAACAGAGACCTCCCACTCTAATGAAAATAAAAACCCTCAAAAAAAATTAAGTTTAACAAAAGAGAGAGAGAGAAAGAGAATGCTTCAATCTATATTTAGATACAATAAGTTTTTTCTTTGGGTATGGATAGGATTTTTCATTATAAGTCCTTCAGAGTAATTGTGGATCATTGTACTGCTGAGAATTGCAAAGTTATTCACAGCTGGTCATGGAGAACATTGCTATTACTTTGTACATAGTATGTTTTACTTTGCTTGTGTTCATGGAGGACTTTCCAGGTATTTTTTTTCTTTTCTTTTTCTGAGAGCATCCTGGTCATCATTTCCCATAGAACAATAATGTTCCATTGCATTCACATATCATGCTTTACTGAACCATTCCCCAATTGA
This sequence comes from Myrmecobius fasciatus, assembly GCA_023553655.1. NCBI lineage: Eukaryota > Metazoa > Chordata > Mammalia > Dasyuromorphia > Myrmecobiidae > Myrmecobius > Myrmecobius fasciatus. The sequence continues at coordinate 261,990 of JAJPUD010001330.1, forward strand.
TAGACATTCTCTTGATTTCCAATTTCTTTTTTGCCCTGTGAAGACAGCTGTTATGAATATATATATATATATTTATATATATTTATATCAATATATATTTTTTTATATCCTTTTTGAAAATTAGAAATGACCAAACAAAAACCAATGATGCCATGGGGCAATGAGAAATATATATATAAAGTCAAAATATTGAAAAAAAGGTAGAAAAAATTGAAATGTCCCCCAAAAGGAGTCTAGGCATCATTTCTCAAGAAATTTTAAACAAAAGCTGCCCAAATCTCTCAGAATCAGATGGCATAGTAGAATTAGAATGAATGTGACACTTCCAGAAAGAAACTGCAAAATAAAAACTTCAAGAAACATCATAGCCAAAATTCAGAGCTTCGGGGTCAAAATACAATCATTGCAAGATGATAGAAAGAATTCAAATATTGAGGAGCCACAGTCAAGATCACACATAATTTAGCAGTTCCCACTTTAAAGGGAGCAGAAATCTTTCAGCAGACAAAGGATGTGGACTTAGAGCCAAGAATAATTTACTCAGCAAAGCTGAGCACTGTGCTACAGGGGAAAAAATTAATTTTTAATGAAATAGAGAATTTCCAAGCATTCCTGATAAAAACACCACAGTTGTGGAGAAACTTCCTGGTTCAAACACAGGAGTTAGGAGCAACATAAAAAGACTATGATAATGATAATGATAAAAGACTAAATAAAGAGAAACTACTTACTTTCAAATATGAAGAGATGATATGTATATATTTCCTTTGAACTCTGCTGTCATAATAGTCCATTAAATGTAATATAATTAGATAAGGCTTAGGCAAGGTTATACTATGTCTTAATGATCTTCAGAAAAGCAAGAGAGGGAAAGAGAAATATACTAGGTTGAGGTAGGGGGAGGAAAAGGTTCCTTATCATTTATTGAATAATATCTTGGCATTGTAGAACTGGAAGGGTCTTGATGAATCTAGTTTGGCACCTTAATTTTACCAATGAGGAAACTGTGGATCTGTGAAGTCAATGACCTTTCCCAATGTCCCACACATTGTAGAACCCAATGTTTCCTGACTCCTTGAGTGATACACTTCTCACTCTGCCAAAATAAGGAAATGGAATTCCAAAATATACATGATAAATCATTTCATATTGGGTGCTGAACATTCTAAATGTATAGTGCATTGATTCTTTAAAAAGTACATCAAAATTTAGTCCATTACAGGAACTCTATCCTTCACTGTAGCTTAGGAAAGAATTTAATACACCTTTTAAGAATTGAATGATGCCCATTCTGATATAACAGGACCTCACATCTTCCTCATCTTGTTTTGGTGGAGGCTGCAGACCTCTGAAGAGAGGATCTCAAAAGTTGAAGATGTGAAGCTCAGCTCCTCTAGTTCTCCTTCACCCTACTTTAGCCATGTTTTGACATTTGAATTCTTATGAGTGCAAAGGCATTTTGTTCCATATTGTTTCCTTGTATGAATTTATTATCATTCCACTGATTAAATAACTGTTGTCTAAGGGAATTCTCCCAGTATCCCTAATAGAAAACTGGCATGAAGGAAGATCTAAAGTTGATTGTGTTAGTTGAGAATACTGTTCTTCATTTTGACAGTATCAATATTGCATCCAAATAAGTAGGTTGCCTTAAAAACTCTTAGAGTCTTGAAATACTTGTTTCTTATGCAAGCACAGAAACGATAGTTACTTCCTAGTATGCATGATGTTTCTTTTTTACTTGGTTGTGTTCTTAAGCAAATTGCAGAGATGGATGTCATTACAATTCTTGTAAATATATTATTTTATAGAATTTTTTATTTTCTAGTATGCATAGTATAAACACAATTTTTCTTTATTGGCATTCTTTAATTATGAGGGATGCCTTTTTTTTTTTTTGCAGTTTAAATATCACATTCTTACATTTTTCCTCAACCAGATTTAGAATTAATTTTATTTGTGATGTAATATGTAAAAATGCCAAAAGTATTTTATGCTTGTTAGATTATTAAGGTTCAGTTTATAGGAAATCATTTTGTTTAGTAAAGAACAGTAAATGAGTAGGATTACACAAATATTTAGAAGCAGTTTCAAGGAGATATGGTGATTGAAATAAAACAGCTATAAAAGTAGGCAAAATGATTTCTTTACATGCAGTTAAGTTAATGTTTTATGTATTTTAATACAAATTTATTTGTTTATGTATTTGTGACATGTAATTTTAAAACTTTTTTTTTACTAAGCTGATAGGCAGTTTTAATTAAGAAAGGGAACAAATGTGTGGTGAATTTAATGAGCATAATTAGTCAAACAATAATTTAGTTACTAGAGATGGCTTCTTTTTTATTCTTTAGGAAACTTGAGAGGTGGGATTTCTCTGAAATTGATGTTTCCCTTCTTTTGCTTGTATTGGTGACCATATATTCTGTGATAAAAATTAGTGTGAGTGATGACTGTTATTCCCCCCCCCTTTTTTTTTTTGTAGCTAGGCTTAATTATATTAATCAACTTAGGCTTTCTTTACTCTTGCTGAATTTTTAAAAGTAAATCCATATTCCTTCTTTTTATTAATGTGCTAGGTGGCCCTTAAAAAAAACCCCTAATTTTCTTGGTCTGAATTAATATTCATGGATTTTGATAGGTAGATCATAGTGTCATCTGGCATAAATCCCATTTTGAAAACCTTTTATGGATCTGAGCAATCTAATTCAAATCCAAAACCACTTAAAAACTTCTTTATAGTTCCTTAAGAATTTATGTTCTAGAGAACACTTCATGAAAGCTCCACTCTACCTGTTCAAACAGATTGTTTTGTTTTATTAGGTCGAGGTGGGGTTGTAATTTTGATAACAGCTAATAACATTTGGAATTTTGCTTATAATTAGCAGACCACACAAAGATATGTTTGTTGTATTTTGCACAACCAGTCCATTTATAACAGTGACTCTATTGTCTAGACCAAACTTAACCAAAACCCAAATATTATCTTAGTTAACTCAACATAATTACTTTACATAATTATTTAATATGAATTAAACAGATTAATGCAATACTAAAATAAATGCATATGTATATGTTAATGGGATATGGAAATAAATGTGTATGCAGGATAGTAAGGAAATCAATTATGAGTTTAATCAAATTACAAATATTTAAATGATACTCTAAATGAATCAAAAGATCTCACTTATAAAACAAATCTTATATTTTCTTTTTATTCTTGTGAACATGGATTATAGCTTTCTTAAAATCAGACAAATATGTCTATCCGGAGTAAAATAACAAAATAAGCAAAGATATTCTATTTTAGCTTAATAAGAATGCAGTATTTTTTTTTTTTTTTTTTTGCTTTTTGCTGAGGCAATTGGGGTTAAGTGACTTGCCCAGAGTCACACAGCTAGGAAGTGTCTGAGACCAGATTTGAACTCAGGTCCTCCTGACTTCAGGGCTGGTGCTCTAACCACTGTGCCACCTAGCTGCCCAAGTATTTTTTATTTAAATAAACTTTTGTTTACAATTGAGTTAATTTGTTACAACTCCAATAAGAAATGGATATTTAAAATAATTTAGTGGGAATATTTCTAGTTTTTTTATCTGAATGTTACTTTTTAACTGTTATCTAAGATCAATTTATCCTCCCTTCAATTTTATTCTTTAAATGTTTACAAATTATTTCTAATTTATGGCGTTAAAAAAGTAATGTATATAATACTGGACATCTGAATAAAATGAAATCTTCAATGAAGTTAACTCTAGTTCATAATTAGATTTTGCTGTCTTTGTCCTCATTGTTTGAAGTGAATCTTATTTATAGATGATCTTGTGTGTGAGGGTGGGGGTGGGGGTGGGGGTGGGTATAAGTACACATATAGATAGATAGATAGATAGATAGATAGATAGATAGATAGATAAATATATTGAAATATTTATAGTCAGTTGACTCTTGACTGTTTTCTACATGATAGTATTATGAACTTCTCTTTTTACTCATATATTGAATTAGCCATTAGAATGGCTTATTGAAAGTATTATCTAAAGAAGTTTTGGCATTTTAAATGAGTTGTTGAACTTATTTATTTTTATAGGACTGATGATTAAAAGAAAATGTTTTTTAAAGATTAAAATAGATGTGTTGATGGTAGGTATGCTCTTAGTGAAGTGTGAAATGTGGAGAAAGGATGGAAGAATTTAGTTTCTTTTAATTTTACTTGGAGTGCCAAAGAAAAGCTTTTCCAGAGAGATTTTTTTTTCTGTTCTCATTTATAGATGTCAGTTTTTTTAAAAATAAGAAGTTCTAATTATATAAAATTGTTAAAGCAAGAAATCTTGTCGAAGATTTAAGACTTTTAATTTTATGTACATGTCTATCATTAAGAGTATAAATGCTAAATCTAAATCTTTACTAGGCAGTTAACTGGTAAGAAGCATAATGCTGAATTTTTTTTTTTTTCCCTGGATCACTTGCTGGGCCCTTTTTTTTCAGTCTCTGGCTTTTATATAAAGACTGGTTGGAGGCAGCATGGTGAATATTAAAGACATTATTTAGGAAATACTGTAGTGTTCTCATGCCTTTTTTTTTTCTCCCAGGAAAGAAACATAAGACATTATATTTGGCAAAGGTTAGTTTACCATTGGATTGAAATAATTTTAATCCTTGGTTACTTAATAAATGTGAATAAAGGAATTCTTAAATATGAGGAATAAATAAAGAAAGGATTTCTTCAATATATAATTATTAAACATTAATTTATATTTTTAAGCACCATCAAGCTCTGTTGATGGAATAAGCCTCAGCAAACTGAAATATTAAGGTAAGTTTATTATCAATGGATGCAACACAGAATGAATTCTTTATACCCTCATACAAAACTTGAAAAAAAAATCACAGCTATTTTCTGCTTAATCATAGATCCATATTTTTCTCTTAAAACTCCTAGAAATCCTTTCTAGCTAAAATTCAGTAGTTAAAGCTTACAACAATTATGGTGACAACATCTGTGGACAAGAATTATTAATCCTTTGTTGCATTACATTCAGTGAATTCTTTTTAAATAACCCATGTTCAAGGATTTTTCTAATTTCCTTCCTTCCTTCCTTCCTTCCTTCCTTCCTTCCTTCCT
>JAJPUD010001330.1:267509-283482 GCA_023553655.1 Myrmecobius fasciatus
CTCAAGTAAAGCAATGGATGTGCCAAATAGGTTTTTGGTACTTTGTGGAGAAGCAAATGATTTCTTCATGCTTTTTTCCCCCTTTTTCTTTTCTTTTCTCTTCATCTCTTTCTTCTTTTTTTCTTTCTTTTTTCCTTCCTTCCTTCCTTCCTTCCTTCCTTCCTTCCTTCCTTCCTTCCTTCCTTCCTTCCTTCCTTCCTTCCTTCCTTCCTTTCTTTCTCTTTTCTTTTTCTTCTCTCTCTCTCTGTCTCTTTTTCTCTCTCCCTCTCCCCCCCATTTCTTTTTAAATAATATACCTTGAAGATATAGACAAAATTTGTTATCATGAGACATAAAGTGATATTGGTGCACTGATAGTGCTATGTCTCTATTATACATATAGATGGCAGCAGAGTGTTGCAGACAATCCAGTAACTAACTTGTGAAGGGTGACTGACAGATATGCTGACTTCTGTCAACTGTATCTTTGTGTATCTTTAGTTTAACATAAAATAAGAGCTTCTATTGATAATGAAAGACCATGGGAAGATGATGAAGGTTATGGGATGCTATAAAATTCTGAATTTCTGCAAAAGTCCCAGGTGGGAAAACTTAATCTCTTAAGGTATGTCATCTCCTCATGAAACATGATTAAAGTCAGCTAAGATAATATGCATGTCAAAATAAAGTGATAAAGAAGGGGTCAGGGTGGTAGGGAAAAAGAAAGGAAAAAGAGAAAGTATTCACAAGTTGCAACTGAAAGTAATGAACTGCTGCCTAGGGGTACTGTAGAACTTGGCCAGCATGTCTACTTTTTAGTTAAGCAAGTTATAAGGAGGAAATGTCAGTCCACGAATCAGGCAAACATTCCATGGGAACATTTGCTCAAATGTCAGCATTTTAGAAAATAGAACTGCAGCCTATTATGTTCCAGTCCCCAAGCATGATTTGCTATTAAATGGGTACTAGCACAAGTAAATTTTTTAAGTTGAGTCTGTAATTAACAAAAGCTATTTTACATTTCAATTAAGATTCCTAAATACTGACATAATAGCTATTAAAAATGATAGTCATCAGGATAATTATGCTTAGTAGGAGTCTGTCATTGTGGACTTTTCTCTCAATTCTTTTAAATCACCAATAACTATTTGAAGTTCTTTTAGTCAAAGTATTGAAATCCCTCAGATAGGAAGGTATGGTCAGTAGTTAAGTATTTATTAAAACAAATGATATGGACAAGAATCTCTAAAATGAAGTTTTTTTAATATGTCTGCAGTGACTTGAACAGATCAATATCCTAGTTCAAAGTGTAGTAAGAAATGGTATCACTTTTATAATGATGCAGTTCTTGAAAAAATTGGCCCCCTATTTATTTTTCTAGTCTACCTCATATGGTTCAATTTCATAAATGAATTTCTGCATCACAAATTGCCTCCAAAGGTGTGTATAACAACTTACTTAAACGCAATATCTGGCAAGTCTCTGTTGTGACAGCAACTTATTTCTCACATAATTATTTTTTCTTAGTAAATTTGATATCTTAACAACCCCTTCCCTCACTGCTGGGTTCAAAAAATAACACTTAGTATAATTTATTTCTTGTGCTTAATAAAGGCTTACTTGATACTTCATTTTAGACCAGTTTTTGTAATTCACTTTCTAGTTGTTAAAAAGAGAGGGAATGAGTTTTTGAGGGGAGAAAGGTGGTTTCCGGAATGATTTTCTGTATACTATAATAGGTTTAACTAGAATTTAAAAACAAAGGTGCGAAATACATACTCTTGACCGATAGTAGCCAGTTCTTTGGGACTATTTTATAAAGTTTGCATATAGGTAGGAGGATGTTTATTTACAATATTTGGTTTAAATATTTTCAAAAACAATAATAGTGTTACCTGGTATCCATAGTACCAGATTACTCCATTTTTGTTAACACACAAATCGTATGCACTCTATGAGTTGAAAAAAATTTAATTTCTAGTTATGTACTTATTTTTACAATAAAGTCTTTCAGATTAAATTTTGCATGTCATATTTAATTTTTCCAAGAAAAAAACAACATCCATTTTGGACTGTGTTTCCAAAGTCTAAATTTTAAAAATGAAACAAAATTGTTGTTACAATATTTCTAATCAATGTGAACATGAACAGCTATATTTGCTAGAAAATTAGTTGATGACCTACAATTACACATAATAATTATTAAAAGGACTTAGACTAATAAACTAACAATTTTGAAAATGTCTTTCTTCCTTTAAAAATTTAGTGACTTCCAGAATTTTTCTTTTAAGCATCCTTTTTTCTTCCTAGAAACATTTTTCCCCCCCAGTGGACATTTTGCTTATTTTTTTTTTCCCTGGGGGGGGAAAAATCAATTGAACAGTGTCTTGCAGAGTCTGTAATTTTTTGGTCTTTAAACACAATTTTTGTGAAATTTATGACAAGATAACAATACTGCTTTTTCTAGTATGTTTTCAAATGAATGTCACATCATTATATTTTGAAAAGCCCACTAGTTATAGAAAGATACAAGTGAGTTCTAGCATTTACATACAGAGACATAAAACTTATTTCTAGTTCATTGAATGTTTTCATGTTGGTATCAGCTTAAGTTTCACAAACTGGATAGAATTCTTTTTTCATATGCCATAGAATAATTATTCAGCCGCTATAATTTTTTTAAAATTGCTAGCTGTACCTATTATGTATATAACTTTTATGTGTATAACAGAAAATTCATAATTTGCCTTTGACATTTTAAATAATTAATTTAGTAGAAAAATATACTTTTATAAAATCTAGCTTCTGATTTTTAAATTAATAGTACACTAAGGGGAAATTCTGGTAGTTTTCTCACAGTGTCCCAATTTTATGTATCTATTGAAATGAACTCAAGATTTTAAAGAACTAAAATAAAATTTCTAAAATTCTACATATTTGAAAATGTCCTTATGGAATCAGTTTTCAATTGTTTATTTAAATTATAGTTATTTCAACTATTTTATTTTCCAGAATTATATTAGTTTTTTGATAATTATTTTACAAAGGCCAACCCATCAAATATTAATATAACATTATTTTAGAATCACATTAAATGCATATTTAATAAATTTAAAGGTAATAGATAAAATTGTGCATGTGGAATTTAAAATGTTGGATGTGATGTATTTTATATATACATATATATATGTATATATATATATGTATATATAAACAGTAGCTTCTAATATTCCTGTTAATTTGAAAAATTATTATATTCTTTGGGAAAATAACCATCATTAATTACCATTTGGAGATGTTATGTCTTTGATTCCCACAGAAGTTTTCCAGTAAGTTTCTTAAAGTCAGTTTATGGCCAGACATTTGTCCTTTTAAAAAATTAATGCCTTTGTAATTATATCTGATACCTATATTTCTTGGAATATTGCCTTTTCACATATTGCATCTGTGGTAAATACAGTTTTACCATTATCAAATATTTCCAGTATCTTTCTTCCTTAAGTGGCTACTTTTTCTCTGTTTTGGAATATTTTACTTTTCTTTGGATAGGAGATATTTTAGTATGTATAAACATCCTTATATTTCCCATCCTCCCATATTGCTGTACTCTTATGATTCAAAGTATGAAGCTGAGCATCGTACGTAATATTATTTTAGATTGGTACAACAGAAGAATAAAAGATAAACCACACAAAAACTACAAAAAAAAAATTCAGGAAGCTAAAAGTGTGTTTTTTTTGTTTTTCGTATTTTCCTTATAAATTTTTATTTGGATCTCTTTAGAAATTTTAACAATCTGGAATAATTTTATTTCTTCTTTGAATGTTTTCTGTCTTTATTTAGTAATACTTAAAACAAAAAAAAGATGTATTTTAATTGCTCACATATATAGTCTAGTTATCCAATTAGTTCTGCAGTAAATTTTAATTGCAAAGCAATAAAAAAAATGATTTCTTAAAGTGCTCCACCTATCAGAAACATTTAAAAAAAGAGCTATTATGGTCAAAACTTTATAATCAAATCTAGCTTTTGAACAGTGTCAGTAGTATATTAAAAACATCTTTATAGCCTCAGGTGGAAAAAGACCCTTAGAACTGATATGAATGTAACTAAAAGAATGTTCAGTTAGCCTTCTCATGGAAAGTGATAAATATCAATTAAAAATTAGTTTCTGTTTTTAATTAAATCAGGTCTCTCAGTAGGAATTATATTTAAAATGTCATGGAGAAAAAAAAAAGACAAATCAGAACATGAGGCACACAAATGCTTATCTTTTGCTTTTAATAAACTTTCATTTTCCTTGTCAGAATCTTAATGAAAGACATAATAGGAACATGACATTTTCTGTAGAGTTTCATGCATATGTATGGTTTGTGTTAGTTGTTTAGTATTGCTTTGTTGACCTAATGCCATTTGTGATATAATTTTTTTTGCACACTTTTTTTGGTTTGATTTACATTTTGTATATGATATTCCATCTATCTCTGCCTTTCAGACTGAGTACATATGTTATGTGCACCCATATATGAGATTCTGGTTTTAGGTAAAGTATTCATTCTTCCAAATTGTCCTTTTTTTTTTTTTTTTTAGTTAGCCTTTTGCAAATAGTGGTTTATGAGTGTGTTCTTGTTTTGATTTCTATAGATTTATCACTTTGTGAAGCATCCCTGCAAAGCTGAAAACTATGTTTGTAATATTTCAAGTATTAGGGAAGAATACATAGGTTATTGCTATTTAAAATTCCTAAAGTATTTGAATCTAACTAGTTAGGTATTAATTAATTAGAAACTGGTCATATGACTTTACCAAAGAAGAATAAGAGTACTTAGAGTCATATATCCATTTCTTTAACCTAATTTGTAATTTTATTTATAACTTTGTAGCTTAAAATTCATTGACCTGCATTTGTGGTCAAAATATTGCACTTACAAGCTTCATGGAAGTATTAACACAGGAGATTCTTTTCTCTATACTGATCAAATCAAAGCAGCAAATATGACACTCCTGGTAGTGTGTAGAATAATAGGGGGAAAATCCAGAGAAGTTAATTAACACTCCACCCCAGCTGTTTCCTCACCTTTAAAACTGAAGGAGTGAGAGAGTTTGGACTAAATAATCTTCTCAAAGCTCATTTCCTGTCCTAACTTGGTTTATATGCTGATGATCTCTACCATGTTTTGTAAGAATATGTTTTAAAGCAATATAAGGATAATAAAATTTCAATAAGATATGAAAATGCATGTATGAATAACCTAAAAACCTGCCTTTTGTAAAAGACCTAATAACCCATTCCAGTAGGTAACAGTTTCTTCAAGTAATACTTCAAATTCCTAGACATGGAATGTGCATATGCCTTTTCAAAATTTTAACACCATATTGTGAGAACCTAGGGATACAAAGATTTAACTAATCTACATTATTCTTTCTGTCAACTAGTGAAGATGAAAATTCTCAGTGTTATTTTTTTCTAATATACAAAAGGAATTGGACTTTTAATAACCAAAGTGCATTAGCCATTGTTAAATTATATGTTTATGTTTATTACAAAATGGTAATACCTGTATAAAATGAATTATTTCTTAAATAGACCATGTTGTTTTTCTACATACACAGATGAATAAGATAATAGGGCAAGACAATAACAATAAAGGAACTAATAAATGTAATTACTTAAAGAGATAATTAATATCTATTTTAATTGAATAGTTAGGGTTTTACTTCTTAAAGTTTGGGAAGAAGTAGTATGGAACTTGTAGTAATCATTTCTAACTCATTAGAAAAATTGTTTTTATGCATTACTTTTAATTTCTTAGATATGCAAATTATGTTTAAGAAGACTAATGTTTTATTATTTTTGTATATAGCTTTTCTTTTTAATACACCCATTTACCAGTTTCCATGGAATAAGTTGTCATGGAGTGGTCTTTACATTTTGGAGGAATCCAATTTGCCTTAAATCATACAGCAAATTATCAGGATATATTCCAGGTATTACCTGTATAGCACCAGATTTTTTTATTTAAAAAGTGTATACGCATTACTTTTCTAAAAGTGTATTAATATATTTGAAAGTCATAATTCAGTATCTAGATAAAAATGGAATTTTGGAGATGTGAAAATTTACCCTTTCTGGAAGTACTTTTGATTGAAATCCTTTATTATATTTACTTGCAAAGTCTAAGTAGTTCTCATAGCAGTACTAACTCATGATGAAGTTACTAGTTTAATTCTTTATCTTTTGGAGCTAGTTTTTATTTGAATTTTAGTATGGCTGCTGATGTTAAAGTATCTGGTTTATATATAATTCAGTGTAGCAAAAATTCATGCTCATATACAAAACTTTGAAAAACGCTTTTAGAAGAATATTTTCAATCTATGGTTTCTACTAAACAGAGTGTTTTTTCTTAGTTATACATTGTCAGAAAATTTGACAGATGTCTCATGTATTGAATTTTCAAAATATTTGTGATTAGGTAGTTCAACATGACTCAATTATTCCAAATTTATTTTTTTTGAAAACTTGTTAAAATAAAATTTCTATTATGCTGATAAATTCTTGTTACAATGATAACTTATGAATCCTTAGATATGAAGGGAACTCGATCTTAGGTCAATCTCTATTTGTTACAATTGAGTAAATGGAAGTTCAGAGAATAGTGACTTGTCCAAGGTCACATAGCTTTTTGCTGTTCAAGCTGTTACTAGATTACATCTGTTCTGACTAGTATTCATTCTATACCGGAGCCCTGACTTGGTTTTTTATGACATAGATGAATTTCTTCAAAGCTGTATAGACATTAAATTGAAGAGTTATCACACTAGTGATTTTTGTTCAATTGCTTTGTTATGTTCCACTCATCATGATGCCATTCAGAGTTTTCTTGGCAGAGATTTTTTTTTTTTTTTTTTTTTTTGGCTATTTCCTTCTCCAGCTAATTTTTACAAATGAGGAACCTGAGTCAAACAGCGTTAAGCAACTTGTTTAGGATCGCATAGTTAGTAAGGAAGTGTCTGAGGCTAGATTTGAACTCAGGTTTTCTTGATTCCAAGACTGGTGCTTTGTAGTAGACTAAACTATTTTAAATCTTAATGAAACATCCAAACTCTTTAAGAAATTTAGAAAGCCAGAATAAAACATTTCTTTCTCTTCTATTCTATTACCTTTTGATTTCAATAGTTCTTTCCTCCTCCCTGGCATATTCACCTACTTTCTCATTCCTCTTTACTGAATGAGCATTAAGTATGGGGAATATGTGAAAATGTTATACTTTGGAACTGATTTAAAGGACTTTGACTAGAATCATCTACTCCTACCTCCTAATCTTCAAACTGTTCTCAAAAAACAGACTATGATTTTATCCCAGGAGGGGTTAGTGGATACAACTAGCTGTAATAATAATACACTTTTAAAAATAAAATATACAGATACCAAAAATTTGGTGATCTGTAGCAGCCTATCTAGGGCTCCTAGATGCTTTTATAAGCCTTATTTTTTAAAAATTATTTTCTTAAGTTTATATGATTTTTTTCTTTCTTTTCCTTTTTCAAATCATATTTCTTCCTGTTGTATTTATAACATAGTATCAAAAGGTGATCCATTAAATCATTACATCTTGTCTATTTACCTACACATCTACATTTTGTGAATTCATTAAATTAAGCCTTTTTTTTTTCTTTATGCAGGCATTTATTATAAGGCTTGTATTCACCATGTAAAGTATTCTGTAGTTGAGCATATAGAAACATTTACAATAGAATTGATGGTTCCTTTTTTAAAGTTTTGAAGATCTGCCTAGAAAAATGTAGATTTTGGCTTTTCATGTTATGTGCTACATGTGCAATGACTGACCTTCATAGCGAGATAACTATGCTGTAAGGTTGTTATCACTTTGTTTGGATTGGGAACTTCCTCATTGGCAAAGGCTATTTTTTTTAATGTTCTCAAACTAGCAAAATATGTGTGTGCATACACACACACACATATATAAATATATACTTCCCACACCCTTCCCCTCATGTTTACATTATAGAATTAATCACTAAACATTTATTAAATGACTACTCTTTGGCAGATATTGTGCTAAATACTGGAGATACAAAGAGACATAAAACATTCTTTGCCCTGGGGGAGACAACAAACACACATATATAGACAAACTACACACAGGACAAATAGGAAATAGTTAACAGAGGAAGGCCCTAGAATTAAAGTTTTGGGAAAGATTTCCTATAAAAGACAAAAATTTTGCTAGGGTTAAAGGAAGCTAAGGAGTTCAGCACTTGGAGCAGAAGAGGGAGGATATTCTAGATATGAGGGACTGAATGTCTAGAACTAAGAAATGGAGAATCTCATTTGTGGAGCAGCCAGGAAGATAGTATCATTGCATCAAAGAGTTATGTATTGGGGAGCAAAGTACAAAAAAGATTGGAAAGGTGGGAGAGGGCTTGATTATGAAGAACTTTTAATGCCAACAGTGGATTTTATATGTGATCCTAGAGGCCAGAGAGAGTTACTGGATTTTGTTGTAATGATTGTGGGGCTTAATATAGTAAGACCTATGTTTAAAATTACTTGATGGCTGGAGGATGGTTTGGAGTGGGGAGAGATCTGAGGCAGGCTGGCTCAAAGCAGGCTATTGCTATAATCTTGGTTGAGTTGGTGAGGGCCTGCATTAGAATGAGTGGCAATAGTATCAGAGAGAAGAGGGCATATATAAGATATATTGTGAAGGTGAAATCAACAAGCCTTGGCCACAGATTGGATATGGAAGATGAGAGATTGGGAGATGTCCAGGGTGATCCTCCTAGGAACTTGTTTAAAATTTATTCTCATAATTATTTTGTTGTAATCTTTTAAAACAAATGCTTTTTAAGAATAAAATTTCTCTTGTTAAGAAAAAGTGTAGGAAAAAAAAAATTGCACTGAAGCCAAAAACAATACAAAGATTATTCAGTGAAATCCATAGAAATGTGAAAGAAATTACAATAAGCTTTTATAATAATAATTTTTTTAAAAAAGCTGATCAAAGTCATAGACTGTTCTGATTCTGAAATGCAACTGCATAGTCAAGTCATTGAATACATTAGCAAGTATACTTGGGACATGTAATGATATGGATGAATAGTGAGCAGGATTCAAAATTCCAAAGAAGGATTTTAAGCTAGATTTCATTTGGGAATTTCCACATTTCTTTCTTTGATTCCAAATTGCTTTATCAAAAGTCTATATTCCCTAATTACTAGTAAACTCCTTGTTATGCTATATGATTTTACATTAGTGAACATCATAATCTTTGAAGTATTAAAATGACCAGTAATCAAAAGACAGTGGAAAGATTCAAGATGAGCCCAAGTGAGCTCCATTATTTACATGATGATTTGAAATGGTTTAAAACAAATATTTGAGAATGTTTTTGACTGAAAAAGAGTGTGGGATTGTTATGGATAGAGAGAGGATTAATAGGCTGACTGATATCTGGCATCCTAACATATGAAAAAATAAAGTGAAGGCATTTAGTATATAAGATGTATTTTTACTGATGGGAAGGCATGAATGAGAATCACATAGTATGTGAAGACATGGATGAATTTTAGTTGCATTAATAAAGGGAGTGGCCACATCGATAATACCACAGACTTAGTGAAGTATGAAGGGAAAATTAATTACTAAGCCTCACAGTACTTTTGGTTGATAAATCATTAACATGTGGGATTTTATCATTTCACATAAATGACAATCCCAGTTTGTCATTTCATTCATTTGAAGTACTCTTTTGTGTGCATTTAAATGTAAAAGATTTTAGTCTATAAATATTAGTTCCTATTTAGTATTAGCAATATTATTAAGTACATTTCATAGTCACATGTGATATTAGTTTTTCTAAATCATATGCTGCTATTAATAACCTGTCATATACAGATTATGAAGGAAAAGGTTAAGAATCTTAATGTTAAAATTTGATTGCTTTTTTATAAAACATATCTATATATACACATAAACATTTATATATATGTTTGTATGTTTATATATATATATACACACACACACACATATACTCGATGGCATACACATAGATATATATGCACATACATGCATATAGTCACATATATCTCTAAATATTCTTGGTAGTATGGGGAATTTAGGCTTGTCATCAGTTATTGCATTATTTTCTAAAATTCACATGTCATGTTTATTTGTCATCAGATTTATTTAATTCATTCAATAAGTCATCCAATCAAAAATCACTTATTAAGCAAATTTCCATGTGCTAAGAGCTGTGCTAAATGCTAAGGATTTTATAAAAATAACCCTTGCGCTGTTTTCAAGCTTACATTCAAGTGAGGTAGGGGTGTGTGTGTGTGTGTGTGTGTGTGTGTGTGTGTGTGTGTGTGTATAGAAGAAATGAAAGGTAGGTTTAGAAGGGAATGAACACATAACTGGGGACCAGGCAAAAGGGCTTAGGTAGTACCTTGACCTGAGACCCAATGGAATCCAGGGAATCTAAGAGTCAAATTTAGGAAGTAGACCATTATTCCAGACTTGAGAAGAACCAGTGTAAAGAAGAATCATGTGTGAAGAACAGCATGTAAATCAATGTGTCTAGCCAATGGTGTTCATAAGTCAGAGTATTAGATTAAGGCACTTGGAAAGATGTATGTACGTATTTATATATGCATGCATGTATGTGTATATAAAGGTATATTTGTATATATTCACAAACACACACACATATGGAAACACACACATGCATAGAAGATACGAGTGACAAAAATATTGAGAACCATATGAATTTTTCCCATAAGGAGTACATCTCCAGTCCAAATCCCCAACCATTTCTCCCTACCCAATTCCACAAAGCAGCAAATTGGGGCTTTCTGCTTTGGAGAAACAAGCCAATCCAGCCTAGCTGATCCAGTTTACTTAATGAAAGGAACCTTAACTTTTATACTCTCCCACTATCCCACACCATCTAAGATTCTTTGGGAGAAGAAAATAACTTTGGCAGCTGTGTAGAAAATAAGCTGAAGTGTAGAAACATTTGAGCTAGGGAGTCCAATTTAGAATGCTATTGCTATAGTCCAAGTGGAGAAATCATGAGGGTCTGAACCAGTGTGGTGACTATCTGAGTAGAAAGAAGTTTATAAGAGATTTTGTTGTAAAGAAGGAAATAACAAGATTTACAAACTAATTGTACTGTTTGCAGGATATGGGGGATGAGCAAGAGGAATTTATAACACTGAGGTTATGAACCCATTGGACTAGAAGGGTGGCAGTGGTCTTAATAGTAATGGGGAAAGTTTAGGAAGAAAAATAATGAGCTTCATTTTGGAATATTGTGTTTGAAATGTCTAATAGACAGTAATGTGGGCCCGTTGCTTAGGAGGGAAAATAGGGCTAAGTTCATCGATCTGAAAATCATCTGCATAAAGATGATAATAATCCATATAGGAATTGAAAAGATCACCAAGTAAGAGAGTATAGAGATAAAAGATAAGCAAACCAAGAACAAAGCTATGAGAGTACCCACAGTTAGTGACGTGGATAAAGATACAGCAGGGGAAACTGAGAATGAGCAGATAGGCAGGAGAATGAAGAGGTCCAAATCAAGAAAATATAGAGAAAAAGTATCCAGGAGAAGAAAGTGGTCCTCAGCGTTAGATAGTTCAGGGAGAGGTTCAAGAATGAGGACTGAGAAAGGCCTATTAGATTTGGCAATTAAGGAATCATTTATGAATAAATTTGGAGAAAGTTTCATTTGAATGATGAAGTAGGAATTGTAAAGTGAAAACAGAAGAGTCATAGGCTCTAAGTGGAAACTTGTTTAAGGAACATAGCTTAAAATGGGAGGAGAGACATAGAAACATTATCAAGTTGGTATGTAGGATTCATTCAACAAATAATTAAGTATTCATTATATGCAGAATCTAGAATTTACTAAGGGTAATACAAAATTCAGATGATACCCAGCTTCTGCCTTGAAGAAGCTTAAAAAATAATAGGAAAATGAGATACAAACACAAATAATCGAAATGTACAACATTGAATAAGCATATTAGAAAGTGACAAAACAAAGTATTAACTAAAATCTGAAAAGGCACAGTGAAGATAGCATTTGATGTGTGTTGTAAAAAATGGTTGAGAATTCAACAGATTTTTAAAAAAAAAAAGGAGAGTGAGAACAGCAGGGAGTGTTTAAGTGATGAGAGGATAGTCTAGTTTAATTGTCACATAGAGCATGCCAAAAAGAGTAGTAGATAAGTGAAGACTAGTTGCGTTTTTGCTGGATCTTTCCTGAAAGGAGGTCTCCATGTCATCTTCTACCTATTTCTATACCATACCATCTGTCCTTATTTTCCCTTTTCTGGAATTTGTACTTTGCTTTAAAATTACTTATAATGTCCACATAAAGGCATAAATGATTGGCTCATTAAATTTGCAAATGATACAAAACCAAAAGATAATGGAGGGTATTGATTGAAAGAATGGATGACAATGTCAATGTCCAAAAGTATCCTGATATACTAGAAGTTCAAGCTAATATGAATTTTGTTTGGGACAAATGTAAAGTTTTACAGTTGGGTAGAAGACATCAATTTTACAAGTGTAGGAAGAAGGATGTATAGTTAGATTGTTATTCAGAAGTAATGAAATAAGATCTGAGATTTTAGCAGATGGTAAACTCAATATGAATCAGTTGTGTGATATTATAGCCAAAATAATTCTAATCTAATTTTTGGTCACAATAAGAAGCATAGGTTCCAGGAAGAGGGATACTCTGCTTTCCTCATACCTCAACTTGATTATTGTGTTCATTTCTGGGCACTGCACTTTAAGAAGAATATTGACAAAATAAAGAATAACTACAGGAGGACAACCTGGTTGCTGAAGGACTTTGAATTCATGACAAAAAAAGGATAAATAGAAAAAACTAAGGATATTTAACTAGCAGAAGATCAAATCAGTTGGGACTATGATAGCTATTTTAAAGTAATTTCAATAGCTGTTATATGAAGGAGGGCTGAACTAGGAACAAGGAATAGAATTTGCAAAGAAGCAAATTTGGAACTGATAATAGAAAACTTTTCCAAACAGCATTGTACAGAAATACATTGGGCTGCCTCAAAAATTGATGAGTTCCCTCCTCCTTGGTGAACTATAGCCTGAGACTGAGTTATCAAAGTCCTGAAGCTTTCATAGTTTTCTTGTATATGTCAATGAATATTTTCAAAGTGGGATTCAGAAAATAGAGAGGTTGATACATATTTTGTATTGTACATACTTTAAGACCACATAATCTCACATCTGATAGTGTAGACTTTTTCCTTTGTAATTATATCATTTGAGATATATTTGGTTCAGCCAAAATTCCATTTCATTTTCAATACTGTTTATATCATTTATCTCTTTCAAGCTTCCTTTTATTTATTTATTCACATAGCATGTGAGATGCAGTTTAATGTTCTGTTCATTCACTCAGTACTTTCTTGTAGTTTTACCAAGTGCTCCCCTTCTGCCAGTTTTTTTTATTATGCACATTGATAGGTAAAACTTTAAAAAACAAATATACTCTAATATTATCTGTCAAAGTCCTTTTGGGAAAAAAGTATTTAGGAAAGATATTATACTAAATAGAATTGTAATATGGAAAGCTTACCACTTTATGTTATTCCAAAGGAATAAAAAAGCTCTTTAGAAAAGATCTAGACACTTGAGAATTTAGTAAATAGGATTTAGTAAATTAAATTAATGTTTTCTAATGTATCTGCTTTTATATCTCTCCAACAAAACTTAAGTTCACTGAAGGCAGGGAATATCTTATTTTTTGTGTTTGAATCAGCATCTAAGATGATACCTTGGTGATGCTCACTAAATGGTTGTTGAATCAGATGGCTAAAGTAGCTTATTATTATTATTGCTAAAGTAACATTATTTCTCTAGGACAAAAAAGATTAGAGTGAAATTCTAGTTTTGTCTTCTGTTTATCACAGTTCAAAGATGCATTCTAAACCCTTTCTTCCTATGTTTTGTTTTGTTTTTTTTCTTTCTTTTTTCCTATGTTTACCAGAACTTAAATCTATAATACAGTGAACTTAAATTTATAATATAGTTTCCTTTTAAAAACCTTGTTTGTTGCTCCCTATTTCTTTAGACATCCATGTGAATTTGTGATCTCATCCATGTGAGTATTCCTTTTGCTATTGCACATTGCAGTTTCTTTATTCTTTCTTGGTCCACTGTATTGCTTGTCCATGTTCTCCCATGATTTTTTTTTTTTTTTAAATTAGCGGATCTATACAACATGGAGAACTTCCCTAGGATTTTTGTTTTGTTTTATAGTTTCTAGTACAGCACTTTCAACTCTTTCAAATCCTTTTCTCTTAGTATTGGTTTGGCCCTTTCCTTTTTCTAATCAAAAATTTACTTGATGTTTCATCACTGGTAATATGGCAATATAGTATAATCATCTTATACACAATGTGTGTTTTCATTGTTCTTTGATTCACGAATTTTCATTCTTTGGAGTCTGATATTGTAAAAGTGGAAACCAAACAGCTTCCCTTGGAACAGTGTTCATATTAAAAAGATGTTTTTATGTTTTTGTTTTGTTTTATCAAGGAGCAGCAATGGGAATCTGTGAAAATATATAATTTTTCAATGCAATTCTGCCTCTTTTTTTCTAGAGACAATGTGGTATAATAGAAGGAATTGAATATGTAATTAGAGAACTTGTTTGAATCCTGCTTCTCATGCTTACTACCTGTGACCTTGTAACAGTCAATTAATTTTTTTAAATGTATTTACTTGTTTAAAACAAATACAAAATAGAAAAAAAATTGTCATGTGGGCAGCAGAACATAAGAGAGGTTTCTTTTTTTTTATTAAAAGCTTTTTATTTACAAAACATATGAGTGATTTTTCTACATTGACCTTTGCAAAAACTTTTTTTTTCCCAAGCTTTTCCCCTCCTTCCCCCCACCCCCCACCCCCACCCCTAGATGACAGGTAATCTAATACATGCTAAATATGATAAATTATATAACAAATCTAGTACATGTATACATATCTATACAGTTACCTTACTGCACAAGAAACATCAGATCTAGAAAGAGAAGAAGAAAAAAACAACCTAAGAAGGAAAACAAAATGCATGGAAATATTCATAGAAAGCATTAAAATGCTGTGTTGTGGTCCGTACTCAGTTCCCACAGGCCTCTCTCTGGATGACTATCTATCTTCATCGCTGAACAATAGGAACTGGTTTGAGTCACATCATTGTTGAAGAGAACCATGTCCATCAGAATTGATCATCGTATAGTCTTGTTGCTGTGTATAATGTTCTCCTGGCTCTGCTGATTTCACTCAACATCAGTTCATGCAAGTCTCTCCAGGCCTCTCTAAAATCATCCTGCTGGTTGTTTCTTACAGAACAATAATATTCCATAACATTCATACACCATAATTTATTCATCAATTCTCCAATTGATGGGCATCCTTTCAGTTTCCAGTTTCTTGCCACTACAAAAAGGGTTGCCACAAACATTTTTGCACATGTCGGTCCCTTTCCCTCCTTTAAAATCTTTTTGGTATATAGGCCCAGTAGAAATACTGTTGGGTCAAATGGTATGCATAGTTTGATAACTTTTTGAGCATAGTTCCAAATTGCTCTCCAGAATGGTTGGATCCCAAATTCAAGCCATTCTCCAATCAATAAATGGTCAAAGGATATGAACAGACAATTTTCAGAGGATGAAATTAAAACTATTTATAGTCATATGAAAAGGTGCTCCAAATCACTGTTGATCAGAGAAATGCAAATCAAGACAACCCTGAGGTACCACTTCACACCTGTCAGATTGGCTAAAATGACAGGAAAAGTTAATGATGAATGTTGGAGGGGTTGTGGGAGGGCTGGGACACTGATGCATTGTTGGTGGAGCTGTGAACGGATACAGCCATTCTGGAGAACAATTTGGAGCTATGCTCAAAAAGTTA
>JAJPUD010001330.1:293482-310861 GCA_023553655.1 Myrmecobius fasciatus
TGTTTTAGATGTGTTTCTTGTATACAACATATTGTTGGATTCTGGTTTTTAATCCAGTCTGCTATCTGCTTCTGCTTTAAGGGAGAGTTCATTCCATTCACATTCACAGTTAAAATAACTAATTCTGTATTTCCTGCCATCTTGTTTACCCTAGCTTATGCTTTTCTCTTTCTTATCCCCTTTCCCTCCTTCCTACTATTTTGCTTTTGATAACCACTTCCCTCAAACAATTCTTCCCCTTTAGAGCCCCACCCATCCCTTTTTTCCCCCTTTCACTCCTGTTTCCTTATAAATAGGTCTATTATTCCCTCTGAGCCAAATCTGATGAGATGGAGATTAACCAAATTCTCATTCCCCTCCCTTTTTTCCCCTCAATCATTATAGGTTTTCTTTGCCTCTACATGTGATGTAATTTCCCTTATTTTACCTCCCTTTTGTACCTCTAATTTCTTTTTCAGTTTATCATATCATAATAATCATAAAATCACAATAATCATATCATAATAATCATAAAATCACAGTAATCATATCATAATCATAATGTAATAATAGATTCATAAAATCAACCCTCATTCTATAAGTATCTATAACATAAATATAGTTCTCAAGAGTTTTTTTTTTTCTTGTTACCTTTTTATGTTTCTCTTGTGTTCTGTGTTTGTAGATCAAAATTTTTGTTCAGTTCTAGTCTTTTCAGTAGAAATAGGTGAAATTCTCCTATATCATTGAATGACCATCTTCTTCCCTGGAAGATAATGCTCATTCTAGCTGGGTAACTTATTCTTGGCTGTAATCCAAGTTCCTTTGCCCTTCGGAATATCTGATTCCATGCCCTTCGATCCTTCAAAGTAGAAGCTGCTAGGTCCTGTGTGATCCTAATTGTGGCTCCCCAATATTTAAATTGTTTCTTTCTGGCTTCTCGTAATATCTTTTCCTTGGTATGATAGTTCTGGAATTTAGCCATGATATTTCTGGGGGACTTAATTTTTGGGTTTCTTTCAGGAGGTGATCGATGGATTGTTTCAAGGAGTATCTGGGTCTAAAATATCAGGGCAGTTTTCTTTTATGATTTCCTGGAAGATAGTGTCTAGGTTCTTTTTTTCATCATGGCTTTCAGGAAGCCCTATAATCCTTAGATTGTCTCTCCTACATCTATTTTCCAGGTCAGTTGTTTTTCCTAGGAGATATTTCATGTTTTTCTCTATCTTTTCATTTTTTTGTTTTTGTTTGATTCTTGAAGTCTTGATGAGTCATTCATTTCCAATTGTTCGATTCTAATTTTTAATGTCTTATTTTCTTCAGTTACTGTTTTTAGTTCCTTTTGCAATTGACCAATTACATTTTTTTGTTCACTGCATTCTTTTTCCATTTTTTCTATTTTATTTTGCAGTGATCTCATTTCATTTCCCCATGTTTCTTCTAACTCTCTTTTAAGATCCTTTATATAATCTTCAAAGAAAGCCTTGTGACATGGAGTCCAGTTTGTGTCTTTCTTTGGGGCTTTTTCTGGAGTTGCTTTACCTTTAGGGGCCTCAGGATTTGAGGTCTGTTCTTCCCTCTCTCCATAAAAGTTGTCTATGGTGAGAGCTCTTTTTGGTTTTTTATTCATTTTTTTTTTTTTTAAAGGTGTGAGGTCTGTTTAAGGCAAAGGTGGGACAGCTGCTTTAATTTGCCCTGGGGCAGTTCTGCTGATTGAGTTATTTCAGGAACTGGGCAGTTCTGCTGATTGAATTATGTCAGGTGCTGGGAAGTTCTGCTTTAGTTCACCCTGGGGCAGTTCTGCTGATTGAGTTATTTCAGGTACTGGGCAGCTCCACTGATTGAATTTTTCTGGTGCTGATCAGTCCTGTTGTTTGATTGATTGCTTTAAGGTGCTGTGTAATGGCATCTAGGTCCGATGCTCATCAGGGGTTCAGGGGTTCACAATCTACCCCCCACAAAAGGCAGACCCTCCAAACCACCTGCCCACAATCAGGACAGAGGCCCGCAGAAGACTCCCAGGTGTGTGAAAAGCACAACGCTCCCACTCCTGTTTCGACTCCTGTTCCAGCTCCCTGCCCTGGTTTCCCTGTGCTGCAGTCTGGGTTTAGCAGACCACCCCCCGGCCCAATTAAGACAGACCTGTTTAGAAGTTCTTCCAGAGTATCTTCTTCTAGAATCGTGTTGTCCTCCAGATATTGTGGATTTTTTTGCTTCAAAATCAGTCTAGAGGCTTCATATGTTGTTGGTTTGAGGGAAGGTTAGAGGAGGTTACAGAAACTCCTGTCTGATCTCCACCATCTTGGCTCCCATAAGAGAGGTTTCTAAGCCTTTTTATTTGGTCATGATTTTCAGATAGTCCATTAATTTTTAGATTATTATTCCTTGTTTAATTTTTTAAGTCAATTTTTTTTATATTAAATATGCCATATTTTCTTTTTTTTTCTTTTTCATCCTTTGGATTTTGTGTTAATATTTCTTCTTGATGATGTAGTCATTTTCTAGTGGCCCATTTAGATTTTCAGAGAGTTTGGTTCTTGATAACAGTTTACTATCATCTGTTCCAAGGTATTAATTCTCCTAGTGATTTTTTTCTCTCACTATTTCACTTACTTTTTTTCATATCTTCCAGGTAGTTCTTATGGCTGGGAATGACATCCTTTTCTCTTAGGCTCTATTAGAAATTCTTGGGGCGTTAGTTTTTGTTTTTGTTTTTTTGAGCTTACTATTTGGGTTTTCTCAGTCAAAGGTATTTCTTTATTCTGTTAAGTGTTGTTTTTTTCCCTTGTTAACTCATGTTTTCATCTTCAGTGTATAAATTCAGGGCTTGTGTTTGGGTCAAATTTTGTTCTCTTGATCCTGGTTGGTATAGGCAATCCCTACTTGATTCTTAGTTTTGTAGCTAAGCCTAGGCATTACTGAACAGGAATTGTTTACCTTGTCTCTTTTTTAAAAAAAGAACAAAATCATCAGTGAATAGTATTACTTGGAGGATCTGACAGTCCAATTCCTCCCATAACTAAGGTTGTGTTGGACACCTTATGTTGGACAAAGTTGTGATGAACATTTTTGGGGAGCATGTCTCTGTATTCTAGATTTTGCTTGATATTCATCACCAAAGTATTGAAAAATAAAGTTATCTTTATGACTGAATTTATTGAAGAATCTTGAATCACCTTTACATATTAATGGGAGATTCTTTGTTGGAAGAGAGACTTTAAAACTTAATCTACTGAGGCAGATGATTTTTTTTTTTTTTTTGCTTTTTTTGCTGAGGCAATTGGGGTTAAGTGACTTGCCCAGAGTCACACAGCTAGGGAATGGTAAGTGTCTGAGACCAGATTTGAACTCAGGTCCTCCTGACTTCAGGGCTGGTGCTCTATCCACTGCGCCACCTAGCTGCCCCGAGGCAGATGATTTTTGATAGTCATGAACACAGTGAAACCTTGCATTTTTAATTTCCAACTAATTCTGTTATTGTGAGGACATGATCTGCTGTGGAAAATTGTCTAAGAATTTCTCCCTCTTCCTATTTCATATTTTCTTTAAGATTATCATAGAAATAGGCAGATCAATCTTATTATGAGCATTAATATAGAGACTGTAACCTTTGATTTCATTAACATTAAAGAAAGATAAAGCTTAACAGCATAACCTTTGCAGCTCCTAGCCTTAAAATGTTACCTAGAACACACAAAGATTCACCAGTAATCACAAATAATATGCATAGGGGCAACACTCAAATTCAGGCCTTTCATTATCCATGATGCCAGACTGCCTTTCAAAGATTTTATTGAAATGAAATACACCCAGGAATACTGATGTTCCCTCATTCTTCCTAATCCTCTCTCATGTTTCATTTTATTTTTTAAGTTTTTTAACTGGTTTCTCAAATTGAGGCTTTATTATCTGATATTTATTGCAGGCCTTATTGTGTTGTGCCTTAACTCCTTGAAACTATTTCACATCATCAAATTCAAAGATCAACTTGAAGAAGACCTGTTAGAAATGTTAACAGTGAGAAATAGAGAAACTGAACTTATTCCTTACTGAATATGTTCTAATATATTTTTCATCTATAGAACTTTGTAAATGTTAATATGTATAATAATGGATATATTTTGCAGTTAATGATGTTTTCAGTCTCTTTTTGATGTATTGCATGTGGTTGTATGTATATACCTATGTATGTAGACACACATGTTCACATACATGTGTCTATACACATATGTGCACATGCCTCAACAATATGCTATGTGTATGTGTGTGCACACATATCTGAATACAGCACACACACTACATGTATGTGTGCATCCATACACGCATACACAATACACATGTAGACACATGTGTACATATCCTGACAATATTCTTAACCACAATGGATTTTTTATCAACAAACTTTAAAGATAAGCAATGCCAACATTTGGGGTTCTTCTCTACCATAAACCAGGAAGCAATTTAGTTGATGACACACAGGTGGAAAGCCGAATGGAAATGAAATGAGATAAAACTCTGTGGAGTGAGGCCACAGTTTGCACACACACACATACACTTCAAGGGATCAATGCTGATATGTACATTAAAGTGTGGCTTTTTCCTA
This sequence comes from Myrmecobius fasciatus, assembly GCA_023553655.1. Lineage (NCBI taxonomy): Eukaryota > Metazoa > Chordata > Mammalia > Dasyuromorphia > Myrmecobiidae > Myrmecobius > Myrmecobius fasciatus. The sequence goes on from JAJPUD010001330.1 coordinate 298,065, forward strand.
AAGCTTGGAATTTCTAAATATTTATTATGGCAGCCAAATGATATTGAATGTCATGTCAGTTTTTCCATTTAGTTCTCTCAGGCTTATATTTTCAGCTAATAAGTGATGAGAGAGCTTCAACCTTCAACTAAATCCTGCTTTGATTCCTTTAAACACATGTTCCTTCTTTTAATAGTATTATTAAAACTATGTCATACTCTTAAAAATATAGTATGATAACATTTGAAAATGCAAGTTAACTTTAATTATTGGTGTAAATTGATGAACCTTTTGAAAAAAAACTATCATATTACAGTGATAGAAAGTTTACTTTGAGACTTTTTTTTTCTATCTTGTTATTGAACACCACAGGAACACTTTTCTAACAGAGGTTTCCTTATATTTTTATGTGTCATTTAGGCCTATGTTTGTTATTACTGGTAAAATCTCACTTTGGAGATTTATAGGGCTTGTTGGTATATAGAATTGTTTGTATCATTAGAAATTCTGTGTACATGTTCTTTGGTAACTAGCCTAATTAAATAATTTTGTTTGAAAGGGCAAGGTATTCTACTTGCTTATTTTTAGCTATAAAACTTATACTTGAAAATTTTTACTTTCTAAATACTTAGGTTTTCTAGTAGGAGGGAGGAAGTTCTTATACAAAATCTTTGACCATTTCCAGCAGACTGAAAACATCAGACCAATTCTTTAATTGGACTTCTTGATATTACTGTTTCGTGCAAAACCTAGGTTCAGTGCCATTCATTGATTCTCTCTCTTTTTCATTTTTACCTTTCTGGTTTATGACTGTATTTTCCTAGTATGAAGAAATTCTCCATAACCCCTCCCCACCCAGTCCTTGACCCCATGATTTGCTTTATATTTCCAATTATAGGAGATTGGAATGCACAAATGGGTAAGCATTCAGAATTTTACTGGCTTACTACTGGCTATTGTTCTCCTCTTTAAAATTCAAGAAGTGCCTACTCTGTGGTCCTGGTTCTCAGAACTTAATTCTGTCCCTATAACTCTTAGTTAAAAATCCATTTTTTTTTTTTTAAGAACAAAGCTTTCCTTTTCTACCTTCCTAATGGGTAAGATATGTTCCCATACCAGAATATGTATACTGTTTCATCCCTCTTTGAACCAATTCCTATGAGAGTAAGATTCAGTTGTTATACCCATTTTTCCCTTTTACTGTAAAAGCTTTTTTTCATTTGCCTCTTCTCTGGGATTATTTTTTCCATTCTTCCTCATCCTTCTTCTCCCTCTTTTTTCACCCCCCCCCTTTTTTTTTTTTTGAGATCATCCCAACATGATTGATTCATAACGATGTTCTCTATGTACAATCCTTCTAATTGCCCTAATAATCATCAAATTCTTAGGAGTTACATGTATCCTTTTTCCATTTAGGAATATAAATATTTAACCTTTTTAAATCCATTATGGCATCTTTTTGTTTTCCTTCTTATGTTTCTCTTGAGTTTTTTGTTTTGATGTCAGATTTTCAATTCAGCTCTGATCTTTTCTTCAGAAATGCTAGAAAGTCTTCTATTTCACTAAATATCCATTTTTATCCTGAGGGATTATACTCAATTTTGCTAGGTCGACTATTCTTTGTTGTAATCATAATTTGCACTTTCGAATATCAATAGTCTGAGTTCTCCACTACTTTAACATGAAGCTGCTAAATATTATGTGATCCTGACTATGACTTCATAATGTTTGAATAATTTCTTCACATGCTGCTTGCTATATATTGTCCTCAGCTTCAGAACTCTGGAATTTGACTGTAATTCTTTTGGTGATCTCTTTCAGGAGGTGATCAATGGGATTCTTTCAATTTCTATTTTACTCTCTGGATCTAAAGTATTGGCAGTTTTTCTTTATAATTTCTTGAAGTATGATGTCTGGGCCCCCCTTTTTGATCATGACTTTCAGATACAACAGTAATTCTTAAATTATCTCTTCTTTATTTCTTTGATCTATTTTTAAAACTCATTTTTCTGATGAGATATTTTATATTTTGTACTTTTTTCATCCTGTTAACTTTGTTTTATTGTTTTTTGATATTTCATGGAGTCACTAACTTACACTTTTTCAATTCTGACTTTTAAAGAATTATTCACTTCACTGAGCTTTTGTCTCTTTTCCCCCATTTGGCCAATTCTCTTTTTTAAAGAGTTCTTTTCTTCAATGAATTTTTGTACTTTTTTTCTGTTTGGTCAATTCTGGTTTTTAAGGAGTTCATTTCTTTAGTAAATTTTGATGCCTTTTTTTTTTTTTTTTTTTTTTTTACCCTTTGGCCAATTTTTATTTTTTAAGGTTTTTTTTTTTTTAATTATTTTTTTTGCTTTTTTTTTTTTTTTTTTTTTACCCTTTGGCCAATTCTGATTTTTTAAGGTATTTTTTTCTGTGCTTCTTTTATAAGCTATTAATTCTTTTTTCATAATTTTCTTGTATCACTCTCATTTCTTTCCCCAATTTTTCCTCTACTATTATTATTTTTTTTACTCTTCAAGAAATTTTTGTTGGCCTTATTTCAATATTCATTTTTCTTTGGGTCCTTGATATAGCTGTTTTTTTGCATTGTTGTCTTTTGGTTTGGGATCTTAATCTTTTCTTACAGTCGTTATAGTTTTTTATGGTCAAGGTCTTTTGTTGTTGCTTGCTCATTTTGTAATCTATTTCTTGAACTTGAACTTTAAGTTAAAGTTGGGCTCTGCTTACTTGGAGGTAATAGTGATAGTGGTGAGGGTTGTGATGGCTCTCTATTTTTAAAGCTAATTCTGGAGTTCAGTAAGTTTTCAGTCTTCTAAGGTGGTGGGATGCAGGGAGAATTGTCATTACATTTCTCTTGGTCTGTGCTCTGGCAACCCTAGCACTCTTCTCAGCCCTGGAATTGTGACTAGGGATCTTATTCCTTTTTAATTATCCATTACTGCTTCTCTCTGCCATAGAACTGTGATGCAGAACTGTGTATGAGAGTTGAAGTTGCCAAATAGTACCACATCCTGCAACCAGTGACAGCACAGGATCTCCTATAATCTCTTTCTGATCAGTTGTTTGACCCCTTACCATATTTGGGCTGAGAACTCCAGAAGCTGCTGCTCCCACTACAATTGGTACCACTGTCACAGCCGCCTACAAAGCCCACTGCTGATGGTACTGCTGCATGAATTCTGGTCTGGCCCTCATCCTAGTACCACTGACCTCTCTTGGAAATATTCTAAGCTGTTTTGTGCTGGAAAAATGTCTTACCCCAACCTTTTGTTGGTTTAGCAGCCTCAAAATTCAATTTGATGTGTTATTTTAAAATTGGCTGGAGGGGACTGCTGAAAGAATTCGGATTGGTTACTGCCTCTATTCTACCATTCTCGCGTCCATCACTACACACTAGTACTTCTTTAAAAAAAAAATTATTTATTGTACTAAATACAAAAAAAGAAAAAAAAGAATAGAAAAAAGAAAGATAAGACTACTACTTCTTATAATCCTCCAAATTTAATTCCCACCCCTCATCCTCATTCCTTTCTTGTGAACTTTATACTAACTACATCTCTCTCATCTTGTAATTGTGAGGTTGATTACCTAACTTTCTAAGCTTTATGTTTCTTACGAATTTCTTAAATATAGTATTCGTGTTTTCATTCTTTTATTATAAAAATTGTTGAACAACATACTACCAACCACCAAATCTTATAGCACTCCACTGAAGACTTTTTTATAATCCTCTCTCTGGATTTCTTTTTCCAGTTATTTTAAAATTGACCTAACTGTACTGTCACCTAGACCATGCTTCCATTATGTCCACAAGGATGTTCTGAAGATTACAGAAAAATAAAAACAAAAATTTAGCAAAGAGTTGGTGTCAGTTCACATGACTTCTTTTTGTGACCTGTCTCTATTGCATTCATCTTATTTTCCATTTGAACAACCCTATAAGAAAAAGAGGAATGAGATTAGACTTACAAAATCTTTTTATGAACCTGCATTAGGTAATATTTTATCTTCTAATCCTATCTTCTCTATAGGAACCAATACTTAACCCTCATAAATTCTAATACTTTCTCTCAGCTAACTATGTCATATTTTTCCTCTCCGTGGCTGGTTTGTACTTACTTGTTTGCTTGTTCTTCTCTCTGTTCCCTCCCCACCGCCCTTCCAGATTGTGAACTCTCTGAGGTCTCCTATATATCTCCTAATAGTACTTTTGTGACACTACATTTTCCCAGTTATCCTTCTGACAAACTACTCTTTCCCTGTTTCCATTCTGGCTTATCCTTTTTTTAAAAAATATTGATCCAATAAGCATTTATTAAGAATCTTTATTTTGAAACATATGCCAAACATTTATTAAAATGATGCATCAGGTACTGTACTAAATTCTAGGAATACAAATAAGAAAAAGAATTTTCTGTCTTCAAGCAACCTTAACGATCTAATGAGAGAAGACAGCATACTCTCTTATGCTTCTTTTTGTATCTCTAGTGCTTAGTACAGTGCTGCCGCAAAAGCACTTAATAAAAGCTCTTAAAATACTTTAAAAAGCACTTAATAAAACTTATTTAATATTATTTAAATATTTTGTTTTTATGTTACTTTTTTCCCCCAAACAAGCCCTCCCATTCCTGAGAGTCATCTCTTGCAGGACAGAATGAAAATACAAAGTTAACCAACATATCAGCTTTAGTTTGAGAATATATGCAATGTTTGCTAACCCTATTAGCTCAAGAAGAGAAGGAGGTACATTTTTACTCACTTTTCATATTTGGTCTTTTTAGTTAAACAATGTTCTTTTTCATGTTTTCTATTTACACTGTTAAATGTTTACTGTTTTCCCGATTCTGGTTATTTCATTTTGTGTTAGTTAATATATATATATATATATATATATATATATATATTTATGTTTCTATTTATTTTTTACATCCATCATTTTTTTTTTTTTTTTTTTTTTGCTTTTTGCTGAAGCTTGGGGTTAAGTGACTTGCCCAGGGTCACACAGCTAGGAAGTGTCTGAGGCCAGATTTGAACTCAGGTCCTCCTGACTTCAGGGTTGGTGCTCTATACACTGCGCCACCTAGCTGCCTCGACATCCATAATTTCTATGGACATAGTAATAGTAGTGTCACATTAAATTCAGTACCACATTAGCTAGTAAAGCCTCTACTCTTGTCCTCAGGGTACTATGCTTAGCTTTACAGTTTTTACCTGATTCCTCTCTAAAGCAACCCACTCTCAATGGTGATGTCAATATATCAAGTACCTCTTACTCCATTATACCATCTATAATTACCTCCAAGAATGCTGGATCTATTTTTTGTAATCTCCATAAAACTTCTAATGTATGCAGCAGTTGTCTCACTCTCCAAAATTCTGACTTCCTTGAGGACCATGTTTAATTTATCATTTTATTTCACAGAGTAACTATCACAATGTCTTGAACATCATGAGCATTCCACAAATATTTATTGAGTTGATATATTTGTATTGAAATTTTCACAATATTCATTTCCAAATAATTAATACTTATATCCAAATACTGTTGGAATAACCAACCTGAACCTGGAAGAAATTGAAACTATAAAGGAATATTAGAAGGGAAAAGTAGGTTTTTCCCCCCTTATGAACAAAAGAGACATATTGTAGCCCTCTAAATAAAATTATAAGTGCCAATTCTTGGCCTACTAAAATAAGTTGTATTTGAAGTTTAAGTCATGTATTTCTTTGCATTTATAATTTTAATCTATCCTGTTAGAAGTTCCCCAAATCCTTGGGGACTATTCATACTAGTTGGTGGCATCAGTTTGGATGACAAGCAGTACTGAATGGATGCCTTTAATTTCAATGGAAAAGCCTTTAGAAGGCTGAACCACTCTGAACCTTGTAAATCATATTTGTGACAATAATTTTTCAGGACTTTGGCTTAATGTTTCAACAAGTTTTTTATGCTAATATTTTATTTGGAGAAATGTTATGATTTTTCTGACTGATTTTTCTTATGGAAACTCATGAGTTTATGTAGCACATAGACAGATATTTCGGTGCATTTTTATTGCTCCAGACAGCAACAAACACATGGCAGTAAAAGGATGCTAAATGGAAAACTATGGTAGTCAGTTCAGACAGACTCCATCAAAGCCTTTCTTTCATCTTTGGGACCACAAAGAACCTGGAAATATATTCTATCATCTTTTCATTGTAATATTTCCTGCCAATGAACTGCTCAGAAGGGAAATCAAAGTTAAGTTATATGAGCAGGCAAAATAACACCACCAGCATCTTTCTTTCTTAATTTCTGTGACAAGAAATTGAATATAAAAATGATCTCTCTATAATATTCCCTTCCCTCAGCTAAGTTCCTTGCCTCTTGACTGAGAAAATCAAGACCGTTTGATATGATCTTCCTCTTTTTAGCTTCTTTTCATTTTTCTACTCCCTGACATTATTCCCCATTTCTTTTTCACTTTTTCAAACCCAATTTCTTGACAATGAGACAGGAATAGGGGAGGGAAATAAGCATTTGCATAGTGCCTACTATGTTCCAGCTACTATGCTAAGTACTTTTTACAAATATTAATCCATTTTATTCTCACAACATCTATTCAAAATAAATAGTCCTTTTCTTTGCCAAGACCAGTCCCTCCACATGAGCCTTTGATCCCATCCCCTTTTATTGTCTTGAGGAAATTGCAAGTTACCAGTAACCCACTAATGCCAAGTCTATTGGTCTTTTTTTTTTTTTTTTTCTTCCAGTCTTTACCTTTCTTGATCTCTGTGTTATATGGGACACTAACTATCGCCTTCTAATTAAATGCTATCTCCTAACAGTACTTTTATGACACTACATTTTCCCAGTTATCCTTCTGACAAACTACTCTTTCCCTATTTCCATTCTTGACTTATCTTTTTAAAAAAAAAATTGATCCAAGAAGCATTTATTAATCATCTTTATTTTGAAACATATCCCAAACATTTATTAAAATGATGCATCAGGTACTGTACTAAATTCTGGGAATACAAATAAGAAAAAGAAATTTCTGCCTTCAAGTAACCTCAATGATCTAATGAGGGAAGACAACACACAAAAGAAATTTGGAAAAAGGAGTGGAGCTGAAACTGAGCAGAGAAGCAGATGGAGAGTGGACGAGAGAGAGAGACAGAGAGACAGAGACAGAGAGAGAGACAGAGACAGAGAGAGAGACAAAGAGAGAGAGGTCTCAGGTTTTGTTCTATTTTCTCTTTCTCTTTCTATCAGCTTTTGAAGTTTTAATGATCTCCGTGCTCATGATTCACAGTTCTATATATCTATTCCCAGTTTTCCCCTTCAATTCTGGTCTTGCCAATAGTTCAAAAATCCCATTTGGTAAAGAGGATATTGTAATCTGATTATAAGGAACCCTAAACTGTAGATGGACATGCAAATTCCTTAGAGCGTGTTGTAGTATCTTAGGATTGGATATAAAGGGAAAGTCATGAATATCCAAAATAGTTATTTATCAGAGCAAGAAGTCTAGGAAGTAATATAAAAAAGATTGTGCTTTAGGATTAACAGAATTAATAGAAAAAACATAATTAGAATGATCCAAACATGGTGAAACAATATACTTAATTGAAATGCTATGCTATGTAGCTAGGAATTCTTTAGGAAAAAAAGGCTGGAGAAAATGAAGCTAAATTTTATATTATTGAAATAAATGAAAATAGGAAAAGAAGATTATCATAATGGACCTCTAAAGCAAGAGAATTCTATCTTTAAGTTCTTGTGCACATTCACAGATACTCGATAATTCTTAAAAAGAACTGTTTTTTTAAACTAATACTATATCAGATGGAACAAGGTACCTTTTCTGGGATTCATTTGCAGTGTTCATGAATAATTCTGTGACCTTGTTTTCTATCCATACCTATTTAATTGCTAAATTACACTAACTGCCAAATTGTGTTAGTTTGCTTTGTCATATATTTTCTATATGCCTAATTGCCTGGTAGATCCTGACAAGTGAGAAAGAATCTGTGAAATTAAACTGATCTGATTTATCTGTTCAGTGTCTGATTTGTCAACACTGTAAAGATCCATCCCAACTTCTGGAAAGCTGAACCCAAGACTTTTATTTGGATCATTTTATTATAGCTGCTTATTATGAAATGAAGGATAATTGCCTAATCTATGATCTGGGAGCTATTTTAAAGATTAGAAAATTGCTCTCTGTCTGCCACTAAAACAAACACTCTTCTTCTCAAATCTGTGCTCTGTATGGGTCAAGATGTTTACAATCCACCTCTTGTTCCCTTTCTTATTATCATGTATAAGATTCAACCAAAAGAAAATAAAGATTTTAAACAATACTGCTTCATGATACCCATTTACATATACTTCAGATTCAGTAATATACTATACTTTATGTACATATGCCAAAAGTTCGTGTTTTGTACAGATTATAAAATATTTATTTTAAATCATGATTCATAATTTCTATTAGAATATCAAATTCTTTTCCATTTTTATATCTCCACTCCTTTGCACAGAGCAGTACATGATAGTTTGATTTAATTAGAATGACTATATAATAGTTTGACAATGTGGTAAATGCTATTAACTATATTTTGATTTCCTTTAATAATTCTAGTACAAATTAATATCCTTGAGCTGATTTGTTAACTTTTTCTTTTTTGATTCATATCTTTATTTTTAGCCTAATTGTATTGGGTCATACCTTATTAGGTTATTTCCATGATGAAATTTTTTATTTTTATTTTTATTTATTTATTTATTTTTGCTCATTTGGGAGCATTTAGCATGCTTTCCTCTCATATCATTTGAAGTAATTTTGGTAAAAATTTGCCTTTATTTGACTATATCTTCCAGCAATCAATAGCAAATAATAAACATACAATAATTAAAAAATTGCTTACTGGTAGATTTGTCTAATGCAGTGCTGATACATTAAGAATGCTCAATACAACTTGGAGATCACATGTGAAATCTGAGATCTTATTATAAAATCAAGAGAAAATTAGTTTTCTGAAGACATGTACCATGACCTTCATCTCCTAAAGGTCTAGAAGGTGTTTAAGCCAACCTTTCAAAACAGAATTAGCCAAACTGTCATAAGACACATATGGTTTCCATTGTGTAATGCCATTTCTGTTTGAAAGAATGTAATGTGTTATCTAATTCCTAAACAGTTAAGAACTTTTTATTTTTATATTTGATTCTATAATCTGACAGAACCAGAGAATCATAAAATTTTAGATAGGCATGTTAGCTATTATCATTATCTAGTTTAAAAACATTTTTGAGTTGAGAAAATTGTAGTTAAGAGAAGTTAAAGGATTTATCCTGGATCACTTAGCAAAAATCTAGATCCTTAGATTCCTCTGAAGTCCTTGCCAGCTTTGTAGTTATAGTTCTATGATTCTATTTGGCTCTACTACTAGATATGCCAGAATTCCTAGAGAAATAATTTTCTCTCTCCTTTTCTTTTGAATTGAATCTTCTGGTTTTGTATCATAATTATTTCTTAAAATATCTCTATACCTTTCCTATTTATTCTGCAATGGTGACAAAGAGTATCATTTAATTAAAACTTATTAGTACCTATCTGATGATACATACAACAGAAAGGGAAGTCATTTACATAGTTCTACTATGTGCCAGGGACTTGGCTTTACAGATATTATCCCATTTGATTTTCATAATAATCCTGAAAAATTAAGTACTATTTATTAATGCCATTTTATAGTTGAGAAAACTGAAGCTTTAAATTTTTTTTGGCATATTTAATAAGATTTATTTGTTTATTCATCCCTATGATTTCCACTCCTATTCCTTGTGGTTTACTCAGTTACTTTTTCTGAGTAAGTCATTTAAATTCTTTGTTTTTTGATTTGTTAACATAGACATTTTAATTTTTGTTCTCTTCTTATATGGTGATATTGCCATATGGTTTGGCAAAATATTTTTTAATAAATTCCTTTGTTTTTCTATATTATGAATTCTCCTTTGTTATTCTTGTTAGTTTGATTTTCTTCTTTTCAAATGATATTAGATACTAGTTTATTTTTTTAAAAATACTGCCTAATTTATTAATTAAATCACTGTTCTTCTAATTTTATTAATATCTTAGATTTTCAGAATTTCTATTTTGATGTTTAATTTGATGGTCTTCTAGTTAATTTGTTGGGGGCTTCCCAAATCACTGATTTGGTTTTTCTTTTTGTTAATGAAAAGATTTAGAGAGATAAATTTTATTTGGGCTATATCTGATAAATTTTTATATGTCTTTTCATTTTTGTAATTTCTTTTGATGAAATTATTCATTGTACTTTTTTTTTGACTCACTTATTCTTTAGGATTAAAGTTTTTGTCTTTTAACTGATTTTTATTTCTTTCTTCTACAGTTCTATTGAACGTATTTTTTATTCAGTTGTGGTCAGTAAAGAATGTGTTTATTTCTATTTTTCTTAATTCCTTTGTGAGGATTTTATAAGGGTTCCATTCACTGCTAAAAAAATATGTGTAGTATATTCAATTAACATTCAATAAAGACATATATGGTATCTAATTTTTCTAAAGTGCTATTCAGGGAGGAGGAGTGGTTGTTTAATTTTTAAATTCTGATTTGTGTAACATGGAGGTCCCCTACTATTTTAACTTTACTCTGTTTCTGTAACAAATATAGCTTTTCCTTTAAATACTTAGATGCTATGACATTCCATGCATTGTGTTCTATGTTAATATTAATTCCTTGTTACCTTTCAATATAATATAATTTCTTGGTTTATCTCACTTAAGTCTTTTTTTTTTCCCCCTTTTGCTTTGGTTGATTGAGATAGTGATTATTACTTCTACTTTCCTGAGTGCAGTTGAAGATTTTCTTATAGTTCTTTATTTTGACTGATAGAATAAACAAACACAGCCATAATTGGTTAGGTGTAGGCATATATTCAATACAACTATGAAACAAGGCAATTGGAAGAAGGTAGAAAGGGGAGTTCATTATTGGGTCTCATTTTCTAATCTGTTCTACTGTTTTTCCCCATTTTGTGTACACATTTATCCCAATTCACATTCACATATTTGATCATTAATTGAGTACTTTCTCTATCCTGGTCCTTTATACTGTACTTTCTCTCATGCTTCTATCTTTACAGAGAAAACAGTACAAGGGAGAAATCTATATTTGCTGCACTCTTTTTCTATTCCCTCACCATTCTTTGCCTTCCCTTAAATAGATCATAGTCACTGAGTCTTTTTTCTTTCCTTTAAAACTCCTTTTCATGATTCAGTTTCTAAGATTAGAGTTTGTTTTGTAATGAATTGTCCTTCTCTGAATTTACTCTTGTATTTTCTTTCTTCTCTTTTACCAGTTGACTTTGATTTCATAGTTGTATTGACTATATACCTATTCCTAACCACTTATGTGTATGTTTGTTTATTCTATGCTATTTTGTCCTGTTAAATTGAAAACGAAATATAAATGATCCCCAATGCTATATTGCCTTTCCCCATTTCTCCTGGTTTGTATTGTCTTTCACTTCCATATCTTGATTATATGAGGCAGTAAATTCCCCCATTTTTCTTCCCCCTTTCTTCGATCCCCTTCATTTTCCTTTCTTCTAGCAACATCAGGACTAAAAAGAACTGCTCCCAGGTCCTCTTTTGTTATTCCACTCTATCAGTGATCTTTTATGATATTAATATTCTTGTGAGGATACTTCTTTCTTTATCTGTTAGGATTAATAATTTTAGGCTTTTTATGATTATTTCAGATTGTTCATACATATTTGTCTTTTTGTATTTATTTTTTTGCCTCCTGAGTTTGCATTTCATAGTTTCTACTCATCTCATGTGTTTTGATTTGTATTGAGAATGCTTGAAAGTCATTTATTTGATAAATTTCTAATCCCTCCCTACCTTATTTGTAGGATTGTATTGTTTTGCTGAATAAGTTATTCATTTTTAAAGAAAATTTTTAATGCTCTAAATCACTATTAATTAGAGAAGTGCAAATTAAGATGACTCTGAGGTTCTACTTCACACCTTCAGATTGCTTAAGATGATAGGAAAAGTTAAGGATAAATAAAGGAGGGTATATGGGAAAACTGAGACACTAATATATTATTGATGGAGTTGTGAACTGATCCAACCATTCTGGAGAGCAATATGAAACTATGCCCAAAGGGCTATCAAACTATGCATACTCTTTGTTTCTACTGGGTCTGTTTACCAAAGATATTATAAAAAAGGGGAAAGGATCCATATGTGCAAAAGTGTTTATAGCAGACCTTTTTGCAGTGACAAGGAATTGGAAATTGAGTGGATGACCATCAGTTAGAAAATGGCTAAGAGTTCTGGGGATGGAGACAAGATGGCAGAGATCAGACAGGAGTCTCTGTAACCTCCTCTAACCTTCCCTAAAACCAACAGCAGATGAAGCCTCTAGACTGGTTTTAAAGTCAAAGATTCTACAATATCTGGAGTACAACACATTTCTAGAAGAAGAAACCCTGGAAGAACTTCAAAACAGGTCTGTTTTAATTGGGCAGGGGCGTGGTCTGCTGAACTCAGACTGCAGCACAGGGAGACCGGGGCAGGGATCTGGAGCAGGAGCCGGAGCGTTGTGGCTTCCACACACCTGGGAGTCTTCTGGAGGCCTCTTTGGCCAATCTGTCCTGATTGTAAGCAGATGGTTTGGAAGCTCTGCCTTTTGTGGGGGGTAGATTTTTTTTTTTTTAATAAAGCTTTTTATTTGCAAAACATATGAGTGACCTTTCAACATTGACCTTTGCAAAAAAAAAAAAAAAAA
>JAJPUD010001330.1:323242-388588 GCA_023553655.1 Myrmecobius fasciatus
GTTCTTTTTTTCATCATGGCTTTCAGGAAGCCCTATAATCCTTAGATTGTCTCTCCTAGATCTATTTTCCAGGTCAGTTGTTTTTCCTAGGAGATATTTCATGTTTTTCTCTATCTTTTCATCTTTTTGTTTTTGTTCAACTGATTCTTGAAGTCAGCCAGAAAGAAACAATTTAAATACTGAGGAGCCACAATTTGGATCACCTAACACCTAGCAGCTTCCACCTTAAAGGATTGAAGGGCTTGGAATCTGATATTCCGAAAAGCAAAGGAACTGGGATTACAGCCAAGAATAAGCTATCCAGTTAAAATGAGCATCATCTTTCAGGAAAGAAGATGGACATTCAATGATATAGGTGAATTTCACTTATTTCTAATGAAAAGACCACAACTGAACAAAAAAATTTGATCTCCAAACACAGAACTGAAAAAAACATAAAAAGGTAAAAAGGAAAACACACACACACACACACGCAAAAAAAAAAAAACCCAAAAAACTCTTGAGAACTATATTTGTGTTCTGGATATACTTAGAGAATGGGGGTTGATTTTATTATGATATTATGATTATGATTATGGATACTATGATAATATGAAAAAAGAAATTAGGGGTAGAAAAGGGATAACACTGGAAGAAGAGGAAAAAGGAAGTAAAATAAGGGAAATTACATCACATGTAGAGGCAAAGAAATCCTATTATAATTGAGGGAAAGAAGGAAGGGGGATGAGCATTGTGTTAATCTTAATATCATCAGATTGGGCTCTGAGAGAATAATACACGTACTTGCTATCACAAAGAAACTTGTCCTACCTCATAAGGAAATAGGAGGGAAAGAGTGGAAAGAAAGGGAAAGACTAACAGAAGGGAAAACAGAAGAATTAAGCGGAAAGGTGTAAAAAAAGAGCGTAGGGCTATAAAGGGGAAGGATTGTTTGAGGGAAGTGGTTATTCAAGCAAAATACTAGGGAGGAGGGAAAGGGGATAGGAAAGAGAAAAGCACAACCTAGAGTAAATAAGATGTCAGGAAGTACAGAATTAATTATTTTAACTGTGAATGTGAATGGAATGAACTCTCCCATAAAATGGAAGAGGGATAGCAGATTGGATTAAAAGCCAGAATCCAACAATATGCTGTTTACAAGAAACACATTTAAAGCATAATAATACATAGAGAATGAAAGTAAAGGGCTGGAGTATAATCTATTATGCTTCAGGTGAATAAAAATAAAAAGCAGGTGTAGCAATCCTGATCTCAGATCAAGTAAAAGCAAAGATAGATCTAATTAAAAGAGACAAGGAAGGAAACTATATCTTACTAAAGGATACCATAGATAATGAAGCAATATCAATACTAAGCATATGTGCACCAAGTGGTATAGCATGGAAATTCCTAGAAAAAAAATTTAGAGAGATGCAAGAAGAAATAGACAACAAAACTATAATAGTGGGGGATCAAAACTCCCTCTCTCAAAACTAGATAAATCGACCCACAAAATAAATAAGAAAGAAGTTAAGGAGTTAAACAAAATGTTAGAAAATGTGTGACAGATCTTTGGAGGAAATTAAATGGAGACAGAAAGGAATTTACTTTTTCTCAGCGGTTCATGGAACTTATACAAAAATTCACCATGTATTAGGACACAAAAACCTCAAAAGCAAATACAGGAAGACAGAAATAGTAAATGCATTTTTTTCAGATCATGATGCAATAAAAATCACATGCAATATGAGGCCAAGATAAAAGAGCCCAAAAAGAAATTGGAAACTAAATAATCACGTCCTAAAGAATGAATGGGTGAAATAGCAAATTACAGACACAATTATTGATTTTATCCAAGAGAATGACAATAATGAGACAACATACCAAAATTTGTGGGATGCAACCAAAGCGGTAAGAAGGGGAAATTTTATATCTCTAGATGCTTATTCACATAAAATGGAAAAAGAGAAAATCAGTGAATTGGGTTTGCAACTAAAAAAGCTAGAAAAAGGACAAATTAAAAATCCCCAATCAAATACCAAACTTGAAATCCTAAAAATAAAAGGAGAAATTAATAAAATTGAAAGTAAAAAAAAAAAACTATTGAATTAATAAATAAAACTCAAAGTTGGTTTTATGAAAAACCCCAACAAAATAGATAAACCTCTAGTTAATTTGATTAGAAAAAGGAAAGAGGAAAATCAAATTGTTACTTTCAAAAATGAAAAGGGAGAACTTTCCACCAACGAAGAGGAAATTAGAGCAAAAATGAGGAGTTACTTTGCCCAACTTTATGCCAATAAATTTGATAACCTAAGTGAAATGGAGGAATATCTACAAAAATATAGATTGCCCAGATTAACAGAAAAGGAATAAAGTACTTAAACAGTCCCATTTTTAAAAAAATAGAACAAGTCATTAATCAACTCCCTAAGAAAAAAATCTCAAGGACTAGATGGATTTACATGTGAATTCTACCAAACGTTTAAAGAACAATTAACTCAAATATTATATAAACTATTTGGAAAAATAGGGAATGAAGGACTCCTACCAAATTCCTTTTATGACAGACATGGTACTGATACCTAAACTAGGTAGAACAAAAACAGAGAAAGTAAATTATAGACCAAACTCCCTAATGAATATTGATGAAAAAATCTTAAATGAAATATTAGCAAAGAGATTACAGAAAATCATCCCCAGAATAATATACCTTGACCAAGTACGATTTATACCAGGAATGCAGGGATGGTTTAATATTAGGAAAACTTTTAGCATAACTGACTATATCAGTAACCAAATTAACAAAAAACATACGATTATCTCAACAGATGCAGACAAAGCATTTGATAAAATCCAACATCCATTCCTATTAAAAACACTAGAGAATATAGGAATAAATGGACTTTTCCTTAAAAGAGTCAGTAGCATCTATTTAAAACCATCAGTTAGCATCATATGTAATGGTGATGAACTGGAACCATTCCCAATAAGATCAGGGGTGAAACAAGGTTGCCCACTATTAACCATTACTATTCAATATTGTATTAGAAATGCTAGCTTTGGTAATAAGACAAGAAAGAGAAATTAAAGGATTTAAATTAGGTCATGAGGAAACCAATTTATCACTCTTTGCAGATGATATGATGGTCTAGAGAACCCTAGAGACTCAACTAAAAAACTACGAGAAACAATTCACAACTTTAGCAAAGTTGTAGAATACAAAATAAATACACACAAATCATCAGCATTTTTATACATCACTGACAAACTCCAACAGCAAGAGATACAAAGAGAAATTCCATTCAAAATAACTATTGATAGTATAAAATATTTGGGAATATATCTGCCAAGGGAAAGTCAGGATCTATATGAGTAAAACTACAAAACACTCTCCACACAAATAAAGTCAGATCTAAACAATTGGAAAAATATCAAATGCTCTTGGATAGGTTGAGCGAATATAATAAAGATGACAATACTACCTAAATTAATCTATTTATTTAGTGCTATACCAATCAAACTCCCAAGAAATTATTTTACTGACCTAGAAAAAATAACAACAAAATTCATCTGGAAAAACAAAAGGTCAAGAATTTCAAGGGAATTAATGGGGGGGAAAAAAAGCAAATGAGGGTGGCCTAGCTGTACCAGATCTAAAACTATATTATAAAGCAGCGGTTATCAAAACTATTTGGTATTGGCTAAGAAATAGAGTAATTGATCAGTGGAATAGATTAGGTTCACAGGACAAAACAGTCAATGACTATAATAATCTAATGTTTGATAAACCCCAAACCCCAGCTTTTGGAATAAAAATTCAATATTTGACAAACCTGCTGGGAAAATTAGAAACTAGTATGGAAGAAACTAAGTATTGACCCACACCTAATACCGTATACCAAGATAAGGTCAAAATGGATTCATGATCTAGACATAAAGAATGATATTATACACAAATTAGAAGAACATAGGATGGTTTACCTCTCCGATTTGTGGAGGAGGAAGGAATTTGTGACCAAAGAAGAACTAGAGATCATCATTAATCAAAAAATAGATAATTTTGGCTATATCCGGTTAAAAGTTTTTGTACAACAAAACAAAACAAACAAACAAACAAAAAACTAATGCAGATAAGATTAGAAGGGAAGCAATAAACTGGGAAAACATTTTTACATTCAAAGGCTCTGATAAAGGCCTGATTTCTAAAATATATAGGGAATTGACTCTAATATATAAGAATTCAAGCCATTCTCCAATTGATAAATAGTCAAAAGATATGAACAGACAATTTTCAGATGAAGAAATTAAAACCATTTCCGGTCACATGAAAAGGTGCTCCAAATCACTATTGATCAGAGAAATGCAAATTAAGACAACTTTGAGATACCATTACACACCTGTCAGATTGGCTAAGATGACAGGATAATGACGAATGTTGGAGGGGATGTGGGAAAACTGGGATGCTGATACATTGTTAGTGGAACTGTGAATGGATCCAACCATTCTGGAGAGCAATCTGGAACTATTTTTAAAAAGTGCATACCCTTTGATCTATTGGGCCTATATCCCAAAGAGATCTTAAAGGAAGGAAAGGGACCCACATGTGCAAAAATGTTTGTGGCAGCCCTTTTTGTAGTGGCTAGAAACTGAAAATTGATTGGATGTTCATCAGTTGGAGAATGGTTGAATAAATTATAGTATATGAATGTCATGCAATATTATTGTTCTGTAAGAAACTATCAGCAGGATGATTTCAGAGAGTCCTAAAGAGACTTGCATGATCTTATGATAAGTGAAATGACCAGAACCAGGAGATCATTATACAAGACAACAACAAGATGATATGATGATCAATTCTGATGGACATGGCTCTCTTCAATAATAAGATGTTTCAAACCAGTTCCAATTGTTTAGTGGTGAAGAAAGTCATATACACCCAGGGAGATGCCTGTGGGAACTGATTGTGGACCACAACATTGCATTTTCACACTTTCTGTTGATGTTTGCTTGCATTTCATTTTCTTTCTCAGGTTTTTTTTTTTTTTTTTCTTGTAGATTCGAGTTTTCTTGTACAGCAAGATAACTTTATAAATATGTATACATATATTTGATTTGTATATATTTTAACATAATTAGCATGAATTAGACTACCTGCCATCTAAGGGAGAATGTGGGAGGAGGGAGAGAAAAATTTGGAACAGAAGGCTTTGCAAGGGTCAATGTTGAAAAATTACCCATGCATATGTTTTGCAAATAAAAAGCTTTAATAAAAAAATTAAAAATAAATTCCCCTCTCCCCCAACAATGAGATGCTTCCAATAAATTCTTTGATATTTTGGTTGTTCTGTGGTCTTATTCCCTTTACTGGGACAGATTGTTACTTATTCATGCCTTCTCCTCTCTTATATTTCTTGTGCATTCTTTTCCTTGAATTCTCCAAAGATGAAGGTTAATTTATTAAAAGTTTTTATTAATTACAAAGTATGATAACAACCAAAAATATTTCCTTTTCTTGAAGTAAAAATAAATACTAAATAGAGCATCCAAATATATTAAGAATGGAAAAGTTTAGCCTCAAAAGGAAAAATTTTAGAACAGGTGAATGTAAGGATTTAGAGAGTATGGGTAACTTCAATCTTCCTACTTTATTTATTTCTAGGTATTATTAGTTTTCTGAAGGTTACCATATTAACTTGAGTAGACCTAATGGGAGTACCATTTAAAAACACCTGTTAAAAATGCAGACTTGTAAAAGAATGCCTTTTTTGTGTACTGGGTCTATTCCTTCCACATGTCTCAATTGAGTAAACTCCTACCATACTCTGGAGCTGTGATGCTCTGCCCAGCCAGGATTCCATAGTGACCAAGAGTAATTGAATATGTTTGGAAAAAAGGTCTCCCACAAGATCCACTACTTTTTCCTGAGGTGCTCTTGTGAATTTAACATACAAGTAGGATGTACATAAATTAATATGAGTTGCTTGCTGCAGGTGGCAGTTGTATTAATTTTCTCTCTGTGTTGACTACCTAAGCTAAACATTCCATGCTGAAAATAAACTGTTATTTGTTTTTCAAGGAAAGGGTCATCAAAACTCATGTGGTAAGAAAGTATATATAAAAAGGGAAAGTAATGGAATAATACAGAATATATGAACCTGAGGTTGCAATAGGTCACATCCTCAGCTAGTTTAGAGGCCTAGTGAATCACATATGTGCTACTGATTTTACTAGTTTCAGACATTTTAAAGTATTGAAGCTGTATTTGGTATGGAAAGAAAGGGTTCAGTTTAGGGGATGATGAATAACAGAGTGAAAATTTTGCTCTTTCAGCAACTCACAGATGCTTCATTGTGTTATCCTTTGCTGAATCCTCATGAAATGATCTTGAAAGAATTATGCCTGTTATTCTTGACATTTAATGATCTTGTTCCATGCAGTCTCAAAAATTATGAAACTTAAAGAAGACTGATTTTGGATAACTCCCACAATCTTACCTTAAATTTTTAATTGCTAAAAGTGGTCCCTTAAAAACAAAACCTCCAACAATAGACAGAATTCTCAGGTTTTTTTACAGTCTATATATGCATATATGAAAGATATCTATATCCATGTGTGCATAGGTGTACATATGTTTATATATATATATACACACATAAGAGTATATATCTGTATATGTATAGACATACTTATGTATGTGTATGTTTATGATATATATATATGTGTGTATATATATATATATATATACATAGAGAGAGAGAGAGAGAGAGAGAGAGAGAGAGAGAGAGAGAGAGAGAGAGAGAGAGAGAGAGAGTTGTATGATCTTTGGGAAAACTAAGAAGTACAAAAGTAACAAACAATATTTCAATATATACTTAAATTCCTGTAGAATTATTTTTAGAATTCCCCTGAAGTTCTGTAGTTTGCCTTTTTTTTTTTTCTTTCACATATGGACATATGTAATAAATGCTAAAACCTAGTGAATTCTTAGTGATTTAAAAAAAAATTAGATACTCAGCTTTTTTGGGAAATGTGATGGGAAGGCAATGAGATGAGGGATGAATTTTATAATAAATTTGTAATAAAGGTCTTTGTTTCGTGGCTTGAGTTTTCTTTTGTTGGAAGGAAAAGTGAGATGACCAAAATATATGCCTTCAAAAGAAAGATAAATAAAAGATACATTTCTTATAGTTCATACAGATCCTGTGATTCAGTATTCTTGTTTTATTAATCAGTACTTACATTACTAATTTGCAAATAGCCTTAGCATCACTCTTTTGTCCTTCATGCCTCTGTGATATGGCCCGGAATCATTCTCATTTTATATCTGAAGAAAATTATACTCAAGTGTGCCTTGTAATCTGTTCAGTGTCTTCTCAGAAGTTATAGGAAATGACAGGTATATAGCTCACCATCTTTTAGTTTCTGTGTGACTCTCAGCTGCCATATGGCCTCCCAAGTCTATCTGTGCATCTTTGTTTTTTTATTTTTGCTTTTGTTTTTTCACTTTAAAATAAATTTAAGTGATAGCTTTTATTTTTATATAACACTCATTTCTGGAAGTCCCTCCACCTCTGCTGCCTTTAAATTGAAGAATCTTTTTTTTGCAAGGAAGAACAGTTAAGCAAAAACACCGAAGATTTTGATGTTCTCACATGTGTACAACATTCCATGTTAGTAATCTTCCACTCATTTTCTGAGAGGAGGGAGGTGCATTTTACTACATATCTTCTGAAGCCTTCATGACTTTTCCACTTACCCAATTTTTATCTGCTTTTAAGGAACCTTCCACCCCATTTTATATTTTTGTAGTAATTTAAAGCTTTAGTCATTGTGTATTTTGTTTTGTTTATTTTACTCTCCATTGTTCATAGCCCCATCTTTTCCCAAATTCTTCATATTTGTCATTTCTTACTACATAATAATATTCTGTTGCCTTAAGTTGTCCTGGCTTTATATAGTCATTTCTTGTACATGAGCGCCTATTTTTTTTTTTGCAGTTTTTTCCCCTATCAACACAAAATGTGCTGCTGTAAATATTTTAAAATGTATTAAAGCTTTATTTCTGTCTTTGACCTTCTTGAATTTATTTGCTTAGTAGTAGGATGATGAAGTTAGAGGATATGCTTGAACTAATTCACAAATCTACCCACAGGTATCAGTCAACGTGTTTGTCTTCATCCCTTCTAACTCTAGCTGTTTCCATTTTTTTTTTTTTTTTGGTCATCATTGTCATTTTGAATGATGTAAATTAAAACCTCAAAATTTGCATTCCATTTATTATTGGTAATTTGGAGCATATTTATGTTTTGAAGTTCTTTTGTAAACTTTGTTCATCTTCTTTGATCAATTTATCTATTTGAGAATAGCTTGTTGTATGTATTTCTATCATTTCTATGTATTTCTTGAATATGAAGTTTTTTCCAGTGGTGTTTGAAAAAAAAGTATTGTGGTTTCGGATACCTAATAGCTGCGTGACCTTGTGCAGTCACTCAATTCATTGTGCCTCAGTTTCCTCATCTGTAAAATGAGAAGGAAATGCCAAACAGCTCCACCATCTCTGCCAAGAAAACCCTCATTCAGACAGAACTGAAATATTATGTCTCTTGCCTTGACTGTGTTTATATACCCAGAATAATGCTGTGCAAATCTATTAGGAATTGTAGAAATCATCCCTGTCAAATCTATTCATATCATAGATAAGCAAACGGAGGTTCTGAAAATACCTTTCCAACGGTTATACTGTTTAAAGCCCCAATATAGCACAGTTGGGATTCAAAATCAATTCTCCAAATCCTATGGTTTTATTTTTATTTATTTATTTTTTTACTTTACTAAACTTTTACTTTATCCACTATATCTTGCAAATATTGCATTATATTTGTTTATGTATATTTTGAATCAAATATTTGTTTTCTTATTTATTTACTCATTTCACAAACATTTATCAACTTTATGTTGCTCAAAGGATTTAGAGATTCTATGAAAAAATTCATCATTAGAAAGTGTAAGTCTTGTAAACAGATGAGTTATTGGGATATAATCATTTTATTTGCAGAGTTTTCATGCAGAAAGAAGGGATTAAATTTGTGGTGCTTGTTCTTGGAAAATAGAACTAAGATCAATGTGTGGAAATTATAAGGAAGGAGATTTCCGATCAATTTAAGGAAAGCACTCCAATGATCCCAGTTGCCCTAAATTGGAATGGGCATTAGTAGAGTGTGCTTTTACTGGAAGTGTTTAAGCAGAGCCTAGAAGGTCACTCAGTAAGAAGCTACAGATGTGGGCATTAGAGACTTGTCTAAAGATTGAACTAAATAACTTGTATAGTTTGTTATTACTCTGTAATATTCTAATAAGTCTACTTTTCCTATCTTTTAAGTTGTATACGTTTCTCTTTATAATGATTTGCAAAAATGTTACAAATAATTATTTGTTCTACATTTGTTGGTAAAAAGACAGATGAAATAATTTTCCAGTGTCATAAATTGAGGAACATAGACCTAAAGCTAGAAGGGAACTTAGAAAGGAACTAGTGCAATCTCTTCATTTGTAGATGAGGGAACTGAGATCCTAGGAGACCAGTGACTTGTACAGGCTTTCACAGTTGGTTAATTGAAAGGCAGAATCTGAACCCCAGGCTCTGTGATTCCAGAGTCCATTTCACTATCCAGCATTTCACAGAGTGCTCAAAATAGCAGATTATTGATTGACAATATTGGGCAGCCTCCAGATCTTTTACCTGTTTTAGATGTATATCTTTCTAAAGTGTATAATACTATTCCCTGCCTTGTTGGTAACAACAATAATAAGTAATTTCATAGTGCTTTAATTTTTACAGAACCTTTTCTCTAAAAGAGCTTTGTGAGGTCTGAGACTTGTTTCTCCCTTTTATAAATAAGAATATTGAAAGGATATTGACACTCACAGTTGTAAAGTAATTTGCCACAGTACAAACAGCAAATAAATGTTGTATATGAGAGTTGAGCCTAGGTTTCTTGTAGCCAGGTTCTGTACTATTTCCATTATACTTTGCTTTCTCTTGTTTAATATATTTATTATAAATAACATTCCAAAATTGAATAGCGAGCTGGCCTTGAAAGTAGGAAGGATTCTTTCTAATTTAAGTTCTGCTTCTGACATTCTGACATTTGACAGGGCAAAAGTGCTTACTCTCTTATTAAGGCAAATATTATAAGACCTGATGTTACAGGAAGAGTGTCTACCTGCAATGGTAACAGGATTTTCTTTACTGAGAAGTGTCATATAGCAATAAAATTATGGACAAAGACCTCCAGTGAGATACCTAGGTTTGCAGTCAACAGAGCATTGAAAACTGGACTCAGAAATATTTGAGTTCAAGTCCAGCTTTAGACAAAAGCTATGTGACCCTGGACAGGTGACTTTAACCTCTGCTTGCCTCAGTTTCTGCAATTGTAAATGAAAAATAACTTACCTTGCAGGGTTGTTATCAAATGATAAAATACTTGTAAAGCACTCAACTCAATGCCAGGTATATAATAGAAACTATCTAAGTGCCTATTCCTTTATTCCCTTTTCTTCCTTCTCTAACCCCCACTCACATTTTTCAATATTTCATGATTTTGTTATTTCATAAGTGTTGGTATTCTTTTCACTGAAATATTACAACTTCTCTATACTTTAAAGGACCTCCTTCTTGAGCTATTTGATGGCTTTTGAGGTGTAATATTGCCTAGTATTTTATAGAAGACAATATATTACTTGCACAGAAATGAAATTGACTGTCTCATCTGGCACTAAGAGGTAGTATAGTATAATTGAGGACTAGACTTGGAATCAGAATTGATATCCCACCTCTAACATTTACTAGCTATGACAATAGTCATTTCCTCTATCTGAGCCTCAGTTTTGTTACCTATGAAATTTTGCTAATAATACTTGAAGCCTTACCTTTCAGGGTTCTTTTGAGGCTCAAATGAAATAATGCATATTAATTGCCAAATTTTAAAATACTATAGTGTCATCATTCATCTGCCCCTGTTGCTAGAGCTTTTTAAGCAAAGGCTGCAAGTGTCTGTCATCTACCTACTTACTTACCTACCTACTTGTCTACCTACCTACTTTCTTTCTGTCTCTTTCTGTCTCTGTCTCTCTTCCTTCCTCCCTCCTTCCCCTGTCTTCCCCCCAATACAGCTATCCATCTGGCCAGCTATCTAGTCTTCCACCATATTATCAGTCATTTGAAATTTAACATGTTCAAAATACAGCTCTTTTGTCTTGCCACCTCCTAACACCTTCAAACCTTTTTTTTAAATGCCAAATTTCCTTTTACTGTCAAATCATCATCCTTCCAAACATCCAATCTCAATGTCTGTCTTCACAATGTCCCTTGCATAAATCTCCTTTTCATTGACACAGCCAGGACGTTTATTTTATCATCTTTTCAATAGACTACTTCAGCTACCTCCCAACCTCAAGTTTTTTTCCCTTTTCACTCCTTCTTCTGCAAGTGCAGACAGCTAAATTGACTTGTCTGAAATTCAGATATGATCTGATCATATCCCTCCACTCCTTCCTTTCTGTAACAGAGGTTACCAGCATTTGATAGAAAGGAAGAGATGCCGGTGACCCTTGTTACATTGAAGTTCCAATATGACGTTTTTTGTCTATCATTTCAAGCTTTATGTATCCCGACTCTTCCCTACCTTTCTAGTCTTCCTATACTTCATTCTTCTTTTCACACTTTTGTTTCTGCCATGTGTTCTGTGTTCTATATGCATGGATGTTTCATCTCCAGTCTTTGTCCTTTTTCTTTGCACTGGCAATTCCCATTGTTTGGAATGTGCTCCCTTCTCACCTTCCATGTTTCTTTCAAGAGTTAGATGATGTACTCCCCCTTCTTCATGAATCCTTTCCTTTTCCCCTCATCTACTCTGGTCCCTCCTCCTCCCAAATCTACTTTGTATCAATACACACCCACCTACCCACCCCACCCCCCACACAAATATACAAAAATTTTATGTGTAAAATGTATACTCTGATTAATTGCAAGATTTGGAAACTGAGGTTCAAAGAGGTTAAAAGGCAACTTTACTTTCCCATGATTATATAATGAGTTTATTTTAGAACCAAAGTACAATCCAGATCTCCTGTATTCATTATTTAATATTTAGTTCATTGTCCTACTGTAGGCCTTGTTCTGTGTGTTCTGGCAGTTACAAAGATGAATCAGATGGAGTTCCTGCTCTTCTCTGCCTTAATGACTTTTAATAGGCATTTGTGGGGGAAAGAAGGATTTTCATGAGTATAGAATTCATAAGCCAAAGTTCACAGAGATAGTTCATATTAGAACTTCAGTGTAACAAGGGTCACTGGCATCTCTTCCTTTCTATCAAATGCTGGTGACCTCTGTTACAGAAAGGAAGGAGTGGAGGGATATGATTACTAACTACATAATCTTGGGCACGTCTCTTTTGGTTCTCAATTTTGCTGGATCATTGAATCACAAATTCCACTCTGGAACAAATTGTAAGAGGCCATTGAATTGAAGTCCCTCATTTCACCAAGGAGATTGATTTCTTATTTGTAAGATGAGAAGCTAATTAGGTAATAGAAAGATCTGAAGGTTAGTTGGGTTCTGCCACTTAGAAACGGTGATCTTGACTAGCTGTTTGACCCTGGGCAAGTCAATTTCTCAGCAAATACAAATGAACAAACAAACTAAAAACTGTGATCTTGGGCAAATCACTTACCTCTCATAGTTTCCTCCTTAATGATCAACTTGGTGAATCTCCAACCAGGCACGTTTTAAGCTTTCATTAAACATGTCATTTGCTTCCTATACATAATCACTGAGCAGATATTTTTAAATGAATTAATGATTGGATGGAATTGATCAAATATTACCAAAAAAGTCTTCAAGACATTTCTCTAGTCACATTTAATGTATCAAATGTTATAGTTTCCTGGTGCCTACAACAACATAGTTTGGGCTTTAAGAGGGAATAGAAACATAGACAAAATATTAATGAGAAGATTGTTTCTTGGTTAGTTATCTTAATGGCATCTAACTCCAATTTTATCCTACTTCCAGCCACCCAGTTGTCAAAATCTCTGCCTAACAAAGAAAAATCAAAAGATTTCTGCTGTAGCCAGCAGAGTAGCCATCAACCATCCTTAAGAATATCAATATACCGGAGCAGCTAGGTGACGCAGTGGATAGAGCACCAGCCCTGAAGTCAGGAGGACCTGAGTTCAAATCTGGTCTTAGACACTTAACATTCCCTGTGACCCTGGGCAAGTCACTTAACCCCAATTGCCTCAGCAAAAAAAAAAAAAAAAAAAAAAGAATATCAATATACCAGACAAGCACCAATTTGAATAACTTTTAATGTTTTGTTTCTCTTCCTGTTGACTCTATTTTTGGAGCATGCATTTGGTAAAAATAATATTCAGCTTCCCCTGGTAAAGGGCTTTACTTTAGAGCATGAATTGATAAAGTAATACTCAACTTTTCCTGGTAAAGGGCTTTACGTTAACCCATTTTATTTTATTATTTAATAATAGATAATACTTATTTCTACCTTACAAAGAGTTTTTTAGACATTATCTAGTTAGATCCTGATTACAACTTTATGAAGTAGGTTCTAGAGATTGAATTTGAACCTAACCCTTCTTCTAGTACTTTTCACCAAATTGTGTTTTTATGGTTGTTTTCCCCAACTCTGTCTTCTATATTGTAATCTTCAGTTTAAGATTAAATATATTTCCTCCTTTAATATCAAATAATCTCTGATTACTTCTTTGGATAATTGGTAAATTTTTCACATGGAGAATACTTATGGAAGTATACTGAACCACAATTAGAGAACTAAGATACCCTTACTAAGAATAATTGGGCTATAGCTTAGCCAACCTCATGGAGCAGAGATCAGTCAATCAAAAAACATTTAATAAACCCTTACTCTGTGCCATTTATTGAGCTAAACTATGCAGACACAGATACAGTTAATAAATAAATAAACTGGATGTCCTTAAGGAAGGTAAATAAATGTGAAATACAAGACATATACCAAATAAATGGGGGGCGGAACTAATAGCATCTGAGGAAGTTAGGAATTTTAAGCTGAGTTTTGAAGGAGCTAAGGAACTCAGAGGCAAAGATGAGAATCTTATGATTCCAGCTTTTAGGCACTCTCATTATCCCATGATTTGGGGAAGGTGATTTAAATTTAAGAGGTAGGACTGGAAACTATATTGCTTGCCTGGAGCTAGAATCTGGAACCTCACTGTTGCCCCTACCAGAAAATTATCAAGGAAAACAAGATTGTTGATACTTTCTTTTTTGGGTTGGGGATTTAGGAGAAGGGATAAAAGAATACGTGGTTTTTTTGGAAGGAAGAGGAAATAGATAAGAATGATAGAGATCTTCCTAGATCCTTATCTTTTTGAGTTCCCATTGATAAGAGCAATGGAAGATATTCAGAAAAGTCCTATTTTACCTTTAAATATGGAAACAGTTATTTATTCTATTAAGCTTTGATTTGTTTTCCATCATAAAAAATATCATTTAGCTATTTCCAGAGAAACTTTGATTTTTGAACAATTGATTCATACATTTTACATGTGTTTATGTGTCTTGTGAAAACTTAACTTTATTCCATATAATGGAGGGAAAAGCCCTCTTCTTGGAGTACTTTTAAGTAGTTTTCTAAATTTATCTTGTTCTTATATACCCTGGGTCATGTACAAAAAAATATAATGTAAAATGGAGTTTATTTCTTGGGCTGGAAAGTATTGAATCCAGGCTATTGTAGTTTATTTTGAAAACTATTTCATCAGGTACAACTTATTTTTTCATTAGGGAGACTTTTTTTCCCATGTTGTCTATATCTATTATTCATCTTTATAGCTATATTTGTATAGTACCTATTCATATAAATATATTTGTCCATCACCTGTGCATGTAACTATATTTGTAACATCTGCTGGCTCAGATTCTATTTTTGACCACTGGAGCATAGAGTGTATAGTAACAAATGTTATTTATTGCACTCTTTTTTAACCCCTCAGAATACTCTTACTCTCTCAACAGCTTTCCTTTTCCCCCTTGTATTCTGAGCACATTTGACACACAACAAAAGTGACTTT
The DNA here is from genome assembly GCA_023553655.1 of Myrmecobius fasciatus. Classification (NCBI taxonomy): domain Eukaryota; kingdom Metazoa; phylum Chordata; class Mammalia; order Dasyuromorphia; family Myrmecobiidae; genus Myrmecobius; species Myrmecobius fasciatus. The sequence continues at coordinate 338,354 of JAJPUD010001330.1, forward strand.
TGTCTTGTTATGGAAATGTGCCAAGCTGTTTGACATAATGACAGGTGGGATATTACTTAGTGCTAGTGAAATTTGGACTGTATGGGTGCTTTGTTCGTCCTGGATTATGTTTTGACTTGCTTGTTTCTGACAGCCATTGTAGCATTAACCTTCTTTACTAAGTTTAGAACTTCTGCAAGATTGAGTTTTGTAAAGGACATGAGATTTTTCTTGAATTACTCATGAATTCTTCCAGAAATTATACTTCAACATTTAATTAATCTTCTAATGGTTTCTGAACATTTTTTTCTGCAGAATTATATTTTTGTTGTGATTTAATATACATTTAGACATTTTAATGTTTAGTTTGTGATACAAAATATTAATTGAGGAGCATTTCAAAGAAGAATTTGAGATTTAAAAAATGACAAATTCCTCTTTATTTGGTGAACATTTTTACCAATATAATAATTTAAGGTGGTCATTTAGCTTTAAAAATATAAATATCCTTTTCTTTTTACGTTTTACTGATCTAATTTTACTCAAATGCTTTGGAATAGAATACTTTTTAAAAATTACAGATAGCTAGAATACAAGGGCTTTGAATTCAAAGTCAGAAAAACTCAATTTGAAATTCGGCTCAATTCTTTACTACCTTAATGACTTTGCATGAAGCATTTCATCTCTCTGAGCCTCATTTTCCTCATCCATAAAATTAGGAAGTTGGAATAGAGTATTACAAAGGTCTCTTCTAACTCTGACTTTATGATTTATTATTATAGCAATAGTGAGTCTATAAAAGTCAGATTGCTCTCTTGCTTTGAGCTTAATAAACATTGTGGATTTACTATTGTTTGGAAATCAAAATCTATGACTTTATAATTGAATGTTGCGCTTTATACTTACTGGACTTTCTGACATAATATCATTTAAAAACATGATAATCTGTGACTTGCAGAAAAAAGCATGGGTTTGACATTTATGGATCAACCACAATGGTAGTTCAACTCATTCCAACCTTATAGAAAGCAATGTTATTTATCTGTGCATTAAATGTAATAAGATTAAAAGTTGCATAGAGATTTTCTTAATTTTAAATTATCTCTGCTTATCTTTGAATCTCTTTGTGATAGTTAAAAATATGATAGTACACTTCAAGAACAAATGGAATTCTTACACTTTTTCTATGTTAGAGCAAACCAAAAGCTTCTGGGAAATATATTCACCATAGGCTCACTTTTCTTCCTTCTCTGAATCTTTGGTTTCATTCCCCAATTTTTACTACTTTTACCCCAGTTTTTTGATAACTAAATTAGCTCATGTCCTTGCTGTGGACAACCACTATTCTTGTGCCTTTTTTTCTTTTCTAAAGAAATTGCATTGTCCTACATACCTGGTATATATTTCCATCCGAACCTTTTCCTTCATTGAATATTGAAAATGGAAGCTTTACCTTTTTCTTCACAAATTAGTTGAAGTACCACTTTTTTTTTAACTGATTACCCCTTAGAAATTTTATTTTTAAAATTTTATTTTATAATATAATTTTGTTTTTATAGTATATTATTTGTTTTCCAACTTTCATTTTTGCAACATTTTGAGTTCTCCAAATTTTTTTTCTCCTCCCTTCCTTTATCTTCTCCATCTCCCCACACTAGCAAGTAACATGTATAACATATACATTCTTTTTTTTTTTAACCATATCTCCATATAAGTCATGTTGGTAAAGAAAAATCAGAACAAAGGGGAAAAGCCGTGAGAAAGAAAAAGAAAAGGAAAAAAAAGTCAAAATAGTATGCTTTGATGAACATTCAGTTTCCACAATTCTGTCTCTGTATAGTTACTATTTTTCTTTAAAAGTTTATTGGAATTGCCTTGAATCACTGAATTGCTAAGAAGAGGTAAATCCATTATTTTGATCGTCATAATGTTGTCTTTGCTGTGTCCAGTGTTTTCCTGATTTGGCTCACTTCACTCAAAATCAGTTTATGTAAGTTTTTCCAGGCTTTTATAAAATCAGCCTGCTCATCATTTCTTATAGAACAATAGTATTTCATTATATTCATGTACCATAACTTATTCAACCATTCCCCAATTGGTAGTTATCTATTTATTTTCCAATTCTTGCCACTATAAAAAGAGCTGCTACAAACATTTTTGCATGTGTGGGTCCTTTTCCATCTTTTATACAGAGTGGCACTGCTGGATCAAAGTTTATGTAGTTTTATAGCCTTTTGGGTATAGTTCCAAATTGCTCTTCAGAACTTCTAAAATAGTTCACAACTCTACCTACCAACAATGTATTGATGTCCCAATTTTCCCACATCCCCTCCAACATTTATCATTATCTTTTCTTGTCATCTTAGCCAATCTGAGAGGTATGAGGTGATACCTCAGAGTTGTTTTAATTTGTATTTCTTTAAGAAATAGTAACTTAGGACATTTTTTCATATGACTACAGATGACTTTAATTTCTTCATCTAAAAATTGTCTATTCATATCTTTTGACTATATATCATTTAGGAAATGACTTGTATTCTTATAAATTTGACTAAGTTCTTCATATATTTTAGAAATGAGGCCTTTAAATGCTGGCTGTACAATTTGTTTCCCAGCTTTCTGTTTCCCTTCTAGTCTTGGCTTTATTGGTTTTGTTTAGTACCACCTTCTAAAAGCAGTTTATCCTGATTCCCTTTACTAACTACTAGTATATCACTGTCATTCTTTAGTCATTTTTCAGGTGAATCTGATTGTTTATGATCCTATTTGGAGGTTTTTTTTTTGTTTTTTTTTTTTGCAAAGATTTCCTTCTTCCGCTCATTTTACAGGTGAGGTAACTGAAGCAAATGGGATTAATGGACTTACCCAGGGACACACAGCTAGTATTAGAGGTTAGTTTTGATTTCAGGAAGATGAATTTTCTTGACTCAAGTCCAGCAATCTATTTACTGTGGTGCCACCTAGTTGCCCCCTTTTACTACCTGCTTTGTTATTTGCAAACAAATACATTTACAATGTATTTGCTTTGATTCTCTTTTTATTTGCTTTTGCATATCCTTGTATATGTACTTAATCTATCCTGTTAAAATAAGAATATAGAAGTTGTTTCATTTTGTATTTTTATCCCCAGTATCTGCAGATCTGACTACTTTACTGCTCTACTCATCCCATTCCAGTGGTCTCCTATTGCTTGTAGGATAAAATAAAAACTCTTTTCTTTAGCTTTTAAAGTTTTCTATGACTTGGCCCCAACTTGTTTTTCTAACCTCAGTGGACATATTATTCCTCCGTCAGCCAAACTGTAGTTTGTTCAACTGTAGTTCAGCCAAACTGGACTGTCTTTTTTAGAAAGGACACTCCACATCTCTTTATCTCCATATCTTTACACTGGCTTTGACCTCACTGTCCGGAATGTACTCCCTCCCCATTTCAGATCCCCTCTCTGTTACTTTAAGTTGAAGAACAGGTATCAATTTCTGCATGAAGCTTTTCCTGACAAAAGTGTTCTATTGATCATATGGCATTGGTACAGCCACAGGCCAGATTTTCATAATTATAGGAAATGTGTGGTAGTTTCAAGTATAACCTTAATGGACTTGTTTTTAAGTCTACTTAACTTTTCAGAATTTTTGTTCATTTAACATTTACTTACTTTTCCCCTTCTGGTTTGCCCTTGGAACTATGTTTCCCCTCCTTGGCTTGCTTGAAGGCAATCTACTAAACCCATTCTTTAATCAGATATGACTATATTGTTACAGAGACTAACCTCCCAGTAGAGGACAAGGTCTAGCACTTCACTAGTTTGCTTTTGTTTCCTATTTGGTGAAGGAAATGGCTAAATACTACAGTGTCCCTGCCTTGAAAAATCCCAAATGGGGTTATGAACAGAAAGATACAATTGAAACAACTGGGCAACAAAAAAATAAAACCTAACTTTAGTTAATCTCTATTGCATTGTAGCAAATCTATTAATCAAATTACTAAGTAAATAGATGTAAGGATTTCATTTTCACCTTCTCTGTCCAGGTTTGCCTCATCTCTAGTTCTGACACTAAGTAGGCTCCTGAAATGGGAGGAGAGAAACATAGTTCAGTTGTGTAATACACATTTTATAATCAGTACCAGAATAATACTGTTGAAACTCAATTAGGTAAATTGGCAGCTAAATATTAAAAGCACTTCTGCTAAAATAAATCAAGGCTACTTTTCTACACCCTTAATAGTTCAGTTAACAAAGGAAATGTTAACTACAAGGGGTACTTCTCACCTTCTTATCAAGTTGCTAGGATAGTCTCCTAGGGAAGGGGGTGTATGGGAAGAGGTGGAGAAAGGTCTTGAGAGTTCAGGGACAAAGAGAACATAAACTTTTCATCCTTAAGGTAAGAATTTGCACAGTGCAAATATCACTGTTATATATTCAGACATGACAGCATGCAAAAAGACTGTTACTTAAAATGAACCATACAATACACAGCACACTAAGTGACAATTTGGCAATTGTTATAAATTGCAAAGCTGAGAAATGGGCTTCTTAGGTTTAATACCTACAAAACACTCCTTGTGAAAGAGGCACACTTAAATAAAAGCTGCATTATGTTCTAGATTCTAGTTTGATATGCCATAAGTCCTGTGAAACTTCTTTTTGCCAAGTGCAGAAAGGTTGTTTTTTGTCTGTGTGAACTGAACTTAATGTCTTTCTCTTTGCTTCGTTTTTATTTCTGGCATTTAGCACAGTTCCTGGTACTTAATAAATGCCAAATTGCTTTATTGCTTAATCTTTTTGAAATTACTTAGATTAATCTGATTTTTGAATGAAATACTTTCAAATTTCTTTTCATTTTTGAATGAAGATAATAATAGATTTAATTTTAAAACAATAATTAAAAAATTTTTTTTTGCAATCTCAATGGTAGGTAATCTCTGACTCTTGCCATAATTGTGGAGAACCATATAATTTTTTGCCAGCTCTTAAGTGAATAATAGTGCTGCAGTAAGAAAACCTGAATCTTAGTCCCAAATTTACCACATTAGCTCTCTTAACTCTGACAAGTCATTTAACTTCCTGATCCTCAGTTTTGTAATCTGCAAAATGATGTTGATAATAGCACCCATGTTGACTAGCAATAGTTGTTGTGGAGATCAAATGAAAGTGTATCTGAAAACATTTTGAGAACCACTAAGTCATATGTAAATGCATCATTTCTATTAATAATAATGTGTGCTGGTTTAAAACTTTTTCTTCAAAATGTGACAAAATAGAGGCAGCTAGGTGGCACAGTGGATAGAGCACCAGCCCTGAAGTCAGAAGGACCTAAGTTCAAATCTAATCTCAGACACTTAGCATTCCCTAGCTGTGTGACCCTGGGCAAGTCACTTAACTTCAATTGCCTCAGCGAAACAAAACAAAACAAAAATTTAAAAAAAAATGTGACAAAATATCTGTCTTCTACCAAAAAACAATTACCCAGTCTTCTATAATTGGTTGTATTTTATAATAAGAAAATAAAAAATAATGATTCAATTAATTTTCATGTTATTACATGTTATTAGTAGAAGTAACACTGAATTAGACTATGAAAGATCTGGTTTCAAATATGAATTCAGCCGTTAACCTTTGTGGAAAGTAATTTATCTTTTCTTTACCATTTCCTTCATTTAAATATGAAAAGTTTTATAATTTTTCTGATTACATATAAAAGCATTTTTTAATTTTAGTTTTAAAAAAATTGAGTTTCAAATTCTTTTCCCTTCCATGATACTTTGACAGGAATATGATTTGGATTTAAGTGAGACAGAATTGTACAAAATCTTCAGTCTCACTCTTCTCTTCCAGTGTTATCAAACTCCAGTGGGAAGGCAAAAGTTAACCGGCCTGGGATGCAATGGATGACTTTGGAAATCAAGGTCATTTTGTCTGAGGCAACACCCATTCAATGACTAAGGGCTGGGCAAGAATTGAGAAAAAAAGATGGCCTAATTTACTTCAATCACAGAAATATCAATCTGAGAGGGGGATGCCCTCAATGTTTCTTGCCAGAATAGAAAATAGTTGTTATTTACATTATCTTCTAAGCCATTAAAACCTAAACAATGAGCAATGGAAACTTGGAATGGGTGCAATAGGTCTCTTTGGAAGGGGCTGTGTACTAATTTTATCGATGCTGATGTTGCTTAATATACTAAGGCTTGATGCCCTTTGTGTTGGCATTATAATCATTTCTAGATGTACAGATCCTCATTATAGTCATTATGATTAGAACATTCAGCATTTCTTTTGTTGTGTTCTACATTGTGCATCTTCTGTTTTTTACATTGTATAGATTAATGCATATACTCTTTAAGAAGTCATATGTTAAGTTATCATTATTCTGTGGTAATGTCTTTCCTTTTCATAACCATTACAAAATATAATGTATTGTCTGATTATTTGATTTTCACATTTTAAAGAAAATTTAATTCAGATACATTTTTATATAATAGAGATATTCTTTCAAAATTAAATCCAGGGTGAAATCTTTTATAAAATGGATACAAAATATGACTAATTATCTCATGTTTCTGTTTAATAAATCTTTTGCATGCTGCATTTTTAAAGAGTAACATAATTCCTCTTTGCTCCAGTTCATTCGTTATATTATTGCCTATGTAATTTTTCCTGATGTCCTGATTCATATTATTCTACTAAAATATTTCATGACTATACTATTAGCTTGTCATTCAAAGCTTCTACGCAAATATTCTAACATATTATTCCTGCTTTACATTATTTCTCCTTCTTTCATGCTGAATTCCATTCAGATTGGACTGCTACCTTCTTTTTTTTTTTCTCTTCTTTCACCTTATCTTTTCTCTACAGTGTCTGTCCTTTTCTCTAAGAGCTCTCAGTCAATTCCAACCTTCCTTCCCAATATCTGTATTTTGAAATCATTCTCTTTTTTCTACTACCAATTTAGTGTGTTCCATCTCCAATAATCCTGAAACCTAGCATTCTCCCCAAACCAAAAATGTCTCCCTTCAATTCTTGTCCCTTATTTTCTAATTGGTATTGGATGTTTATATGTTATATACCCGACTGATTTATAGGAGGGAACCTTATATCATCTTTGTAATTTGGAGCTTAAATGAGTGATGTTCACATAATATGTGCTTAAAGTTAATCGTTGAATTAAATTCCACCTTTATAGGGACAGCCATTAATCTGTAAACTACAGAATATTATTTTTAGCAATACAAAAGCAGAAAATTATAGATAAATATTTTACTCGAAATTTCCCAGAAGTCAAGTACAAACTGGAAATTTTTAGAAAAATGATATTATTTTATATTTATTTTGCTTATATTTTACATACATATATATATTTTTAAATTTTTATTAAAGCTTTTTATTTACAAAACATATGCATGGGTAATTTTTCAACAATGATCCTTGCAAAACCTTCTTTTCCAAATTTTACCCTCCTTCCACCCACCTCCCCTAGATGGCAAGTAGTCCAGTACATGTTAAATATGTTAAAATATATGTTAAGTCCAATATCACATGTATATTTTTTATATAAAAGAAAATGGTTTGGTTCATGCTTTGGGCAAAAGAGGTAAACCATAATTTATTTTGATTGACATAAATCTTGCTGTGAAATATACGGCCCTCTAGCCTACTGCTACAATAAAAATCAGGTTCTTTTGAAGTCTAAGTAAAATGGATTTTTAAACTTTACTCAGTAGATTTTTCTAGGTATTTAGGTGGCCTTGAAATTAGGAAAACCCAAATCTGAATCCTATATTGAGAAATTCTCAAACATTCTTTAGTTGTGTGACCTTTGGCAAATTGTTTAGTTTCTTTTTGCCTCAGTTTCCTCATTAAATGTAAAATGAAGTAAAAAATGAAGATAACAATGGCATCTGTCCCACAGACTAAATAAGAGATCAAATGAGTTAAAATATGTAAAGTGCTTTGCAAAACTTAAAAAAAAATCATATAAAACCTAATTTTATTGTAGAGGAATGAGGTTTAAAAAGAGGTAGTATTGGAATTTTCTCAATTCAAATAATTGGCTCACTTTATAAAGGATGATTTTTTTCCAGCTGAATGAGAAAGAGGAGGGGAGAGATTTAGAAAATAATTGGTAGTTCCAAAACTTGTTTTTCTCATTGTCTCAGTATTTTGGTTATTTAATAATTTGCCATATTCCTCATTCTTGATCTTTTAATTTCTTCTTCCTTGTGTTGTATGACCTATTTAGAGGGCCTAAAAATGAATCAGTTTTAGCATTAGGTCTTCTTTCAAACCTGTTCTCCTTATCTGACAAAGACATTTTTGAAGAATTCACACATAATAAGATAACCATTTAAGATAATAATGAATTTCTATTTTAGATGTATTTTATTGTAATTGAAGAGAAGTAATATTGGTTGTAATTCATAAGAAAAGAAAAGCATGCAAGTCTGGTAGAAAGTATGATTTCAAATATACTTCATGTTTAAAAAAAATGGCTGTCATCACCATTATCTGAGGAAAATGGCTTTTTTTTTTTTTTTTTGATGGACATGAACCCAATATTCACAGCTGTCCTAGGATTGGTAGTTTGTTTGTTTTATATATATCTGGACACTGTTCTTGGCCACAATTAGGCAATTTTACATATTCTGAATAACTGTCAGTCTATCTGTGATACTGTCTCTTTGGAGAGAGAACTTCCTTGCTATTATAAGTTAAGTACCATCTTCCTTTTGTCTTCTTTTTGGTTTGTTTCATATTTCATGTTTATGCTAAATGACTTGGCTGTCCTTTGGTATGCTGGTGCTTGATTCCTATACTTTCTCTAAATTTTCAAGAGTAACAATGACTTTTCACCTCTAGCATTCAAGTGAGGTCCATGATTTCATAGGGGAAAAGGAAAATCATTAAAAATAGAGAAAACATCACAGAAACTACCATATTTTTACTTTCTGAAAGGGGAAAGGTCATCATTTTCTTTTAACTGATGGATTTTGGTATTATTTGACTGCTTTGCTCTTGTTTTGACAGCTTTAAGTGACAGAAAATGTCACTCTTATTATTTAATGGCATCTTGGCAGTGCTTACTGTGAAAGCTTGACTGCTATTGCCCTTTTGGTCTTTGCCTTGACCCAGAAACCTACTATTTTGATGTTGCCTTGACATTCTGGGTTGGCAGCACATGGTAACAATGGCTCTTTTAGAGTAGTGGTCCAGCGTTAATTCTAATCACACTTCTCTTTTGTATGGTTTGATGACAGGTAGTAATACCCTTGTCATGGATACCTTTGTGTTTGTTTCAGCATATATTACTAACAGTAAGTTAAAGAATGGGTTGAAATGGGTTTTCTTGGATCTTGAACATTCAATATCCTTTTCAGTATGGCACAGTACTGCAAAAGTCGAGTGGTCTAAGAATGAGCAATAGACATATTGTACTTATTAAAGATTTCTTAACCTCTGAAAATAAAACCATTTAAAACCATTTGTATCAACTCATTGATTATAAGCCAGAAAATCAAAAAAATTGGTTATTTAAATATCCTTCTAGGACGCATTCTTTAATTAGAAGTTGTAAAAGTAAAGGTAAGTAACAAACAAGTGAATATTAGGACCTTTATGATGTTTTTTTTTTAAGGATTCATGGCTTTTATGAGCACATAAATGAAAATGACCTCACTATAGTAACACACACCTAAACCTGTAGGCATGTAGAAACATTGCAGATGTATTAGCATTTTAGAATAGTCTCAAGGAATATTTCTTTTGTGCAGAATTGATTACTTACTTGCATGCTTTGAATGATATTTTAGTTACTTAAATTACATGTTATTTTCATAAAGAAAATTTAAATAATAAAATATGATTTCTAATGATTTAAAAAAATCTGATTTATGTCCATTTCTATTTACTTTACTCAATATATTTTCATTCACATCTTGTTTCAAACCTGCTCTCTTTATGACAAAGGCATTTTTAGAAGGCTATTAGCACTTAGTTGGATTAATAAGTGGTTTTAATTTCAACTTATCACCTTTGAGGTTAGATTCAGTCATCAGTAATAATGTCTGTTTCCACTTAATGAAGGGATAATAATGTTCAATAATTTTGTTTGACTCATGGGTTCTGTCGGCTCTCTAATTTCGAGCATTGGTCTTTATCTTTTGTTGATTTCTGGATGGCATCTCCAGATCTGGCCTTATTTCCTGCCATTTCTTAGATATTTTTAAAAAATCATTACCATCATTACCTTCAGCAGTTAATTATCATAGCATCATTGGTATGAACCATTTGTGTTCAAGTTTCTAAGATCTTTAAATAGTCAGCCTTTGCATTCTCAACTATGTCCCTCCCCAGTATATTTTAAAGTTATTTTTTTTAACAAGTATAAACTATTTCTGGAGATTTAATTCTTTTAAAATATTATGTTTTTGAAGATCTAATTTTGTTGTAATATCAAATTGCATTTGATTATCTCCTATTACAATTATTACCCTTATAGCAACTCTTGAAGATAGATGCTATTATTGTTCCCATTTTACAAATGAGATATTAAGGCAAAGAGGTTAAGTAATGTGTCCAAGGTTACAAAACTAGTAAATATCTGAGGTAGAATTTGAATTCAGATCTTCTTGCTTGACTCCATGTCTGGTATTATATCTACTGCACCCCATAGTTTTGTGTCTGGGGATGTTTATCAACCCATCTTCCACTATCATGAAGAACCTTAGAAGGGACTATATTGATGATGGAACTTAGCTTTTCCTCTTGTCTTTTTTTTTTTTTTAAATACCACAAACCCTTAAAACTTTTGAAATTGTTTTTTTTTTTTTCCCTTCAATTATTTTTAAGATAAATATGTCTATTGAAAATAGTAATATAATTTTATCTGTGTGTATTATCTGTGTTAAATTATATACACATACTGTTAATGGATTTATTATCTTATTTATCCAGACACTCCCTCCAATTATACAGTTTACCACCTTTCCACACCTCCTTATCCTGTGTGATTGTGTGATTTCTCATATATTTTTCATAGAGATTCTCTTGAATACCTAGAAATCTTCCTAGAAATCCATAGCATTTTGTGTGGAACAGAACATCATTTGAAATATTGATCTCTTATCTTTTCCTTTTGCTTGATCAAACCATATTCTGACTATATATTTCCTGGATGTAACTTGCTAACTTGCCACTCCTCTTTGTCACTTTTATGTGGCAATTTTTCCATACACGCTCACATATGCATGCACATATATACAATGTATATATTACTTTGTAGTAAGTGTACATTGTATATGCTACATGAAACAACTCTTTTTTTAAGTGTTCTCATTTAAACCAAATAGATTATATAACTTAATTGCATTTGGTAATACATAATATGAAGATTTATAAAACAGTTTTCAGATTTGAACATACAATAAAGGCCATTTGTTTCAATGAAATATACTTTATATGTGTGAGGGAACATTTTTAATGGTATTAAATTACATGTTCTTGCTGAAGTCAACTAAAGGGATGAGAATATAAACTGTGATCATTCCAGGGCAGAGGGGGGAGTCAGTGAAAGTTGTAACATGTAAAACTGAAGTATTAGAATTCACTCATTTAGGAAAGATAGTCCTATTTTATACTTATCCATGTATCCTAAAATTTGAAGAAAACTTTCCTTTAGAATTACATGGAATTACAGAATTATGATATATTAATAAACTGACTAGCTTCCATTAGTTATAGTATTCATCTGTGAATAAAACAGAACAAAAGGGGAAAACTATAAGGGGGGGGGACAAGAAAAAGTTAAAAAAAATTTAAATAGCCTGTGTTGATTTACATTATGTTTCCATGGTTCTCTCTGTGGATTCAAATAGTGTTTTCTATCTAAAATTTATTGGAATTGCCTTGAATTACTGAACTGCTGAGGAGAACCAAATCTTTCATAGTTGAACATCTCACAATCTTGCTATTACTGTATCCAATGTATTTCTGGTTCTGCTCAATTCAGTCAGCATCAGTTCTTGTAAATTTTTCCAGGTCTTTCTAAAATCAGTTTGTTCATCGTTTTTTATAGAACAATAATATTCTATTACTTTCATATACCATAACTCATTTAGCTATCCCTCAATTGATCAGCATCTACTCGTTTTCCAATTCTTTGTCACCAGAAAAAGAGCTGCTACAAATATTATTGCACATGTGGTCCTTTTCCCTCCTTTATGATTTCCTTACCATAGTGGCACTGCTATATTAAAGGGTTTGTATAGTTTTACAGCCCTTTGGACATAGTTCCAAACTGCTCTCCAGAATGGTTGGATCATTTCACAACTCCACCAACAATACATTAGGTGCCCCAGTTTTCCCACATCCCATCCAACATTTAATATTATCTTTTCCTGTCATCTGAGGTGGTACCTCAGAGTTGTTTTAATTTGCATTTCTCTAATCAATAGTGATTTAGAGCATTTTTTCATATGGTTAAAAATGATTTTAATGCCATCATCTGAAAACTGTTTGTATCCTTTGACCATTTATTAATTGGGGTCACTTAATGTATTGAAAAAGTTTTTGCCAATAACAAAAAAGTTTTCATTACTTCCTAACTAAATTACTACTATATGTTACAGTGTATTTTTGACCCCTTAAAAAGTAAATAAATTACTACTATATGCTACATTGTATTTTGGCCCTTAAAAAAGAATGAAAATTTCTTTTAAGACCAATAATGCAAAAGAATACCTTCAAGGTATCATGGAAACTTTGGTTTATTTTCACATTGAATGGTTATTCTTTCAAATGGAACCATACATATCCTTCATAAATTTATGCACTGGGAAAATGTTCTTTAGATCTCTTGATGCTGGACAAGCATGTGGGCTCTCTCTCTCTAAGTTAACTAATTTTCTTACTACGTGACCAGCCTACTTTCTTTCCCAGTCACAGAGCTATTTGTTGATACTTCTGTTTAGTATGCTTCTCCCTACTTATGTTCATCATGTACTTCTCCATTGTCTTTTAGGGATCCCATCACCTTACTTTGCAAGTTGTAATGTTTCATGAGTAGCAGACATACACCAACACAAGAACATAAATGTTAAAGAATTTTTGTTTCAGGGAGATGCTAAAGTCCTTAAAAGCACTACATAATTTCCCAAAATGAATCTAATCTGCTGTCTGTCTTTTATTGAATTTTGATTCCAGTTTTTTCATCTAGCCATGGTGTCTGTCTCAAAGATTCATATTTGAGAGCAATTCTTTATTTTCAAAATATTCAAATAATCTGGGAAATAGATGTCTTTTGTCCACTTAATTTTTCCTGTGTACATAATCAAGTAAAACTCAGTGGAGGATTATGGACCACATTTAAGAGTCTTTGTAGCATTCTAAGTCTTAGTGAAATCAACACATCCCCTAAACAGCAGTGTCTGAAGGACTTGAATATTTTTAAAAATCCCTTTTCTGTTTTGATTCTACTGTGAACATCCATAGTGACAGTGATCCAAACTATTAGTGAGCCTTTGCCTATTTATTTCATATTAGTGTTAGTATTCAGAAGATCATATTAGTACTAAGAACATCATAGGACAAAATCATCTCTATTGTACTTCTCAAATAAAGCAAGATTTTTAAATGTGCCTGTGAGACATCTTGCTAAAGAGGATGTCTTGAAGTGATTTTCTGCCCATCAAATAAAAGGAATTTTAATAATAGTCTAACAATAAACATAGCACATTCTCTGCACCTTTTGGTTCAGTTGTGTCGAGATACAATTTGATGTAGAGTTGTTGATTTTTTTTCCTCCCAAAAATCTGCCAATGATCTTCTTAAACTTTGATTGAAGACGATATCAAGACATGTAGATTATTCTAGTAGAAGGTGTAGAGATGGGGAAAGTAGGCAAATGGGCCAGTCGTTGCTGATATTTTTTTAGTCCCTTTTTCAAGTGGTAGGATTAAGTCCATGATGTTTGTTAAGAATTTGGTATTCTAACTCTATGGTCACCTTCTTTTCACTAAAATATGCTGCCCCTACCCCTTTTCACCCTTATCTCTTATTAGAGAAAATTATTGTATAGATACAATTTATTCTCTTATTTAAATGACATAGAAGTCATTCTGACTTGGACAACTACATTAATAGGATTCAAATTATGTCATATGTCTAGAAATATGACTTGGGTATACATTTTCACAGTGACGTTTTTTAACAGTTACTTGAGAATAATGCTTGTATACCAGCTGTACTTAATTAAGAAGTTCAGGTCCAAAAGTGTTTAGGGGAGATTCAAAATTAATCAAAAAGAATCTTTTTTCCCCTTAAATTACTTTTTGTTAATAAAAATTGGGCAAAATTTTTTCCCCATGTGTTACTAGGTTGTGGTTGAGCCAGACATGCATATTTTAGTGGAAACTTTTTTTTAATGGTTACATTTTGGATTGAGAAAAGTGCTTTTTTATTTTTATAAATGGTTTAAGAGGAGGGGTAATTTTTTTGCAGGATTTTAGATTTCCATTTTCCATATGCTCAGGATATTGCTTGAACATATCAAAGAATAGGGTTTACTGCAAGGAGAAAGAGAATTGAAGCAGACCAAACAAAGTGGAGTTTGGGAAAATGAATGACCACTAAGCATAAGACTCCAGCTTTTCAGACAAGCCATACATTCATTCCTGAAGGTCTCTGCAGCCTGGCTAGCTTACGAGTTTTCACCAGTGTAGCTTGCTTATCAAAGCACTTTATCTGTGGGAAGGGATGTGGGTTAACCACTTCACTCAGCTCTAACTTCCCAGCTAGCAGTCTGTCAGCAAACAGCTGTTTTTCAATATGTACACTATACACTGCCCAGCCAATCTTGAGTTCCTGACAAAAACATCATTGTGCTGAGGGAGTTGGTTGGACTTTAGGATTTTTTTTTTTTTTTAATCTTCAATGAAAACTGCTAAACACAATTTTGGGCTTTTATAAGGGTTGTTTTGTTTTGGTTTTGACCCAATCAATGTTCCCCTCCCCTTTTTATTTTTAAGGTTCAAAGATCATATTAAAGCTAAAATTTCCTAGAACAGGAACACAGTGAAGATGGAGGATGCAGAGTTGATTATTCTAAGCCAATATTTATTGCTTATGTTCATATATCATTTTCCCTTCCTTTTTCTTCTGTTCTCTTGCATGCAGTCACATATCTTCTATTTGCATTTTTCCAGCTCATTTTTAATGTCAAATACATTAATAGAATTCAATTCAAAGAAGATTAATGTAACTTTCATAGAAAGTCTGCAAATATATAATGCTATGATATTTCATCATATGATACATACAGGATAATGGAATACCAATAATATATTTTGTATAAAATTTGTACAGATATTGAGGAAGAACACTTTTAAACACTGCGTATGTGAATATATGCTTTATCATCAGTTAAGAAATATTCATTAAATATAATTCTATTGGATGCGACATATATGGTTTGATATTAGAATTGTAATGCTTTTGTTTGTTCATATAGCAGAATGGCTTTGAAATCATCATTTAAAATGTTAGCAAGAAAGTCCTTGAAGTTGCCTTTGAAACATGAAAAACAATGTGGCACAGTTTGGATTACTAGGAAACAATAGGAGCAGAAATACCATCCTGATAGAAAATGATCAGATACTTTAAAAAATACTTTCTTATATAGAGCAATTAATTTTTTTTTTTTTTTTACCTTTGCTGTCCTCTTTTGGGATTGTGCTTTGACCTCCTCTGTATCCATTGCAGCTTTGTATGGTCACAGCTCCTTTTGCTTTTTTGCTCATTTTAAAAGTTGAGCTCTGCTCTTGGACTGCAAGGGAGATGATTTCAAGTTTGTTTCACAAGGGACAGGGGCTCTCACTGACTATGCTAGGGTGGCGGTGCTACAAGTTTCCCTATTGTGCTGAGTGGGCCTGGTCCAGTCTTCCCTGTTAGCTTGGGACTTGATGATTCAGTTTGATTATGTAGATGTGTTGGAGGGTTCACAACTGGTCTGCTGATCCACAGGCATTCTGAACCAGGACTGAAATGCTGCTATATTTTAACTAAGAGCCTCCTGCTACATTCTCAACTTCAGGTCTCCCTGCATTGTACCGGCACTAGGCAGCATTCCCCTCTACCCAATTGAAGCAGACCTCTCCTGAAGTCCTTCCAAAATATCTTAAAGTAGAAATTATTACACTGTTTGTGTAATTACATTGTTTATGAGTTTTGTAACTCCAAAAATCATTCAGAAGCTTGATCTAGTATTGATTCTGAAGGAAACTGGGGAGAGCTCAGGCGATATCCTGTTTAGTGTCTCCCATCTTGGCTCCACCTTAAACAATTAATTTTTAAGTCAATGTATTCCAGAAACTAAATATTTATGAAAGACATTCTCAATATTATCTTGTAGTGATTTTTTAATATCTTTAGCTAGACCATACTAGATATATCATCTTTTTAGCTTAAAGTCTTCCAGCTCTTAATTAAGTCTCCTTGATTTTGTTTACTGTTATTAGTGTGGAAGTGAAAGTTTGCTTTAGTTTTCATCAAACTCATCAATGCTATATTAAATTAAACTTCAGTAACAAAGAGACCATATGCTTTTGGGGTATGTGACACTAAATAAAAGGCCTAAGAGACTCTCATAGTCACTCAAACAAATTGGCCTAACACTTAAGATTAATACATGAAGATTTGAGTCTTGTGAATATAATAGTTTCCTGACTGCCTATAGCATATAGAACAGTGTAATAGGGAAAATCAAAATATGAATGAGATCAACTGAAAGTAAAAAAAAATTTAAAAAAATAAATAATGTAGTAACTATGGAAAGTTCCAGAAAGAAGTTCCTTAACTTTCATGAGGAATTGTCCTGGATTTATTTCATACTGTATATTTGTATTTCTAGCCCTTAGCACAGCGTCCGGCACAGAAAAGGTATTTAATTAATACTGGATGATTTATTGACTTTCTACTGCATGCATAGCCTGAATCAGAATAGTATGTAGAACTGATTGTGGTCCCTGCTGAGAAGGAATGTCTTAAAGACAAAGACCTTAAAAAGAATTCATGATTAAAATCAATACTTCTTTAGTCATTCAAGTCTGTAATCTCTATGAATGTTTTAGAAAAATATGACAGTTAGGGTGTGGTTTATGTTCTAAATGAGAACTCTGTTCCATTTCCTATGTTTTATGGAAACGATTTCTGAATTGATAATTGGATAAAAATAAATAATAATGAATTGATAATACACAGTCTTTGATAAATCTCATCATGATAAGGTCTGGCTCCATAAATGAACCTTTAAATACATTCTTTCTTCCCTTCACAATTTATGATGTTAGTTGCTGATGTAAAGAAACAAGTAAAAGGGCAATTGAAAGTATAGATAATTTGGATACTAGTGACCATCTTTGCCATATTCCAAAGATACATTCTTTTTAATGTTTTGAAGAGTTTCACTTTTACAAGTATAATTTTATAAAAGCAATAGAGCATTTACTTCAATGATTAAATTGAAGATTGTAGAAATTAAGGGAGTTTATGAATTGCATAGTCATGATGATAGAAGTGATAGAAATGCACATATTGCAATTATCAAACATAAGGGCATAAGTGAGGATGAAGAGAGCAAATATGATCCAGGTGTTGAACTCCTTAGAACACAAGGGGAAGATTGACTGGAGGCTTATAGATTATAGTAATAATGATCTGAACAGGATGATGTAGCTGTGTGGTGTGAATGTCAAAGTGGAAGTTGTTGAGCATTGGTGACAGGAGGAGGATCTCCAAGAAGAGAGGATAAAGATAAAATGATGGTTTCTTGTCCTGATCCATTTTGTTGGGCAATATGAAAGAAAGTCCAACTCTGGAGATAGCAGCCAGTGACAGTGTTTTCCAGAAAGATCGTGCTTCTTGTGAGTTAAAAAAGATGGAAAATAAATCTGTTAATGATCAAGTAAGGGTTTCAGGGGATGAAATGGAAAAGGAATTTTGAGGAGGTCAAAGACTGGGATTTGATGGTTTGAAACTGACTTTGGAGGAGGGAACGGGAAACAATTGCAGATGAAAGGGTGGAGGATTTGCCCTGGGAAATGGAGATTCTGAATGATTAATGGTAGGGAGGAATGAAGGACAAATTTTCCAGCCATTGATATAAAGTTTGGGCCCTCCACCTGCCAGGCTTCTGTGAAAATGAAGGGTGGTATTGGTGCATGTTCTCCAAATAATAGGGAACTAGATCTTGGTTTAGACCCCTGAGTTCTCAGCAACCACAGTGAATTTACACTATGTCAGTAGTTATATTTCAAAATTGTAGGAACTCACACACACCCTGAAGAAATCCTACAAATAGAAATATGAATATATGTGTGTTGCTATAAATTATAGATCTGTTAATTATTCATTTTTCTAGAATGAAAATCTTTTCTTGAATTATAGAGTAAAGCAACAATTTTTTGTTTCTTTGTAATGCTTTCTAGCATTTTGCTCATAATATAGTGGTTTTCCTACACAGAGTGACTTTTCCATTGCTTAACCACATATTTTATTTATGATATTCTATATATATAGTTTGGGAAGCAGTTAGTGTTAAATAACTTGCCCAGTGTCACAAAGCTGGCAAGTATTTGAGATCATGTTTGAGTACAAGTCCTAATTCCAAGGTCAGTGCTCCATCTGTTGCACCACTTAGCTGTTCCTATTTTTTAGTTCTCTATGTGAAACTAAAATTTTCAAAGGGGGACAATTGTTTTTCTTGTGGATTTAATCTTTTTTTTTTTTTTTCTTTTTTTCTTTCTCTCTCTAATTTTCTAACTGGGCTGTCAGGGCAGTAAATAGTAGGCCATTGAATTGAGGAATAGTCTAATAACCTTAATTCTTTTCCAACTTCTCCCTTTTTCTTGATTTGTGATATTTAGACACACTATATATGATTAGGGATAACATTATTTTATAAGAATATATAAAATACAACTTGTAAGACATTTTAAAATCTAAAAAGGAAAAAAATACTTACATGATATTATACAATCTCCTTACAGGCTAGTTAACTTGATTCTTCTGCTGCTAAGATTTTGAAGCCTAGCAAGCTTTATGGTAAATGTACATCATTGATTAATCAGTTCATTAAATGAGGTAAGAGTGGTAGACTGGAGTAAATCTATCACAGATATCTCATTTGATTCTCACAATAATACTGTGATATAAGTGCTGTTATTATTACTTCAATTTTACAGATGGGGAAACTGAAGCAGATAGATAAAAATGACATGCTCAGAGAGTCACATGCTCAGCTAGTAGATGCCTGAAGCTAGATTTGAATTTAGAATGTCCTGATTCTAGGATCTATCCACTGTGCCATCTAGCTGCCTAAGGTTTATTGAGGACAACACAATAGGTTTTCTTCCCTGGACTATATGATGACAGTAATATCCTATTTTTACATCCTACAGTTCACTTTTATAGCCTCACACTTTTATCTACAATGTTTGATTATAAAATTCTATGGTTTTTATTTAGTTAATTCACTTAGTACACTTAGGCTTGTTGTTATATCTCTTAGACAGAATTTTTTTTCTTTATTTACATAAATAATTTTTAATTAAATTGATCGTTTTAATTTCAAAGACCAGTGAAAATATAGCATATTGTCCAAATTTATGCCTATTTTGAGTTAGGAATGAATATGAGGAAATCCAGCTTCCCTTCTCTGTTCCTCCCTCCCTCCCTCCCTTCCTTCCTTCCTTCCTTCCTTCCTTCCTTCCTTCCTTCCTTCCTTCCTTCCTTCCTTCCTTCCTTCCTTCCTTCTCCTTTTCTTCTTCCTTTTCAGTTTCTTCTTCACCTTCTCTTCTTCTCCCTTTTGTCTTCTTTGCATTCACTTTTTCCTCCTTCTCTACTTTCTCCTCCTTTTCACTATCTCTTTTTCTAATCCTTTTTTTTCCTTTTCTTCACTTTTTTCTTCAAATTCTCCTTTTTTTTTCCTTCAGCCCTCTTCTCTTCTCTCTTTTCCTTATCTTTGTATCCCCAGTGCCTTGCACAGTCCCTTACAGTAGCAAATGCTAAATAAATGCTTACCAAGTTGTATTGACTTGATGCACCTAGAGACAAATATACTAACCATCTCTCTCTCTACCTAAACTACAACTTCTGCCTACATATAGTATGACCATGGAATAGTGAGTTACTCTGCTTTAGGGTTTTACTATCCTTGTCTAATAATACTTTGGTTTGTTTAGAATCTTCAAAGTCTTTAGAACCAAAACATTTTGACAAGTGCTTTTTAATTTTTTTTAAAGAAATTATTTTATTTATTCTACCAGAAAGTAATGACCCCTAGGGAACCATTATGCTCTCCCTTGTAAATCCTCAGTTCACATGCTTTTGACCCAGTAAGGACAGTAAAAGCTCTTGGGACCTATTATGGTTGATCATAGAATTCTGCTGCTTTGGAAAGTTTGCTTGTTGCAATTTCTTAGGAAATTTTAGTTGAGGAAACATTTTTTAATGACTAGAAAGTTGTATGTCTAAGTGGAATTTTTTTGACATTTAAAATTTTATACCCTTTCTTTGCCATTCCTCACAGATACTCAAACACTTTTAAATAAAACAATAAAAATTGTTTGGGTGTCGTTCAAGTGCCAAATGAGAATTTTAGCTTATTAATTTTTTTCTTTTTAACTTCATATCATATAAAATATGAATTGAATTTTTCAATAAAAATGTAAATATAGACAAAAATATTTTAAATCTGTTCATATCTATATATGACTTTTCCTATTGCCCTTTAATTTTGTAGCTGTTATATGACACTAAACAGGGATTTATAATGGAAATATTGACATAACCACCAGTATATAAGTTCAGAGATTACATGTTTAAAAATGCAAACTATTGTCTTCTTTTTAGAGGTCATATTATAAAAATATTTTAGGGCCCATTTTAGAAGGTGCACAACTGTGAATCAGAGTTATAAGCCTGAATTTTAAAAATAACAAAGCCATAAAACCCACCATGACATTGGTTCCAGTTATATGCAGCATTCAATGCAGTGCAAGCTAACCACAGCATTGGGAATGGAATGTATTTTCTCTGGGAACCCTGAATATGTAATTGTTAAATCATGTTAAATCATATGCTGTTAAATGTTTTGTTGAGAAGTCCTGGAACAAAATTCCCAACCATTTTCCTTTCTATGCTGCTCCTTCACTTGCTCTATCCCTTTCATTAATCATAACTCTAACTTTATCTAGACATTAAAAAAATAAACATATATACATAATACATACATATATATATATTATACATATATACATATACATATATACACACACATATACTCTCTCTCTAGGCATTAAAAAATAAACACACACACACATAAATATATATATATATATATTTATAGGAGGCAGGTGAAGTCTTTGATCTCCTTTTCTTACTCTTGTTTTCTGCTTTTATATTTATAGATTTTGTAATGAAACATTCTATGCAATAAAGCAATAGGATCTGAGCTTTGTGGCTCTAACTTTCTTATATTTTTTCTATAGGGCCTAAGACAATAAATTATTTCTTTTTCATCTCTTTCCTTACTGTTGCCAGTTTTCTAGAATGATTATTGTACTTGCAGCCTACTTAGTTGTCACTTTTCATTTTTATGCCATCTTTCTTACTCTGTTTAAAGTGTCTCTTCATGAACACAATAACCTATTTATTATTAAATCATGGGATTCTATCATGAATTTTTTATCAATAAATCCAATAATCATTTCTTTATCCTCAACCTTGGTGATGTCTCTCTGGGTCTTGACATTGTTGACCAATTTATTCATGATGTTTTTTTCCTTGGCTTTTAAGATACTGTACTTAACTGTTTCTTTGCTTTGCTTTGCCAGTCCGCATTTCTATATTTTCTTCTCTTCATCTTTCTTTCATGACTATAGTTTCAATTTTTGCCTCTAGGAAAATATTCCCAAATTTTTGTTTCCAATCTTAACCTCTTTACAGAATTTTTGTACTCATCATTTCCCCACTATATGCTACTCCTATCAATTTCTCTTTGTTTGATGATTCCAGTATCCTGAAATCCCCCTAGTTGCAAAACATGACTTCATCTTTGTCTCTTTTCTTTCTATAATGCCAGACTTGGCTTATTGTATCCTTCCAATTCCAGCTCTGAAATAGTTTTCATATCCTTTCCTTCCTTTCCCTTTTCTCTAAAGTAACTATATAGCTCAAGCTCTAATCTCATTTTTACCTAGACTACTGTTATTAGTCTCTTTAATAATCTACTATTTGCTGTTCGTTCTCTATAATGAACTGATCCTTCATACCACAGTCCATGTACTTTTTCACATGTATAATGTTGATCATATAATTTCTGTACTCAAAAGTGTTTATTATATATTTTTTAATCTTCTCTTGTTTTTCATTATTTACTAAAAAAGAAAAAATATATATATTCCCATTCTTGGCAGTCAGTACCCTTCATGATCTGCTTCCAAATTGTTTTTCTAACTTTATTTCTTAATATCCCTTTACACTTACTTGCATTCTTTATACATTCTAAGTGAACTCTTATTTGCTGCCTGCCTTTTGTGCTTTCTTCTTCCTGTGCCTTTGATCATGCCAAACCTTCTCATCTCTTCTCATCCCTGGAATGAACTCCTCTTCCATCTTATATCTTCAACTATCTACTTCCCTCTTCAAAGACCATCTCTAACTCAATCATCTTCTCTTTTATGAAGCCTTTTCTAAATTCTGCAGCTAAAAATTATTTTCTCCTTCAGGTTAGAACCTGCCCCTTTCACTTACCATACTCTCCTTCATGTTATACTTTTTTGTGCACCTGCCTTTTTCCCTAAGAGAATGGAAATACTTTGAAAACAAATTCAATGATATATTGATCTGGGGGGCGGAGCCAAGATGGCGGAGTGAAAAGGTGACTTTCTGCCTCTCCTCTGATCTTCTCTCAAATCAACAATAAAATAAGCCTCTGAACTGATCTTCAAGTCAACGAACTCAGAAATATTTGGGCACAGCTCTCTGGATAACTTCATATCAGGTTAGTGGGACTCGGACAGAGAGATAAATAGACGACAACTGCGCAGGCCGGAAGTGAGGGTGGGACTCAGCTCAGCTCATCATGGAAGAAATTCCAAACTCCAAACTCCAAATTCCAAACACCTGGAGTTTATCTGAGGCACTCCGGACACTCTGCCCTGATTGGGGGCAGGTGTTCTGGCAGACTTGCCTTGTTTAAGGAGTAATTTGGACTTAGTCCTAGCCCCCACGGCCCAGCACCTTAAGTCAACTCGCCGAAAGTGCCCCAGGGCAAAGCTTTTTGCAGCCGCCGCTTTTTTTTTCCCTACCTTAAAGAGATATCCACACTGTCTAAAAAAAAAATATGATGAAGAAGCAAAAGAGAGCTCTCACCATAGACAGCTTTTATCGAGGCAAAGAAACGACCCCAGAGCCAGAGGTTCCTTTAGACAAAAATCCAGAGAACATCAGCCAGGACCATCACTGGTCCCCTTTTCAAAAGGCCTTTCTGGAAGACTGCATAAAGAACCTCAAAAGAGAGCTGGAGGATAAATGGGAAAATAAACTGAAATCAGTGCAAGAAGGATATGATGCCCTGCAAAAGAGATATGAAAAAGACACCAATTTATTAAAAAATAAAATTAGTGAAGTGGAAAAAGAGTGCAATGAACAAATTGGCCAGTTACAAAAGGAGCTTAAAAAGGTAACTGAAGAAAACAACACTTTAAAAATAAGAATTGAACAAATGATATATTGATCTTTGTCAAGATTTTTTGCCCAGTAGGCCCTTAGAAAATACTTGTTGAAATTTAATTTCATTTCTATCTCTGAACATTTGCTTTCTGAGAAAAATTTTTTTAACATATTTCTAAGAATATTGTTATTTATATAGCAATGTAGGATACAACTAATTGATAAGTTGACTTTGTTATAAGTTTATAAAAGGTTTTGTATATGTTCACTCTGGTGCTGTTCATAACAGTTTTGTGAAATAGTAAATATAGGAGATGTTTGTTGAATTGAGTTGTATAATCTCCATATAAAGATGGTAAAATTGAGATTGAGAGAAACTAAGCAATTTGCCAGTGTTCATATAACTAGTAAATACCAGAAGAAGGAGCCAAACCCAGATCTTTCCTTACTTCTAGATCTTTGTCCTTTTTTCTGTGCTGGGTTCTTCATGGCTTTTTTCCAGCAGTTTTTCTTGAGTTCTCTTCCCATGACAGAGAAAACCAAATTTCTAAAATGCACACATAAATAAAAACATGAAGAAAGAAAGTGACTAGAAGTATGTACAGCATACCTCCTTTCCTTGTTTTCTTCTCAAAGCAACAAAATACAAAGCCTGTTGTTAGTTATCTATAGGCTGGAAATACTTAGCAAGGTATTTATGGCAACAGTTGACAAAAGTGAAAAAAAAAATAATGTGGCTACCTCTATGGGGTAGTTATATTGCACTTTCCTTCTATTTGTACTATGCAATATTACTCTCATTCACAATGCTTTGGTGATTTGGAGAGAGATTTTATCTGTAATACATTTTATGTAATCTGTCTTGTTCACAGCTTCTTTCCCCCATCTAACTCTTGAAAATGCTTTCCCTCAAAAAGTTATTTTGCCAGTATAGGGGAGATACGATAGATATTGAACATGAGGAAAATTTGAATTTAACCTTGAAGAGATATATGGATTCTAAGAAGCAGGTGGAGAGGAGTGCATTCCAGGTATGAAGGACAGCCAATATAAAAGAAATGGGTGATGAAATGTCATGTAAAGGAAATTACAGATAGACCAGTTTGGCTAAAGTAAGGCATGGAATAATGTAAAACAGAACTGATAATATAGTCTTGATCCAGATCATTAAGAAGATTAAGTGCTGACTCTTCTCAATATGCAGTGACTTAAGGCATTTCCAATAGGTTGGGGATGGAAAATGTCAATTGCATCCAGAGAGAGAAAGATAAAGACTGAATGTGGCTTGAAGCATAGTATTTTCATTTTGTTTGTTTTTTCTTGTGTTTTTTTCCCCCAAGCTATATCAGATTGCTTGCTGTCTTTGGGAAGGGGGAGGTAAGAGAGGGAGGGAAAAATTTTAGAACACAATGTTTTATAAAATTGAAGATTGAAAATTTTCTTTACATGTATTTAGAAAACTCAAATACTATTGGGGAAAAAAAAAGAACATCAAATGTCAATCAAAGAAGCTTATAGTTTATTTTACAGGCAATAAGGAGCCATGGGAGTGACTTTAGCAAGGCATGATAAGCTCAGAAGTATGTTTTAAGATATTTCTTTGGCAGTTTTGTCTGAAGATTATGTGTGTGTGTGTTTGATTAAGGTAAGGAGACCAATTAGACTTTTGCAGTAATTCAGCTAAGAAAGGATTAAAATAGCCCAGATTCAAGTGGTGGTCATGTAAGTAGAGAGCATGAGACAGAAATGAGAAATGTTGCAGTGGTAAAATTTGCATGACTTAACTGATTAGAAATATGATATTAGATAAAATGAAGAGTTGAGATTGACTGTGAAATATGGAATCATTGGCTAGAAGGCTGGCATCTTCAATAAAGGTAGGGAAGTTTAGAGAAAAGTGCTTTTATGGGATTTGGGGATGGAAGTTAGGTTTTGTTTTTATCATACTAAGTTTGGTATGCATATGGGAAATGTAGTTGGGAATATATAATATGCATTTGATGATTGATACTGGATATGAGGAGAGCAGGTCTGAATATATGGAGCTATATAGATAATGATAATGGAACTCATCTGTGTGTGTATGTGTATATATCTATATACATATAGATATATGCACATACAGAGAGAGAGAGAATATGAATATCATACTCTTGGGAACTGCTGACATCACCAAGATAATACATAGAGAGAGCAGAAAAGACAATCCAGGAAGGAGCCTTAGTGGATAATGATGTTCATGTTTTGGGATATGGATGATATTTCAGGAAACAAAATTGAAGAGGACTGATCAGATAGAGAACAAAGAAAAAAAAATGTCACAAAAACCCAGAGGAGAAGGGGCAATAATGCTTTTAGAAATTTCAAGAAGAATTAAGATTAAGATAAATCCAATTTAATTTAGAAATTAAAGATTATTAATAATTTCGGAGAGAGTGCTGTCATTTGAATATTGGAAGCCATATTCAAGAATTTGAGAAAGTAAGCAAGGGGTGGAGCCATGGTGGCGGAGATCAGACAGGAGTCTCTGTAACCTCCTCTAACCTCCCCTCAAACCAACAACATATGAAGCCTCTAGACTGATTTTGAAGCAAAAAAAATCCACAATATCTGGAGAACAACACAATTCTAGAAGAAGATACTCTGGAAGAACCTCAAAACAGGTCTGCTTTAATTGGGCAGGGGGGTGGTCTGCTGAACCCAGACTGCAGCGCAGGGAGACCAGGGCAGGGAGCTGGAGCAGGGAGCTGGAACAGGAGTCAGAACAGGAGTGGGAGTGTTGTGCTTTTCACACACCTGGGAGTCTTCTGCGGGCCTCTTGGACCAATCTGTCCTGATTGTGGGCAGGTGGTTTGGAGGGTCTGCCTTTTGAGGGGGATAGATTGTGAACCACTGAACCCCTGATGAGCATCAGACCTAGCTGCCATTACACAGCATCTTAAAGCAATCAATCAATCAACAGGACTGATCAGCACCAGAAATAATTCAATCAGCAGAGCTGCCCAGTACCTGAAATAATTCAATCAGCAGAACTGCCCCAGGGTGAACTAAAGCAGAACTGCCCAGCACCTGACATAATTCAATCAGCAGAACTGCCCAGTTCCTGAAATAACTCAATCAGCAGAACTGCCCCAGAGCAAATTAAAACAGCTGTCCCACCTTTGCCTTAAACAGACCTCACTCACACCTTTAAAAAAAAAAATGAATAAAAAACCAAAAAGAGCTCTCACCATAGACAACTTTCATGGAGAGAGGGAAGAACAGACCTCAAATCCTGAGGCCCCTAAAGGTAAAGCAACTCCAGAAAAAGCCCCAAAGAAAGACACAAACTGGACTCCATGTCACAAGGCTTTCTTTGAAGATTATATAAAGGATCTTAAAAGAGAGTTAGAAGAAACATGGGGAAACGAAATGAGATCACTGCAAAATAAAATAGAAAAAATGGAAAAAGAATGCAATGAACAAAAAAATGTAATTGGTCAATTGCAAAAGGAACTAAAAACAGTAACTGAAGAAAATAAGACATTAAAAATTAGAATCGAACAATTGGAAATGAATGACATCAAGACTTCAAGAATCAGTCAAACAAAAACAAAAAAATGAAAAGATAGAGAAAAACATGAAATATCTCCTAGGAAAAACAACTGACCTGGAAAATAGATGTAGGAGAGACAATCTAAGGATTATAGGGCTTCCTGAAATCCATGATGAAAAAAAGAGCCTGGACACTATCTTCCAGGAAATCATAAAAGAAAACTGCCCTGATATTTTAGACCCAGAAGGCAAAATCCTCCTTGAAACAATCCACCGATCACCTCCTGAAAGAAACCCAAAAATTAAGTCCCCCAGAAATATCATGGCTAAATTCCAGAACTATCATACCAAGGAAAAGATATTACGAGAAGCCAGAAAGAAACAATTTAAATATTGGGGAGCCACAATTAGGATCACACAGGACCTAGCAGCTTCTACTTTGAAAGATCGAAGGGCCTGGAATCAGATATTCTGAAGGGCAAAGGAACTTGGATTACAGCCAAGAATAAGTTACCCAGCTAGAATGTGCATTATCTTCCAGGGAAGAAGATGGTCATTCAATGATATAGCAGAATTTCATCTATTTCTACTGAAAAGACCAGAATTGAACAAAAAATTTGATCTACAAACACAGAACACAAGAGAAACATAAAAAGGTAACAAGAGAAAAAAACTCTTGAGAACTATATTTATGTTATAGATACTCATAGAATGAGGGTTGATTTTATGAATCTATTATTACATTATGATTATGATATGATTACTGTGATTTTATGATTATTATCATATGATTACTGTGATTTTATGATTATTATTATATGTTTATTGTGATTTTATGAATCTTATGATATGATAAACTGAAAAAGAAATTAGAGGTAGAAAAGGGATAACACTGGAAGAAGAGGAAAAGGAGGTAAAATAAGGGAAATTACATCACATGTAGAGGCAAAGAAAACCTATAATGATTGAGGGGAGAAAAGGGAGGGGAATGAGAATTGGGTTAATCTCCATCTCATCAGATTTGGCTCAGAGGGAATAATAGACATACTTTTAAGGAAACAGGAGTGAAAGGGGGGGAAAGGGGGTGGGTGGGGCTCTAAAGGGGAAGGATTGTTTGAGGGAAGTGGTTTTCAAAAGCAAAATAGTAGGGAGGAGGGAAAGGGGATAAAAAAGAGAAAAGCATAAGCTAGGGTAAATAAGATGGCAGGAAATACAGAATTAGTTATTTTAACTGTGAATGTGAATGGAATGAACTCTCCCTTAAAGCAGAAGCAGATAGCAGACTGGATTAAAAACCAGAATCCAACAATATGTTGTATACAAGAAACACATCTAAAACATAGATACATACAGGGTGAAGGTAAAAGGCTGGAGCAGAATCTATTATGCTTCAGGTGAACAAAAAAAAGTAGGGGTAGCAATCCTGATCTCAGACCAAGTAAAAGCAAAGATAGACTTAATTAAAAGAGACAAAGAAGGAAATTATAGCTTCCTAAAGGGTACCATAGATAATGAAGCAATATCAATACTAAACATATATGCACCAAGTGGTATAGAATGGAAATTCCTAGAGGAAAAGTTCAGAGAGATGCAAGAAGAAATAGACAGCAAAACTATAATAGTGGGGGATCTCAACCTCCCTCTCTGAGAACTTGATAAATCAAACCACAACATAAATAAGAAAGAAGTTAAGGAGGTAAACAAAGTATTAGAAAAGTTAGGTATGATAGATCTTTGGAGGAAATTAAATGGAGACAGAAAGGAGTTTACTT
This sequence comes from Myrmecobius fasciatus, assembly GCA_023553655.1. NCBI lineage: Eukaryota > Metazoa > Chordata > Mammalia > Dasyuromorphia > Myrmecobiidae > Myrmecobius > Myrmecobius fasciatus. The sequence continues at coordinate 367,364 of JAJPUD010001330.1, forward strand.
TTTTCTCAGCAGTCCATGGATCTTATATAAAAATTGACCATGTGTTAGGACACCCAAAACCTCAAAGTCAAATGCAGGAAGGCAGAAATAATAAATGTATTTTTTTCAGATCATGACGGAATAAAAATCACATGCAATATAAGGCCAGGAGAAAATAGACCAAAAACCAATTGGAAACTAAATAATTTTATCCTAAAGAATGAATGGGTGAAACAGCAAATTACAGACACAATTACTAATTTCATCCAAGAGAATGACAATAATGAGACAACATACCAAAATTTGTGGGATACAGCCAAAGCGGTAAGAAGGGGAAATTTTATATCTCTAGATGCTTATTTGCATAAAATAGAAAAAGAGAAAATCAATGAATTGGGCTTGCAACTAAAAAAGCTAGAGAAAGAACAAATTAAAAACCCCCAATCAAATACCAAACTTGAAATCCTAAAAATAAAAGGAGAGATTAGTAAAATTGAAAGTAAAAAAACTATTGAATTAATAAATAAAACTAAATGTTGGTTTTATGAAAAAGCCAACAAAATAGATAAACCTCTAGTTAATTTAATTAGAAAAAGGAAAGAGGAAAATCAAATTGTTAGTCTCAAAAATGAAAAAGGAGAACTTTCCACCAATGAAGAGGAAAATTAGAGCAATAATCAGGAGTTACTTTGCCCAACTGTATGCCAATAAATTTGATAACCTAAGTGAAATGGAGGAATATCTACAAAAATATAGATTGCCCAGATTAACAGAAGAGGAAATAAATTACTTAAATAGTCCCATTTCAGAAAAAGAAATAGAACAACTCATTAATCAACTCCCTAAGAAAAAATCCCCAGGACCAGATGAATTTACATGTGAATTCTACCAAACATTTAAAGAACAATTAACTCCAATATTATATAAACTATTCAAAAAAATAGGGAATGAAGGACTCCTACCAAACTCCTTTTATGATACAGACATAGTACTGATACCTAAACCAGGTAAAACAAAAACAGAGAAAGAAAACTATAGACCAATCTCCTTAATGAATATTGATGCAAAAATCTTAAATAAAATATTAGCAAAGAGATTACAGAAAATCATTCCCAGAATAATACACCATGACCAAGTAGGATTTATACCAGGAATGCAGGGATGGTTCAATATTAGGAAAACTATTAACATAATTGACTATATTAATAACCAAATTAACAAAAAAACATATGATAATCTCAATAGATGCAGAAAAAAGCATTTGATAAAATCCAACATCCATTGCTATTAAAAACATTAGAGAGTATAGGAATTAATGGACTTTTCCTTAAAATAGTCGATAGCATCTATTTAAAACCATCAGCTAGCATCATATGTAATGGTGATAAACTGGAACTATTCCCAATAAGATCAGGGGTGAAACAAGGCTGCCCACTATCACCATTACTATTCAATATTGTATTAGAAATGCTAGCCTTTGCAATAAGACAAGAAAAAGAGATTAAAGGAATTAGAGTAGGTCATGAGGAAACCAAATTATCACTCTTTGCAGATGATATGATGGTCTACTTAGAGAACCCTAGAGAATCAACTAAAAAACTATTAGAATTAATCCACAACTTTAGCAAAGTTGCAGGATACAAAATAAATCCACATAAATCATCAGCATTTTTATACATCACCAACAAAATGCAACAGCGAGAGATAAAAAGAGAAATTCCATTCAAAATAACTATCGATAGTATAAAATATTTGGGAATATATCTGCCAAGGGAAAGTCAGGATCTATATGAGCAAAACTACAAAACACTCTCCACACAAATAAAGTCAGATCTAAACAATTGGAAAAACATCAAGTGTTCTTGGATAGATCGAGCGAATATAATAAAGATGGCAATACTACCTAAACTAATCTATCTATTTAGTGCTATACCAATCAAACTCCCAAGAGATTATTTAACTGAACTAGAAAAAAATAACAACAAAATTCATCTGGAAAAACAAAAGGTCAAGAATTTCAAGGGAATTAATGAAAAAAAATGCAAATGAGGGTGGCCTAGCTGCACCAGATCTAAAACTATATTATAAAGCAGTGGTCACCAAAACCATTTGGTACTGGATAAGAAATAGAGTAGTGGATCAATGGAATAGTTTAGGTTCACAGGACAAAATACTCAATGACAATAGTAATCTAGTGTTTGATAAACCCAAAGACCCCAGTTTTGGGGATAAAAACTCACTATTTGACAAAAACTGCTGGGATAATTGGAAACTAGTATGGAAGAAATTAGGCATTGACCCACACCTAACACCATATACCAAGATAAGGTCAAAATGGATTCATGATCTAGGCATAAAGAATGGTATTATAAACAAATTAGAACAATGTAGGATGGTTTACTTCTCAGACCTGTGGAGGGGGAAGGAATTTGCGACCAAAGAAGAACTAGAGGTCATCATTAATCACAAAATAGATAAGTTTGACTATATCAAGTTAAAAAGGTTTTGTACAAACAAAATGAATGCAGACAAGATTAGAAGGGTAGCAGCAAACTGGGAAAATATTTTTACATCCAAATGTTCTGATAAAGGCCTCATTTCTACAATATATCGAGAATTGACTCAAATGTATAAGAATTCAAGCCGTTCTCCAATGGATAAATGGTCAAAAGATATGAACAGACAATTTTCAGACGAAGAAATTGAAACTATTTCCGGTCACATGAAAAGGTGCTCCAAGTCACTATTGATCAGAGAAATGCAAATTAATACAACTCTGAGATACTACTACACACCTGTCTGATTGGCTAAAATGACAGGAAATGATAATGATAACTGTTGGAGGGGATGTGGGAAAACTGGGACACTGATACATTGTTGATGGAACTGCGAATGGATCCAACCATTCTGGAGAGCAATTTGGAGCTATGCTCAAAAAGTTATCAAACTGTGAATACCCTTTGACCCAGCAGTGTTTCTACTGGGCCTATATCCCAAAGAGATGTTATTATTATTATTATAATAACAACAACAATAATAATCAGGTCCAGAATTTTGGCACTGTTTTTTCAAATGGAATTTAAATGCCACAGAATGAAGTAAACACTAAAGAATCCATCTGTCCTTTATTATGCAGTCAAATCTCAATTATTCATGGTATTGGCAGGGATGATTGAAATTCCTTACACAGTAATCTCCAAAGCTCACCTTAGCCATTTACTTCCCCTTTCTTACTGATCAAAGTGTGTTTTTGTTTGTTTGTTTGTTTGTTTTTTTGCCAACTAGCAACTCTAGTTCTGCTCAAGCACTATACCTTGTGCTCAGAAACAGCAAATAGACCCAAATATTGTCATTAGGTGGGTAGGAAGAAAAATAAAGGGTAGCTTTAGATGACAAATTGGATAATCAGTGCCTAAGTAATTGAGTTAAATTGTATTTTTTTTAAAGTAGTTAAAAAGAAAATCCTCCCGTTAATATCTTGTGCCATAAAAGAAGCCAACAGAGGTCTGCTGCCAAAATCAAAGCCAAAATAACAATGCAAGGGAATCCTAGATGTGAGCTGGCTTCTGTGTTGAAGTGAATCAGTCTTGAACAAGATGATTTGCTGTTTTTAAACACTCAAAAAAGGCTATAATAAGGGTAATAAGTCCCCACCTTTCTATCCCCTCTGGTTAAAAAGCACTCAGCTGAAGCCATCTGTCTTACAATTATCCTCATAAACCTCTGTAATATGCTTCTCTCCCCAAAACATTAGTGTCGATCCTGGCATGCAGTCATTACGCTAGTAATTATAGCTCTGAACTGGAATATAGTTGTCTGTATTTCCTAGCCTCTATTATGAAGACATAAATCACTTTAATAAAATGATGAGTGCATACAGCACTTGCAGTTTGTTTATGTTAAACATTCTCTGCAGGTATTCTACATGAAAGCTTAAGCCATCTAGTACTCTTTCTGTAGACTTTGCTTATCATTAATAGAAAGCAGCATGTGTACATCCTGCGGACTCATTTCCTTATTTAAAGTGGGCATCCTTCCTTTACTGAGATATGTTTCCTCTTTTATTACAGGAGAGAAGACCAAGCCTTTGTAAACTCTTAAAGGCACATCCCTTCCAAATGACCTTTTGTCCTGTGCTACTAAGAAGCATTGTTTAGTCCTCTCTGAGTTCCGCAAAGTTACATGGAGTATCCTAGGAATTTTTGTTTTTGTTAATTAAATTTGGAAACATGTAACTTTTTCCTATTATAAAGCATAAATGAAAGTCTTGTAAAATTGATGCTGATATTATGCTAGATCAGATAATTGCTGAAGATAAAATGTTTAATAGCTATAAAACATAATGTACCTTTTTGTGATCAGAATTTTTTTTTTTTAATTTCAGTTGGGCTATTTTCTTGACTTTGTTTCTTTGCTTTTATTTAACTTGTCTTATGCATATCACATGCAAAGTAATCTTATTCCATTTTTCATAATTGGAATTTTCAAATTCCAATTCCATAATTCATAAGTTGAGTACAATCTTAACTTTGATACAAAGTATTCTCTTTACAGAAAAATGTGAATGGTTACAAAAAGGGATGAGCAATGTATCTATTAATGTAACAATCTCAGCTCATGTTTTTAATAGCCTTTTACAGATTAGATATAGTACTTTTCTTTAAACCCAATGAAACCCATAAGAGAAGTATTATTTTCTCCATTTACCTATGAGAAGATTGAGGCCCAAAGAGGTCACATGCATGTATTCATGGTCATATGCAAATTGTACAATTCTGACTTTACTTCTTAAAAAAATTAGAACAACTTTAGTGAAGGTTTTTTGGTGTTTTTGTTTTATTTTTTATTTTTTCCCCCTAGGCTACCGAGGCTCTAAACCACCATTGAGGGCTAACAGGGGACTCAGATCTTATAAGTGTGGATAGTCTTTGAAATGATATAGATCACAACGTATCCCTACCTGCCTATCTTGGCAATAGCTCACATTTTCCAATAAATTCTGTATAGGATAAATTTACCTTATTTACTCAGGAGCCTTCCTGGCATTCTTTTCACTCTCACTTAATCTCTATATATCTATACTAGAAAGTATAGATAAGACTAGAAAGATAAGACTAGATAAGACTAGAAAGTCTTATAGTTGTCAGATACTATCCTTTATTCCATTACTCATTTATAATGAGTGGTAGCCTACTCATATTCACAATATGCCTCTCTCAAACCTTTTCGTGGTCCTTAACTTCAGTTCTTTAGAGAGTATTGTATTCTATAACTAGTACACACATCTAATTTTGTGTGTGTGTGTGTGTGTGTGTGTGTATAGTCAGTTAAATCAATGGATTGGTTATCCCAGCCCTATTTAAAGTTATTAACAAGGAAATATACTATAATATGTTTATCAGGTGTCAGAATGCTTTTGTTGTCAGTAAATTAATCAAAACCATTAAACTATGTGGTTAAATTTCTAAATCAGTTTGGAAAGAATGAAAACAATTAGATGAAATGAAATGATACTACACAGTAGGTGGATTCAGATTAGTTAAGGAGTATTAGTTATGTCCTGTGAGGCAGAGATAGAATGGCCAATTTAGAACCCAACATTCAAGTGCTAACTATTATTGCTAGCCTAGATTTGATAATAACTTTATTAAAGTCCCTCAGAAGGTACCTCTGATGGGCAGTGCTGTGGGGGTAGACAGGCTCTCTCCTCCCTGCTTCTCTCTATAGAAAAGAAGATTTTGTTCTTTTCATTGGAGTCCTAACAATCTTTGAAACATCAATGACTTCTCAGTCTTTGCAGCAGGAATTGAGGACAAACTAATCATAATGAAGAAGGTCAAACTAATGAATCTATCACAGGGATCCAAGGAGAAAAATTATACCATATACCTAAGGGGAACTTTCTGAGCACCCCATGAAATAGGAAAAACTACTTCAGCAAGGAGTCTTGCAAGCTTTGTAAGCTTCAATTCACTTTCTCCTAAAATCTATCAATACCAAAATTGAGGACAAACTAATCATACTGAGGAAGGTCAAACTAATGAATCTATCATAGGGATCCAAGGAGAAAAATTATACCATATACCTAAGGGGAACTTTCTGAGCACCATATGAAGTAGGAAAAAGGACTTCAGCAAGGAGTCTTGCAAGCTTTATAAGCTTCAGTTCAGTTTCTCCTAAAATCTTTCAATACCAAGTCATTGATAGACTTAAGGAGAAATATTTTGTACCAAGTGTTATTATATAATCTAGGTAAATATTCCTGATAAAACCTAATTGGGTCTGACTGGCTAATTGATAGCCATTGATCATCAACAGGGGAAACACACTGATGGGTCGTCATCTCACCTATTCTCTACCCATATCCTTCAGGGTTCCCATTAGAACCCTGAAAGGGCAAGAAGCTAGTCATTTTGGGGGGATCTAACCTGACATACTAAATGGAGATTGAGATGAATCCCAGAACCTAAACTATATGTATGCATTGCAAGAATATAATTTTTAAAACATGGGTCTTTGTTTCTGAGGGGAAAACAAAGTGCTTGTGCTCATTGCAAAGAACTATACCACTTCTGCAAGGCAGTTTTTCCTCCTGTTCTACTCTTGATATACCTTTACTGTCTTTTTTTCTGTGTCTGTTATCCAGATTGCACATTTTTTCCTAGTGGAATAAGTTGCCTCTCTGCTTTGCTACTTTTCCTCACTCCAAAATCTTCTCATTGTCTGATATTGGACATTCTTTATCCAATAATCCCCCTATGTTGAAAGACCAAGTTCTAAATGAATACAGACAATATAGCATAGAGGATGCACCTCAGTGTTGTGGGGCTTAATGCAATTAACATAATATATTTATCACAAAACACCTCACCATCTATAATAGTTGTTCTTGCTCTTGGTTTTAGGGACCCTTTGGCAGTCTAGTGAAGCCTATCGATTTATCATGGAATAATGTTTTTAAATGCATAAAATGAGGTACATAAGATTGCAAAAGAAATCAGTCTTATTTAAATATACTTATTTAAACAATAGAAACACCAAAGTCATTGACCCCAGATTATGAATCTTGTGTTGTACGGAAATCTTGTTCCATCCCATGAAGTCATGTGAGGCCTTTGTGATCCACACTTTCTCTCTTAGATGATCACTATTAGTAAGTTCTAGAATATTCTCAAAGATCAAAGACAAACTGGCTGATAGTATGCAGATTCTCATTCTATTCCCTTGTTTGCAGATTGGGATGACATTGCCCTCCTCTTACATGTTTTCCATGATCTCAGAGATCACTGACACTGATTCAGTGAATCAGTCAGTTCTTTCAGTGACCAAAGATATAGTTTTTCTGAAGCAGGTGATTTAAATTAATCAAGACCAGCTAGATAGTTTCTTCTCCTCTCTTCATTTTTATTTGGTATCAACTCCTTAACTATTTTTGACTTTTCCAATCTACAAGTTATTTTTCTTGGCAAAGAAAACTGATGCAAAGTAATAAAAGCAGCTATACCTCCTTTCTATTATCATTGTCCTAACTGCTCACACTTTCCCTCCAAAATAGTAGTCCTACCCTTTCTTTGATCCTCTTTTTTCTCATATAACTGAGAAGGGACAATCACAGCTACTTTTGTTCACTTGCCAAGCTTTGTTTATTCTGAGCTTTAGCTGTATTAATTCTATTCTTGTAGTACTGGGCTGCACTTTTGTGTTTATCAATGTTATTTGTCCTTGCTTAGTTACACGTATTAAAAAAAAATCAAAGTGACTTCCATATGCTTCTACTTTGATCTCTTTAGATAATAACTATTTTTTCTTCTTTTATTTTGTCCCCATTGCCTCCCATTCTTATTTTCCATCATTCCTGATTTAAATTCCGTTCTTAGAATCCTAGCTTTACTCTAAACCCTTTAGAAATTTATTCTTCCAAAATTAGGGGTATGCCTAGTTTTGATCTCTTCTGTCATAAATTCTAAGACATAGTAGTCAATTCTTTCCAAGATTTCTTTCATTAAGTCCTCCCCCTTACAGCAACCATTCTTATCCTGCTAATTAGAATCAGATTCAGAAGATAACTCCTCGTGATTTGTTCTTCACATTTTGAAGATCAAAATTATCATTAAATCTAGTCAAGAAGGAATTACAGGCTCTGCTTTTTTGATAGAAACAAAGATGGAGCAGGAAGGGTATGAGGAGAGAGAAACAGAAAAAAGACAGACAGAGATGTAGTCTTTTCTGAACACTTTTCTTTCTTCTTTCTATGTAGGTGTTTTGTATTGTACTCTGGTAAATAAAACTACTTCTGTTTCTCTCTCCACTGATCTTTGCCCAAATGCTTTCTACTGTGCTTCTTCCCTCTAGTTCCTAGATTTCCTGTCATATTCTTTTAATGTACTGCTCTATCCTTCACTCTATAAGTAAAGGTATTTATCCTGTTTCTTTTTAATAAAACATCACTCTTTGAAACTCTATACTAGTCATTGGTCTCATCTTAATAATTCTCAGTGATAGATGTTTACATATTCATTTTTGCTTATTTTTGTTAGGTTTTCTAGTTCATCTTCTTTGTTGCTTAAAATTTATGTTTGAGGCCCTAAGTTTTAAGTTTGATTCCTTTCTTCCATTTTGTCACCTGTGAACTTTTGGGTAAGTCAAGTGATTTTTTTTTTTTTTTTTTTTTGCACCTCTCTCCCCCACCCCCACCCCAAACTAATGCCATGCTTCATGGTTACATAGATACTTATCTATCTATCTGTCTACATTTCCCCCTCCCCAACCCTCTATGCTTTTCACTTTAAAGCTCTGTTTGCAAAACAAATTGGAAAATGCATTATTACCATCCTTTTTCAAGTGTATGATTGATCAGGAATGGCTATTTGTGAATTTTAAGATGTGGTCCAGAAATATAAATTTCATTATCATATAACATTTTTTAAAGTAAATGTTAATCTGCCATATCATTTTTTCACACTTATATTTCAAATAAGGAAGGAAGGAAGAGAGGGAGGGAGGGAAGGAAGAAAGAAAGAATGAAAGAATGAAGGAAGGACATTAAGTAATACTAGCACTGGGAGCCTAAAGAAAAAAAAATTAGTCTCTGTTCTCAGGGAGCTTCCATTTCAATAGAAGAAAACAACAAATAAACAAAGGAGCTTAAAAACTAGAGGAGGAGGTGGAAATAAAAGTTCCCTGCTAGAGTTAGGGAATAGTTTGAAGTCAGGAAAGTCAAGAGCAGTCAAGACCAAAATGAAGGCTAATTGTCTTAGGTCCCTTCACAAAATGGAGGTCTGGAGGAGGAACTGGTTAATGGGAGATGGTTTTCCAGTGTGAAAACACTGTAGGAGTAATTGGATGTTCAGGGCAATGAAGCCCTGAGAGAAGTTCAAGGATGAGACAGCAGTTGAGGCATGGTTTTGAAGTCCAGAATCAGGAGTTGATCAGGGAGGGGAATGGACAGTAAAGATAAAACCCATATGTTCTTCATTTTCTTGCACTAGATTCTGTTCTAATGTTGTTTTCTATGTTAAATTGAGTTTATTTTTAGGTTATGATAGGATATATTTCATTATAGTGAGCTTTTGATTAACTATTAAATATTTTATTTTGTCAAAACTTATTCATATGTAAATAGAACATTACAGTTTATTTGAATGACCCCTTTTTAATTTAGAGGAGGGAAAGATACTAGAAAGTTGACAAAGGGCAAAGTATGACTGACTGCATTCTTTAGAAACTTTATATAGCACTTTTTACATTTTAGCTTAGTTGTAAATGTCTTTTTGCTGTAAATATTTCTTTAAAAACATTCTCCTGAATTTGATTCATTTTGCACCATCTCAGTTTTAAAAAATCAGTTACAAATTATAGCAGTTGAGAGATAGTATTTACCAACAGGCAGTGAAGCATACCGATTATAACAGTGCATACTGTATATGTAACAATGTATATTGTGTGTATTTCTTTAAAAGTTACTAGAAGATTCATCTGTGTTGAAAGCAACAACCACAACAACCACCACAACCAAAGTGCCTTTATAAGAGTTCCTTATAGTGTGATACAAATGATGTCTGTATGCATTATTGATAAAAGTGGAAAAGTTGAGAAAGTAAAAATTATTTTCTTGCCATAGTAAATAGCAGTTTGATAGCCTTTGTTAATATTGTTTTGATTACATATTTCTATTTGAAATCTGGATAAAATAGACTTTGTTCTTTATGTTACGGTGTGTAAATTGCAAAACTACTCTTTGGACAGATGCATTTAAATAATTCCTTAAAATACTTGTCTTCCATTTTATTAATACTATAATGGGTTCTGAAGATGTTTGCATTAGGTCTGAAAGAGGGATAGAGAGACTGATATGCAAAAGAACAAAGAATAGAAAAGAATACCCAGTGAGTCAGTAATGAGAGTGGGTGCTTGGGGGATAACAAAGTTGACACCTTTTGAGTTTGAAGTGATGGGATAGGAAAGTCTTGCAAACTAGTATAATAAATGGAGAGCCACTTGGCCAAGCACACCAGGAGGTCCTTAAGACAAACCAGGTGGTGGCCCTTTGACCCTCCTTTAACTTTTGAGCCTTATGTTTTTGATGGACTGATGAGACTTATCAGACTCTTAAGACCGATGTGAATTGATCCAAGAGGTAGACTTGCAAATCACTTGAAAATAATATAACTGATGGAGAACTTAAATAGTTGTCTTATTTAGTTAATACAATCTGGAAAATCGTCCTATTTATGAAGAGTTGGGTTTTTTGTTTGTTTATTTTTTAAGTAAACATTTTCTTGTTAGGACAAAATAAGACCATATCCATTTCTGCACTTTTGGAGATTACCTACCTTTTCTAGACTGACTCCTGCATAAAAATATATTTCACATTACCAGAGAATTTCTTGGCCTGGAAATCAGATCTGTGAGTTATGTCTTTACAATTCTAAATAATTTTTTTGAGTTATCAAAATATAAGTAATTGAAAATACTGTTTTCGATCCAAGATCTTTGTGGGCTAATCAAGTACATTGAAAGTAGGGCTAAAGCTTTGTTAGTGCTTTATTTTTATCATTTTTGGAACTGCTTTTATAATTAGGAAAAAAGATGTTTCCATTCTTGGTGAGTGCATTCCAGTTCTGGAATTTTGATCACTAATTAGTGGAAGAGAGACTGTCAAAGAGAGAACGTTATTTCAATGAATAAGAATAGTTCAGGTATCCTAGTTTCTTATTCAATAATGCCAATTTTTTACTTGAATCTGACTGTAGTCAGGGTATCTGCAATTTATGGCCCAATATTGTCTAGGAGTTTATTTGTTCCTTACCTATATTTTAAAATGAAAAGTAGAAATGAGTTCACGTTTTGTCTAATAAAGATCTATGTGCCCTCTGAAATGTCTTCTTAGTACAGAAATATTTTTTACTCTTTATAGGAGGAATCTCAAGAGAAGTGGAAAATGGCTATTATTTGCCAGTGGGATGGATCATTTCCTCTTTAAGAACAACCTCCTGTTCCTTGAGAAGGATTTTACAAGCTTTTCCACATACTGTGGTAGTAATAACCACCCAGGATGCCAAATGGCTGGTATTTGACTCGTTTGGTTTGGACTTCTATTACATTAGTTTCTCTTGGCCAAGTTGAGAGGCAGAATAGACTTGTGCAATAACAACACACTTGCTTCAGAAATCTTGAGATTGAGTCTCACTAACCCTCAACTTTTTTGACTCAATTTTCTTTTAATGTGAAATGGGAACAATATACCATCCCACCTAAAGAGCTACTATGACAAAGTGTTTTCTAAATTATAAAATTATGTGTAGAATGATGAGGATCCCCTTTCCTTATTCCCCTAAACCAGTTCCTTCACCAAAAGCAGTGGGAACCCATTGAATGTAGAAATCATAGAATCATAGGGTTAGGTATAGAAAGTCCTTCAAAATTTAATCCAATCTTCTAATTTTACCAGTGAGGAAATAGAAGTGGCAGAAGGGATTGAAAACTAATGGTGGATTCATAGACAATTTTAAGTTGCACCAAACTAAAGAAAATGGAAGTGTAGAATATTTTCTTTTTCAAGCATAACTGTTTTTTTAAATGACTCATCCTTTTCATGTTCTTGAGACGAATGAATGAATAGATATAGATATAATCTGATTGTGGATAAATCTTTCTACCATTATAAGTGGTAAAATCTGTGACCCTTAAGAATGATTAGGAATAGAGGACATGTATAATATTGATCAGGTTAATTATCTATAATTTAATATGCATCTTTTCCCTTATACATATTGGTATTCTTATGTACCCTCTCAATTTTTTTTCTTTTAAAATTTATTTATTTGTTTATTTATTTATTTTATTAAAGCTTTTTATTTGCAAAACATATGTATGGGTAATTTTTCAACATTGACCCTTGCAAAGCTTTCTGTTACAAATATTTCCCCCCTAACCCTCACCCCTCCCTTAGATGGCAGGAAGTCTACTACATGTTAATTATGTTAAAATACTTGACAAATCAAATATGTGTATATATATTTTTACAGTTATCTTGCTGTGCAAGAAAAGTTGGATCTACAAGAAAAAAAAATCTGAGAAGGGAAACATAATGCAAGCAAACATCAATAGAGAGCATGAAAATGTTATGTTGTATATATCCTCTCAAATTGACCACTACAGAATTATGGTGTAGTTAGTCTGTTTTGAGAAGTTTGCCAACTTCAGATTAAGTCAGTAGTAATCTGCTAAATTAGAACTCAAGGCTTAGCTTTTAAAAACAAAGAAACAAAAAATCAATATGTGATATTTAAATTGTTATTTTGTACCCTGGTGAATAAAGTAATAAAAACACATTTTACAGGTGTCATATAGGAGGTTGTATTTTTTCCTTAAAATAAAGAAGTTTTTAATTGAAATTAAGCAGTTCAATGTTACTTAAGTTTTGTCCTTAAGAGCTTATTTGTGTTGTTACATTAAACATATTTAGAATCATCTAGTTAGCTGTGAGAGTTCCTATATACTTAGTTGTTTATCTTAATGAGTTAATCTAAAGCATAGAAAAAAGGTTAGATTAGAGGTAGTTATTTTATTTTATTAAAACTTTTTATTTGCAAAACATATGTATGGGTAATTCTTCAACATTTAGCCTTACAAAGCTTTCTGTTATAAATTTTTCCCCCCCTAGTCCCCACCCCTCCCCTAGATGGCAGGAAATCCACTACATGTTAATTATGTTAAAATACTTGACAAATTGAATATATGTATACATATTTCCACACTTATCATTGTTGTGCAAGAAAAATCATATCTACAAAAAAAATCATAGAAAGGAAACACAATGCAAGCAAACATTAATAGAGAGCATGGAAATGTTATGTTGTGGTCCACATTTCACATCCCCCTCTCTGGGTGTATATGGCTTTCTTCACTGAACTATTGGAACTGGTTTGAAATATTTGATTGTTGAAGAGAGCCATGTCCATCAGAATTGATCATCATATAATATTGTTGTTGCCGTGTATAATGATCTCCTGGTTCTGCTCGTTTCACTCAGCATCAGTTCATGCAAGTCTCTCCAGGCCTCTCTGAAATCGTCCTTTTGGTCGTTTCTTACAGAGCAATAATATTCCATAACATTCATATACCATAATTTGTTCAGCCATTTTCCAATTGATGGGCATCCATTCAGCTTCCAGTTTCTAGCCACTACAAAAAGGGCTGCCACAAATATTTTTGCACATGTGGGGCCCTTTCCTTTCTTTAAGATTTCTTTGGGATATAAGCCCAATAGAAACACTGCTGGGTCAAAAGGTATGCACAGTTTGATAACTTTTTGAGCATAGTTCCAAATTGCTCTCCAGAATGGCTGGATCCGTTCACAGTTCCACCAGCAATGTATTAGTGTCCCAGTTTTCCCACATCCCCTCCAACATTCATCTTTATCTTTTCCTGTCATTTTAGCCAATCTGACAGGTGTGTAGTGGTACCTCAGAGTTGTCTTAATTTGCATTTCTCTGACCAGTAGTGATTTGGAGCACCTTTTCATATGACCAGAAATATGTTGCCCCTGATTCTTCATCATCAATCTCTGTCTTTATTGGTTTCTCTCCCTTCACAAATATTTAGGACTTCCCATTCTTAAAAATCCACCCACCAATACTGATAATACCTTAAGCTATAATCTTTTCTTGACTTCTATTTATTCTTCAATTTCTAGAAAGAATAATTAGCACATACTATCTCAAGTTCTTTATTAGTAGAGTCATATTTCAGACTTAGATTCTGTCTTCTTTTCCCTCTACTCTTTAAATGTATTGTGTATGTCTTAAACTCATCATGTGTAGGCTCAAAGCTTTGCAATATATTCCTTCTACACATTCTTTTGCAATTCTCCTCTTCCCTCAGGCCTTCGTTCCTATCTCTATCCCGAGAAGTCTTCCCTGATTTCCCCTTATTGACATTTCCCTCCTCTGAGATTCTGAATATTGTAGTGGTTAGAGTAACTGAATTTAAAGTTAGGAAGACCTGGATTAAAATTCTGTCTCAGACACTTAGTGGTTGTGTAATCCAGTACAAATCATGTTACTTTTCTTCAGTTCTTCATCTCTAAAATAAAATGAGGAAATTGGACTAACAACCTCTGAGATCCCTCTGAATTTATAATCCTATAATTTTTTTGTTATTCTTTATCTATACATCTCTATTATTACTATTATTTCCTAACATGTATAATAATTGCATGTCCATATGTATTCCCCTTATTGGATTAAAAGCTTCATGAGGAAAAAGATCATGTTATTTTTTCCATTTTTATATCTGTTGACACTTTTAGCATGATACCTGGTTATATAGGTTGACATGTTTAATTGAATTGAATTGCAAGAATGAGTGTGGCTTTTTTTTTTTATGACAGGGCCTCAAAACAACTTTTTTATTTTTATTTTATTTTATTTTCATTTTATTAAAGCTTTTTGTTTGCAAAACACGTATGGGTAATTTTTCAACATTGACCCTTGCAAAGTTTTCTGTTACAAATTCCCCTCCCCCCACTCCCTACTCTTCCCCTAGATGGCAGGAAGTCTAGAAATGTTAATTATATTAAAATACTTGACATCGAATATGTGTATACATATTTTTACAGTTATCTTGCTGTGCAAGAAAAATCGGATCTACAAGAAAAAAAATCTGAGAAAGGAAGCATAATGCAAGGAAACATCAATAGAGAGTATGAAAATGTTATGCAAAATAACTTTTTTTATAACAATCAGCATTCTGGATTTAAAAGAGCATATTTTTAATGTCATCACTTAACTTTAATGACCCTCAAGAAAGTTTGCTATTTAGTGGTGTGTTTGTTTTTTAATGACATTGACAATGTATATGTATTTAAAAATGGAGCAAAGATTGTTATTCTCCATTATGTGACAAAATTGCCATATAAAAACTATTTGGTCTTTTTAAAAGAAAAATAGATTTCACCACATAGCTGATCATTTGAATTTAGATTTTACCCACGATCTAATGCCTAAATACTTTTGGTTTTCCTAAGTATAAGTAGATTTTTAGGTTGGATGGCTCATTACTTTAACTTGGAAATACTCTTAGGATAGATTTCCCTTTATGTATGCTGGTTCTTTAACATAATTTGAATTTGGTTTATCTGAGTTCCAAATTATTTTACTATAATGTATAATCCTTCCTTTCTTTTGAAGGGATGGTCTTAATACCCAGTTATAAAAAAAGAAAGTAGCTTAAAATGACTTTTTTAAGCTTAAGAATTCCCCTCTTCTCATGTAAGTCAATTTGATAAAAACTTTATGAGTATTTCATTTTATAGTTTGTCATATAATTCTTTACATAGGTGTTTTATTATATATTTTGTTCAGCTACATAGTTGTTACTTTTACTTATGAGTAAGTTTTTTTCCCCATTTCTCTTTGATTTAAAAATAATTTTTAAAATATTCATTTTATTTGTTTAATATTGGGGCATTGTTTTTATTTTATTGTCCTATGCTTTGTGAAGGGTTGGTTAGGTGATGCAGTGGATAGAGTGCCAGATCTATAGTCCAGAAGACCATTGTTCAAATTTGGCCTCACAACTTGCTTCATGTGTGACTCTGTGCAAGTCACTTAATCTTGTTTGCTTCAGTTTCCTGGTCTGTAAAATGAGCTTGAGAAGGAAACATCAAACCATTCCAGTTTTCTTTGCCAAGAAAACCCCAAATGGGGTCACAAAGCAGTAGACATGACTGAATAATAACAGCAATGAGAAGATTCTAAAAACCAAATAATTTCTTGGCATCTAGTATAGTAATAATAAAACACTCATATTTCCAATATAACTTTTGTGCCAGAAATGCAATAAAACACACACATACACACACGCCCGCCCCCGCCAGCATTTATGTAGTGGTTTAAGGTTTGCAAAGTGTTGTAAATACATTATATCATTTGATCCTAGAATTTTTGTGAGTTGGTCATATAGGAAGAATGAGCAGTTTTGAGTGATACTTTGCTATCCTTGAGAAATTAGAAGAATAGGAGACCTGAAGAGGTCAGATCACTTCCCCAGATTCATATAGGTAGGAAGTAGCAGAACTGGGGATTTGACCTAGCTCCAGTGACTTCAGATATCCCATGCTTATCTAGGAAAACATAAACAATAATTTTATGGTATAAGAAGAAATGTATTATGATCAGTGATGGAGGGGGGCTAGGGTTAAAAAAAAGATTTATCATTGGCTCATGAACTTAGTATCTACGCGATAAGTATGTATATAGTAGCTGCCAGATACAAAGGTCTAAGCCACATATTCTTGTGGGAGTTTTCTGTATCTGCCAATTCTCATTTAAAGTTTGTCTTTCATATTCTGATTCATGGATATATATGCATGTATGTGTATATACATATATATATATATATATATACATATATATATATATATATATATATATGAGAGGGGGAGAGAGAGACACACAGAGAGAGAGAGAGAGAGAGATCACCTAAGGGACTTTTTTATACTTCATTTAAATTTCTTTTTAAAATCCATTCCTTTGCTTTTTGACAATGTATTTTTCTAAACTGGGCAACTAATCTTAGCATCTAATGTTGTTCTTCAGATTAAAGAAAAGGTCATTTCCTGTTAAATTATCAATTTAATGGTGGTGAGGCAGTAGCCTCTTTCTAAAGAAATTAACCTACCCTGGAATCCTAGGTTATTGAGAAGGTAATTTTGGCCTTATGCCTATGCTACCTGGATTCATAGGAATAGGGTGAAGATGGTACCTGTGATATAAAGTGATATAAAAAAATTCAGGTAAAAAGGGTTTGAGTAGAATTCTGTATTATTTCCTGGTGTGTGGTACACAGAAACCAATTGTCTCCCTCAATTTGATATCAGATTTGGGATACACAATCACTTCAAGGTAGAGCTATTTGCACTGAATTAATAATTACTGTCCAAGAATCCAACAACTTTCTCTTTCCCTCTCCTTTTCTTCTTCCTTCCCTTCCTTCCCTTCTCCTCCCCCTTTTCTTCATATACAGTTGTGTTTGCTCTGCTGGTGCAGGTGCACACATGAGTTGAAGTTGAAAATAGCTATAAAAGTAGGAAAAGAGTTCTCCAGTTTAAGGTATTTAATTGTTCTTCATCCTTCAATTTGAATCTTGATTTTAATAATAATAATAGACTGTATTGCTGTGTTTCAGTTTTACATCATTTGAATTTTTGCCAATGTTCCTCCCTTTCCAGAGTTCCATTCCTTAGAACAAAGATTTAAAACAAAAAATTATCAACACATTGCAAAAATCTGACATTACATGTGCTGTTTCACATCAGTATATTTCTCCCTCCCAATCTTAGTAAAGAAGCAGGGCAGTTGTCTTAACATATCTGTTTTGGGGCCAAGCTTATTCTTTATATTTTCTTGACATTGTTTCTGTTGCCTTGTAGTTATTTTTTCCATTTACATTGTTGCAATTGATAAGTATGTATTTTTTCTTGCCCTTTATTTCTCTTTGTATCAGCTCATACTTCTCTATTCATCTTTTTCATCATTTCTCGTGGCATAGTTTATTCCATTATGTTAATCTAATACAATTGGTTCAAATCATTCCCTAGTCAATGATTTCCAAATCTTTGCTATCATGAAAAGTGCTGCCATAAATATTTTGTGTGTGTGTACTATGAAGTTCTTAATAAATATTTATTGATTAAATGAGTATTTTTTTCACTGACTTCCTTGGGGTAGATAGTTAAACTTCTGGGTCAAAAGGTAAGCGCTTTAGTTTATTTGCAAAATTCCAAATTGTTTTCTAGAATGTTGTACCAGTTCACAACTCCACCAATAATGCATTAATGTGCTCATCTCCTACAAGTATTTTAGTATTGACTATTTATTATTAGCAGTAGGCTGAGTTTTGGATAAAAGATCAGAGTTCTTTTTGATTTTCATTTCCCTATCATTTAGTCATTTAGATTTCCTTTGATTATTAATAAATTTCAGTTGTTTTCAGAACTGTTCATACTCTTGACCACTTCTCTCTTTGAAAAAAAAAAAAAAGAGCCCCAGATTTTTAAGCCCCTGACTTAACTAAGTCAAGCTTTGATCTTTTGGGGAAAGTGATCTTGATTTAAGGTTGGACTTCGTCTCATGATTAGCAGCAAATGGCCCGTAGAGCTCATTCATCTTTACTCTGTGTATGGAGGCATGTGGACATTTTTTCCTCAGATCATTGACAGCTTGGGAGGTCTCTGAGATAGCTAATTTAATATTTTAATTTTCTGAAATGAGCTATATTTAGCCTGTTTGCTGTTGGTCAGCTGTTGTTTTTCTTTCCATACACTAGTCACTCTGCTTCACTCTTTTCAATTGTACTGCTACGATTTAGGTTCAGTAGGTGAAGAGGATCAGCATTTGCCTCCTTGGAGTGGCTGGTTATAAATAGACCGGAAAATAGCAACAAGCTGGGCTGCTGCTTCACTAATGGCCCTTTTCAAATACTTAAAAGCAAATGATTCATCAAATAAGGATCACTAAAAGCAGAAACCTGCCAATTTGTAGAATTTGACTCCTCCTAATCAGAGCAAGGCAACAGGATGTTGAGTTCCTGCTCTGCACCTGATTAAAGCCAAATGTAGAGAGAACAGCTGGGAGAAGGAGGAAGCTTCAGGCTCTGCTCAGTTGGGGGTACAGTGGCTAAAGAGAATGTAGAGGGGAAAAAATGACAAAAACCCTCTGCATTTGTTGTCTGCTTTCCCAGACTTTCTGAGCAGATAAGCACGTATTATCTTTCAAATCGGACACTTTTTTTTTTAAAAAATAAGTGCTTAATTCAGCATGTAGGGGAAAGATGGCTGTGTTTATTTACAATCTATACAAAATTTATTCAATATTGTAATTCTCTTATAATTTCAAGATATTTTTAATTTGGTTGTTTAGCTCATTTGTTGTCTTTTGAAGCATGTTTCAATAATTGATGTCTCTTGTTTACCTTCATTTAATAAACTTAAAGGAGCAGCACCTAAATTGATAATTCCAATTTAGAGAGTTGAAAGATTAAAGTTCCTGCTTTAGTAATAACTGTATATGGTGGTACTGGAATTAATGCTATATAAAAGGGTCTGTTATGGGAAGCAATGTCAATTTTTGCTCCATAATTTATTAGAAGACTTAAAATGATTATTTTTTAACTTTTTTTTGTCTTTTAGATATATAGTTCATAGCCAAAATATATTTAAAAAAAAAAGATTGCCATAAGTTAATTTTCTCATCATTCCCATAGCAACTGTAATTAGATTGAATGAGATGAGACCAAACACATTTTCTAAGTTTTCCTCTTAGCACTTTGATGTGTGTGAAATATATATTGATTTGGGATCTTGCGCCATAGTGCTGTTGAGTTTAATTTCTACTCTTACCACTACTGTTATCACCTTTGACATACATAAATTAATTCACTTAATGCTTAGAACAGTCCTGTCTGTAAATATTACAAGCAACAATCTCATCATTTATTGAGTATCTACTATGTGCCAAGTCTTGAGGATACAAAGAAAAAAGCAAAATCTGCCCTTAAGGACTTATAATCTAATGGATGAATCAGTACATACATAGGGAAGAATACATAAAATAGAAAAAAGATATATAGTCAGTAGAAATGGAAGTGATAGTGCTGGGAGGACTGGGAAGTTGCAAAAAGTCAGACAAGACTGAATGGAATAAATTCCACTCTTCATGATCCTATTTGGGGTCTTGGCAAAAATACTGAAGCAGTTTTTCATTTCCTTCTCTAGCTCATTTTACACATGAGAAAACAGAGACAAACAAGTTTAAGTGACTTGCCCAGGGTCATACAGCTAGCAAATATCTGAGGCCAGATTTGAATTCAGGTTGTCTTGATTTCAGGCCCGATGCTCTCACCCTTGTACCACCTAGCTTCCCCAAGTCCACTATCACTAGCTGTCTACTGAACATTTTGAACTGGATGTCCAAAAGAAATTCAAATTCAGCATATTCAAAATAAAATTCATTCTTTTCCCCTACCCTTTACCAAATCCTACTTTTTATCAACCTTCCCTATTATTGTTAAGGGCTCTTACATTCTTCAGAAGACCCAGGTTTACAGCGTTGGTTTCACTCATCCCACATATCCAATTAATTGCCAATTCTTGCCATTTTTACTTTTATAATATTTCTCATGATTATCTCCTACTTTCCTCTCTCATGACTACTATATTCAGTCCCCCATTCTTGGAATTGAATTGGCTGTCCTTCATTGGCTGTCTTCCATGACTTTTTTCTCATCATTTCTGCCTCTTGGATCCCTGGCTTCCTTCAATACTCATCTTAAATACCACTTTTGGTATGAGGCTTTTTGCTGTATCTCCAATTACTAATGTCTACCTTTTCAGATTTTCTTCTATCTATTTTATCTATATCTCCTATGCACCTGTTTTCTACTCCTTTAGATAAGTTCCTTAAAAGAGCAGATTGTTTTTGCCCTCTTTAAGCCCTGTAGGCTTGTCACTGTACCTGGAGAGTGAGAGAAAAATAAAGAAAGCTTTTCCAAAGAATTTGGTTGGGAAACCATGGATACTTATGGGAATGTAGTAGATAAGATTCATAATATCTAGTGGAAATTCTTTAATAGTTAGAATCTTGGATATATAACAAGAAAAGAACCAGTAACTATCAATAAATAGAGAAGGATAATGGAAAGAAAGAAAGAAAGAAAGAAAGAAAGAAAGAAAGAAAGAAAGAA
>JAJPUD010001330.1:394368-455478 GCA_023553655.1 Myrmecobius fasciatus
TTTCTTTTCTTTTCTTTTCTTTTCTTTTCTTTTCTTTTCTTTTCTTTCTCTCTCTCTCTCTTACATAAAACTGCAAATCTGTTAAGGTACCACTAGATACGTATGTATGTATGTATGTATGTATGTATGTATGTGTGTCTAAATCCATTCTATACATACATCAGTTTCATTATTTTAAATTTTCTTTTCTTTTCTTTTTCTTCTTTTTTTCTTTCTCTCTTTCTTTTACATAAAACTGCAAATCTGTTTTGTACAACTTGCTATTCCTTTTAAATATATAATAAAATTATCAGGTTGCTCTTTTTCTTCCTTTTTTTTCTTATCTCTTCTCCCACTCCTCCTGAGGTACCACTAGATAAGTATGTATGTATGTATGTATGTATATGTGTGTGTGTCTAAATCCATTCTATAATACTTTATCTGGATATAGATAATGTCTTCATTTGTCCCTTGTAATTAATTTGGCTATTTATAATAGACTTATTCCTTCAAAGTTTTTCTTAAAACAATATTGCTGTTACTGTATACAATGTTGTTTTGCTTCTATTCATTATTTCATGCAAATTCTGTTCATGTTTTTCTAAAATCATCAAGTTCATCATTTCTCCTAGCAAAATAGTATTATATCACAGTCACATATCATAAATTATTTTCTAAATATAAATGTAATATTTTATGTACCCCCAATACACACACACATTATATACATATACACATATAAAATACATGAGTAACTTCTCCAGGTAAAGTGAGCATGATAGATCATGTGGCTTAATCACTCTCACCACAATCAATCACTTCCCACACTCTATGTATGTGTAGATAGATAGGGGTAGGAAGTGAACTTTGGATCTCATTGCTACAGGGAACTGCTGAAGTGAGAAAACTCTTTTTGGTATTGCAAGTTGATACCTTCTCAGGAACATTCTTAAGATTCATTTTTCTATGCCAAAATCTGTGATTATGGCTATATGTAAAGATGTATATGTGTGTGTGAATACATGTATATGAGTATGTATGTTTACATACATCCTGTGTCCCAAAAATTTTAGTGCTGCATTAAGCTTTTGATACTCTTTGATTAAAACTTAAGCTTAAAATTTCATTAAAACTTTTGACACACTCTTTTTGATGTTATCACTTGCATTTTGTTTTCTTACTCATTTTCTTTTCTTTTTAATCTTATTTTTCTTATGTAACAAGAGAATTATATAAATATGATTACACATATTGGATTTAACATATATTTAAAGATGCATAACATGTATTGGATTGTTTGCCATTTAGGGGAGGGGAGGGGAGAAGGAGGGGAAAATCTGAAACAAAAGCTATGAAAGGTGAATGTTGAAAAATTATCCATGAATATTTTTGAAAATAAAAATTTTAATAAAAACAAAAACTTGAAACATCTTGTACATACACAAATACATATATATCCATATATATGTATAAATGTTCTCTCTATGTGTGTGCATACATACATACACACAGAAATATATGTATGTGTTACGGTAATATAGTGGTTAGTTGACTGCATCAACAATTCTACTTCTGACATATACTGAGTAACTGGACAAGTCAGTTTACTTCTAGAGAAGTGACCTAGGTGACAGTGGAGAGGATTGTAAATGCATTGCAAAAGCAGAAATCAATTGTAAATAAACTGAGCATACTAATCTTAGTGCTGGTGCTAAAATATCTTCAGGAGAGTTGTCATGATTAAAAACTTTGATTAATTATTTTACTAATAAAATACTAAAATGAAGGATTTTATCAATCAAAACTTGAAGAGTGATCACTAATGAATGTTGAATTTTCACTTAACTCCTTTTTAGATTTTATTTTTCAGTTTTTTTCTTTTATTTTTACCATGCTGTTATTTAAATTTCATACATGTACTGCCTTCTTCCAAGTACATCATGTTCCTTGAAACCCTTTGTGATGGCAGTTACTCTTAAAATTCACTCCTGCTTATTGTAGCCAAGAATAAGGGTGACCATACATACATGTTGTTTTAGAACTACTGCTTCTAGATTATTCCTCTATCACTATTCTTCAATCATTTTTTCTTTTGAGTTTTCTGTTACCCCTTTATAGCACCACATTTTCCCATCCTTATTGCCATCCCTCCCTAAATTGGTTCATGGACTTCCTTTTTAATTGTCCTCTGCTTTGAAGGTTTCATTATACATGTTGATAACTGCTATAGGACTGCTCTGAAAGTTAGATAATGTAATTAATCAGCTTTCTTAATTTCAGTATCATTTTTTCTTCATCTAATTGCAGCCACAACCTAATGTTATTTTACTGTACACAAAATATAAAAGTCCTGTTTCCAAGATATAGTCCTACTTCAAATATAGTGAACCTTCAAATTTCACTCTGCCTTCTTCTTATCCTTTTATTTCTTTTGCTCTCACATTAAATTTAGTTTTTTTTAATAAATGTATTAGTTATTTTTATATTTTTTTAAAATTTTGAGTTCTAAATTCTCTCCCTCCTTTCTGCTCCTCCCTATTTACTTAGGAGATCCTGGTAAGATATCAACCACACATGAAATAATTCATGTTGTTAGCCATATTGAAAAAAAAAAAAGGAAGATAAATAAAGTGAAAAATTAAACTTAAGTTTGCATTCAGAGTTCTCTCTCTGGGGGATGGATTGCATTTTTCATCATGAGTCCCTTGGAATTTTCTTGAATTATTGAATTAATTAGAATAGCCAAGTCTTTCATAGTTGATCATCATTATAATATTGCTGTTATTGTTCAAAATGATTTGGTTAAATTTTAATTCTTATGTAACCTGGACCTTTCTCCTTTGTTTCATCTCTCAATTTATCTCCTCCACTTTGGCTTCAATTGTCTCCATATCCAGTCTCAACTGTTTTTTAATGTTTTGCTACTAGCCAACCATGATCATATGACTGAAGCCAGTGAGGAATGGGGGTTATTTGTACCTGCTCCCTAATTTTATTAAAGATTTTTCATCATGTCTCCTCTCCTCATAGATCAGAATTTATAGAGATTACATTGATATGTTTAGACAAGTTGTCTCAAAAATAAGTCAGGTATCCTGTGTCAACCATGGCTTACATGAGAACCTTCAGAATCAGGTGATAAGGTATTATATAGGTGAAGAGGGAGAAAGAAATAAATTTTTATAGGAGAATATTTTAAAAGACAGTTAAGCAAGGGCAAAAGATTAATTCAAATGATCTGAGAATATTGGGAAGCCTCAAAAATTAACATTTCACTGGCTGGGCAGAAGGAAGACAAATGTTATCCTAAAATTTTGTTTAATAGGAAAAATTCTCATGTTAAACATTTTAGAATATCTAGGAAAAAGTAGCTTCTGTTTTAATACATTCACTTCTGATTTTATTAGTTATTTCAAATTTATAGAGGAAAGTACATTTTTAAAAATGATGGCTAGACAGTACTGAAATACTAAAATGTTGCACCTAATCTCTCAAAAGAATTAATTTAAGGTCACTGTATTGAGGACATTAGAAGGAATGGATGATGTGTTTCAGTATCTGGTACAATTAAAGCTGAATATTCTCCAGTTTAATTCATTCTCCAGTTAATTTATCACAACTGAAGTGCTTTGCTTCTACTTTTATTTAGTTAATAGTTTATTAATGGTAACTTCTTTTGAACATCGATCACTGATGAGCCCTTCTGTGTGTTTATATGAGTCCTCTTTCAATAAAGAGCTTTTAAAATGTACTTTGAATGCTAGCTTAGTTTGAGTTATTTAATTGCCTTGTGGATCAACAGTTTGAAACTGATTTTGTGTGATAAGAATCTATGTGTAGTTCCTGGAAAAATGCATTTTTTTTCCTATAAGAATAATGAAAACTCCTTTGTGATATGGAGAATCTATTATTCTGTATAAGAAATTTTAATTTAGAGTCTTTTCCAATGCTTTACCCCTGACAATTTGAAGCTTGCAACTTCAGTAGCAGTACTTACAACTAGCAGTAGAATTAACTTAATTATCTATCATTGATACTGCAGCTGCATATTACAGTGGCAGTCTTTAGAGATGCATTGGTTGTTCAATAGTTTTTATTTTCCTTTTTTATAGAAATTATAAAGCCAACTATTATAATGGGTTTTTCTCCTGAATGTTTTCTCCCAAAACCACTCTTGATCTGGAAGAACATGTTCCAAAGGCTCTAGCTTTTGGCTCTAAATTTTCTAAATTCTGTGCATTCTCAAAAGTTAATATTTATACTGGCAAAAACTTTATGACCATAAATATCAAGCCATCAAATATCAGTGTCACACTCTTTAGATAGCAACAGTTATCTTTCTTCCCCTCCCCCCAAATATTTAATTAAACAAAGATTTGTTCAATACCTACCATATGCAAACCACTGAACTAGGCATTGAAAATATGTAGTTTCTTGTAACTTAATTTCTGACTTTTTATGTTATGCTTCAGTGGTAGTCTTGCTCAATGGATTCACACTGAATTCTGCTTTTCAATAAAGAATTCTGCTTTTGTGAGGATCACTGGAATTCCAAGTAGTTTTTTTTTGAAATGTAATTATTCTCTCTGATTCAATAAAATATAGTGATTTTTCAATATTCTTTTTTCTTCATTACTGCAACTCTTAAGTATGGCTAATATACCCAGAGAGTAAGCTTGGGTTGGGGAGAATGTGACTCCACGTATTGAAAACTGTTGTAATACAACAGACTTCATTTCTGACATTTGGGATGTCTTGTTGCCTAGAAAAATTATTCAGAAAAAAAAATTTTAGACTGACATATAGATTTACAAATTATAATGTTAATGAATCATCTATTTTCAAACAGTCTAAACCACAATGGATTTTTTAAAATAAGTTTAGGCTGTATTTTGAACCTTTCAAATTCTTGATTCTAAGATACTAACTATTTGCCATTGGCTATCAGAAATGAAAGGAGAGCTCAGGCATTTTTGCTTGTGAGAATAGTAGACAGATGAAGGCAAAGTACTCTCGATTTTTCTAAACTAGGGAGCTGCAGTTCTACTATAAGTATTCATGATTTCATGATGTCAAGAATTCCTTAAGATCATAGTTCCATGAAGCGATTTTTCTCTAAATTAAGCAAAGCCTGTTTAAATTAAAGAGAATGAATCTACAAATCACAGATTTAGATCACTTTACTACTTTGTTGTCATATTTAGCAATTTGAAATTTACAACTTAGAACCTAAACAATATTTCACTTGATATTTTAGAGCTGAGGCATCAAACTCATGCTACTCTGGGGACCAGATTTAAATATTTTGCAAAATGTTGGACAAAATTTAAAAAAAAATTCAATACAACATAGATAATGTTGATTTGTAGTTTTCTAGATCAATATGTAGCTGTCTGGAATCTGATTCTTGCTGAGTATGAGTACTTTAGATTATAAATAAATATAAATATACTAGAGTATAACAAAATTGTGACCGTATGAATATTTTATAAAACAAAAAACAATTGACCATTTATTATAAAACAAAATTTTGATGATTTTCTTTTAAACAATGCATAATCTTTATTCCTCTTGGATAAAATCTGAATTCTACCATCCTGTATTCTTCCTGTATTATGTGCTTGTAGATGATTTTCAGATGTAGGGAGAGATAGAAAATTTGCTAATTCCCATGATGCCCTTGTACTTTTGAAAAATTATTTATTTTTATGACATTGAACTTAAATTGCTTTTACAAATTATTTATATCCAGGACCAATTACTACAAAAATGATACTTTCAAATACTTGAAGATAGCTTTATTGTTCCACCTTATCCCAAATCTCCTCCCAATTCCTTAAAATAATTCTCCTGTAGCATAGTTCCAAGGCATATCTTTTGGCTTCCTCAAGACACACTCTAGCTTAGTTATGTTTTTTCACAATATATTACTTGATAAAATACAAATGAAGTTTATATTCTGAATGTTGTACATTAGCTTTTTTTGTCAAAAGGTTGATTCATTGAGTTTATATTCCATTAAAATTTGTAAACTTTTTCCACATGAAGCTAAACTTATTACTGAGGCTTATTTAATTATTAAAGTGTTAGTAATTACTTTGGTTTTAAAGTATAGTTCATTGCTGATCTACTATATTGTAGTTAACATAGCATGATAATCCAAGCAGGAAATACCTAATTTCAATTTTTTAACCTCTAGCACAGGGTCAATGTGCAACTTAGGAGAGGTCATTTCTAAGCCTCACCTCTAAAAAGGATATAATATTACCTGCAATATAGGTGCATTATAGCACCTTCCTCCCAGCTTTACCATGGAGATAAAATGTGATGTGTAAAGAAATGCTTTGTTAGCCTTTCATCAGTTAAAAAAAAACAGTTATGTCTTAAATCTCTGCTACTTGAATGTAATGGAATAATTGAATACTTTTGTACTGTCTGTGTATGAATCCTATATAGTTGCCCATTTCTGCTTTAGAGATGATGATTTCAGTTGTAATCAAAGCAAAGTAAAATAAGATGTTATCTCCAGAATCAAAGGTAAATGGGAGATAATTAAGACAAAATAATTACATCTCTTGGGAAAAAAGGATTCCTCCTGCCCTCTGCAAAAGTCAAATTGTTTATCTTCACAACCCCAAATTCATTAGATAAATATTAATATGTTTTGTCTATGTAAAAAAAAAGGGAAGCTAGGAGAGTAGTAGAGGGCCAGACCTGCAATCGGGGAAACCTGAGTTAACATTCATCCTCTGACACTAACTTTGCGA
Organism: Myrmecobius fasciatus; assembly: GCA_023553655.1. Lineage (NCBI taxonomy): Eukaryota > Metazoa > Chordata > Mammalia > Dasyuromorphia > Myrmecobiidae > Myrmecobius > Myrmecobius fasciatus. The sequence goes on from JAJPUD010001330.1 coordinate 401,115, forward strand.
TTCTGGGCAAATCGCTGAACCCTGTTTGCCTTAGTTTTCTCATGAGTAAAATGGGGATGAGAATAGCACCTACCTCTTAGGCTTATTGTGAGCAGCAAATGAGATAAGTTGTAAAGCATTTGGCACAGTGCCTGGTACATAGTAAGTGTTATTTAAATATTATTGTTATTATTATTGTTAGACCATCAGGTTCTAAATGGAATGCATTAAGCAATATTAGAAATAACTTAGAGAAGATAAGAACAGCATCTATATAAGAATTCAATAAATATTTATTAATGATGCAATCAATGTAATTTGATTAATGCTGTGCCTTTGTGCAACGGCCAGTGTTAGATACTGGGTATATTAAAAAATAAATAAATAAAATAGTTCTTGTCCTAAATCAGTATAAAGCATATATTGTATTATATTATTATATTTATTATATTAAAGTTATCAAATGATTATTTAATCTTAAATAACAAAATATTATTATATTTATTATATTAAAGTATATGCTTTGCTGAGGACTATAAGAAAAGCATAAATACAAAGTAGATTAAGGAGGGATGGTTCTATATTTTGGGAATTTTTTTTTTAAATAAGCGACAGCATAGCATAATAGAAAGAATAGTGAACTAAGAGTTAGAAGGTTGATGTTCCAAGCTACAAATACAGGACTTTGACACATAACTGCTGACATGATTCTTAACTTCTCTTTGCCGTAGTTTCCTCATGCATTCGTTTTCTTGAGGCTGCTATTTCCCTATAATCAATAACTATGTCTTATTGCCCCGATGTCCTTCATTGTAAATTTATATAATATTTCTATCCATGTTATTTTATATCAGTTATTCATGAATTGATCCCCAGGTCAACAGAATTGAACCAGTGAGCTAAAACTATGGCACTAAATATTCATTATCAAATCATAATGTTTAATAATTATTTGTATACTTTACTATATCCCCATATACACACAAGTTAATCCAAAATTTATACTTGAAAAGTTGAAAATGTTAATTTGAAAAAAAATAAAATTGCTATAGAGCATAAGCTTCTTGAGGGCAGAGACAATTTTTATTTTTTCATTTTATCCCCAATACCTAACTTAGGACTTTGCTCATTGTAGGCATTTAAACATGTGTGAAGTTGTTATGCAATAATTACTATTTATATTGCGGTTTACAGTTTGAAAAGTCATTTCCTTAAGACTTTGTGAAGCCAGTAATATCTTGTTATCATGTTACAAGTGTGTAAATTGAGGTTTAAATCATTTATATGACTTGATCTTAGTCAAACAGTTAAGTGTTCAAACTAGTAGTGAAACAGTATTTTCTGACTAAAAATTCCATACCCTTTCCAGGACTTCACAGTGCTTCTTGTCTGTAAAGTGGAATGATTAGAGGCAAAGGATTCCTAAGGTTCCTTTTCCATCCACTATCATTCTAGGATTGCTTCCTAATGAAGCCTTTCTATATAAACCAAATATAAAAAATCATATATTTGTTCTATGATTTTTTAAGTGGGATAAAATTAGGCCTTTACTTTAAATGAATCTATATAGATAAGACAATTATATTATCCTTTCTATATTGATTCAAGAATGAAATCTATATTGGAATGTGTATATATATTTATGCATATGTATTTGCATAAATATATATACACATTCCAATATAACTTTCATTTATACATATGTGTGTGTAAGTATGCATGTATTCTACAAGTCATGCAATTACATTGAGCCTGTGAGAGGCTTGTGCAACCAGAGTCCTTAGAATTAAGAATATACCCATTGGGGAGACTGAACAGCAGCTGGATTAACATCTGGGAAATGTGAGAATCTTAACATTATTTAGTCAGCATTTTTTTTTCTAATGTAACACTTCATAATATTATCCATTCAACTTTGAAGAGCAGCGACATTTCAAAAAAAGGATACAGATGGCTTTAAATTTCAAAAGTCAAGAAATTACAAAATCGGGCTCTTGTTGCTCTTTTCTGGGAAAACTAAGTAAATCTGGGAACGGGGTGGGGAGATAGATTTTCAGACTTCATGACATTCTTGAATGTCAGAAGAATGACTTGCTGTGGCTAAAGAAAATATTAAATTTAAAAAGAAATGGGAACTTACCCTTTAATCACTTCACTATATTCCAGGGTAGAATTCATTTTGATTGCTAAATTGAATGGCTCATTAGAAAGAACTGAGAAAATGATCTCACTCTACATGGGTACACATGCTCAGAATTGTGAAGAATGCTGTTGTTAAATAAATTAAAAACCAAAAACAAAAAAAAACTAGTGCATCATATTTGAAATAAGGGTTTAGTCTCATAAGCTCTCAGCCTCAAATTGTTCTTTTAGTCAAGAATACATTTGTATTTTCCAGAAAATAACAAAAAAGATAGCCCAGAAGGGTGTAGGTTTTAAGAGGCAGTTGTCCCTCTAAGGGATTTGAGACATTTGGGTACATTTCATACCTTGTAGTGATCCATGGAAAAGATTTTCACACAATTATTCTACCCCATCAAATCTTGCTTCAAGTCATTTTCTATGCTTTCAGGTCATTTGTTTTTTTCTGATTAAATCTGTCAAGTTATGAGCTATGTTACCTCATTGAAAATCTTCCTTGTACTTTTCCTCCTTTCTCAACTCCTTCAACTTTGTTTTTTCTCCTAGAAAAGAAGAAAAAATAAGATAGGAAATTGTATAATGACAGATTGTTTTTTTCCATCGGCTACTTATCCTTTTAAATACTAGAACAAATTGTGCAAATTTCTCTATAAAGCTCAGAATGTTCCTATGTGCTTTCCAAAGAACTCTTCCAATCTTAGTGAATACTCACTTCATATTTTTAAAAAAATTAATTAAAAGACTCAAATTAAGTTGAACTGATTTCATTAGATTGCGATGGATTTTACATAGGCATAAAACACAGAATCATGTTCCTAGCTCTCTCAGTTAGCATTTGAAAAACTCAGCTGTTTTGTTAGTGAACTAACCTTGATCTGCTGTGATGAAGCAACTACGTGGCACAGTGAATAGGGCCATGAACTCAGGAAGACCTGAATTCAAGTCCTACCCTAGATAGTTGGTGGTTTTGTGACCTTGGGCAGCCCACTTAACCTCTGTTTGCTTCAGTTTCCTTATCAATAAAATGGGGAAAATAATAATATTTGCTTCCCAGAGTTGTTGTGAAGATCAAATGAGATAATTATCATAAAGCATTTAGAAGCCTCTAAGAATGGCTAAGATGCTAGGAAAAGATAAAGATAAATGTTAGAGGGGATGTGGGAAAACTGGGACGCAAATATATTGTTGGAGGAGTTGTGAAATGATGCAACCATTTTGGACAGCATGTTCAAAGGATTATAAACCTACAAACCCTTTGATCCAGCAGTGTCTCTATTGGGCTTGTGTCTCAGGAAATTGTGGAAGAGCAAAAAGGACCCACATGTGCAAAAATGTTTGTTATTGTTCTTTTTGTAGTGGTAAGGAACTGGAAACTGAGTGGATACTCATCACTTAGGGAATGACTGAATAAGTTATGGCATATGAATGTAAAGGAATAGTATTGTATAAGAAATGATGAACAGGCCTGATTTCAGAGAAGGCTGAAAAGACATAAACTGATGTTTAGTGAAGCAAGCAGAACCAAGAAAACTTTATATACATAATAACAAGATTATGTGAGGATCAATTTGTGATGAATTAGGCTCTTTTCAATAATGAGGTGATTCAAGGCAATTCTAATAGTCTTGTGATAGAAAGTGCCATTCGCATCAAGAGAGAATTATGGAGATTAAATGTCGATTAATACTATGCTTTGACCTTTATTCACCTTTTTATTGATTGTTATTGTTTATTTACTTGTTTGTTTTTTTTTCTTTCTCATATCTTTTTCCCTTTAGATCTGATTTTTCTTGTATAGCATGATGAATATGGAAGTATGTTTAGAAGAATTACACTTGTCCAACCCTATATTGGATTGCTAGGGGAGGGCGAGAGAGGGAGGGAGAAAAATTTGGAACACAAGGTTTTGCAAAGGTGAATGTTGAAAATTATCATTGCATGTATTTGGAAAAATAAAAAGCTATCATTAAAAAAAAACCCACTTAGTAGGATGCCTGGCACATAGAAGGTACAATTATAAATATTGGCTAATATATTTGGGGTATTTGGGGGATGGGGCTATGTGGGGAGGAGAAGATATAAGATGAATGAGAGATGCTCTTTGCCCCAAAGGGGCTTATAGTCTAATGGGGCATATGATATCCCATGAATAATTTTAATATACATCATTACATAATAAATGAATTATATTGGTAGAGAAAACATATGTGTCAGACACTGCCAAATGATGGGGATACAAATAAAAGAAATGTGAGAGTGATGTGAATAAAGTTATGTGAATAAGAGCATAGCATTTAAGGGAATTTTGGGGAAGGCTTCATGGTAGAATTGGAATTTCAGTTTAATTCTAAAGAATAAGTAAAAGTTCAACTGTGGAAGATGTAGAAGTAGGATAGTTCATGTATAAGGAATTATAGAAGAAACCAAAGCATGTTTGTAACTGCACATTTTTATGAACCTTCTCTTTTCAAAATGCTTTCACACATGTTATCTTATTTGATTCATAAAATAGCTGTTTGAGGCAAATATGGCCAATATCATCATCCTGTTTTTAGATGAAAAAATTGAAGTCCAGAAAAATTGATAGGCTTTCCTGAGATCACATAGTTAATAAGGGAGAAGAGGAGTAAAATTACAATTGTAAATCAGGACTTTCTAACTCCAAGTTTAGTGCTTCATTCAATGAAATTGTATTAGCAAGGCACTTAGAATAGCATAGGCAGGTGGTAAATACTTCTTTCCTTCTCTCCCCCCTTTGGTATGACTTGACATCTCAGATTTATTATTTATAGCCATATCCTAGGTGAATAAAGAGAGTTCAGTAGTATAAATAAAAATATAGATGCTGTCCTATGTATTAACATATAATTTTGTGAATTGGAAAATTGCCAGAATAACAAAATTGGATCAACTCCTTCTGCAAAGGTATCTTAGGAACACAAATCTTAATTGTTGGCAACTCAGTGTTATTAATAGCCCCCATTCAAACTCTCTGCTCTCACTCTAGTCTAGGGCGCTGTCTTACAGTTTTTCAGAATAATGTGTCCTAAATCCCTTCCTGCATGGAACTTGTTTGTAGAAGAAGCTTTTGATTTAAAAGTCTTCAGAAGGTGATTCCAAGCCAGATATTTGTATTGTCTCTCAAAAATTGGAACCTTCCTGATAGTTCCTTCTCATTAGTAAATCTGATGCTGTGTTTTAGCCTTCTGTGAGCCTTGTGGCTGTTTCTGATTTAATGTGTAGAGTTGGAGTTGGGATTCTGCTGACTCACCATGTGACTTAGTTACTTCATTCTTGGTTTTCCCATTTGCAAAATTAAAATAATAATATATACTTCCTCCCTACCTTGGAGGGATATAGTACATATTTATAAGATAAAAATCTTAGAAGTACTTTGAACACCCTGGAAGAAAGATGCTAAGATATTAGCATCTATGATAGTTTTATTATTGCATATTCTTTGAGTAAGCAGTTAGTCATCTCATGTGTGAGATCTGTGAGGAAATGCTTAAGAAGAATGGAAACTTCTTCAAACACCTTATTTGAGGCCTTTCCTGGTGGAGAAGAGATGCTATTATCCTTTCCTCTGGAAATTACTTTAAATTTACATGAGGCATCATGCCATAGTGGATAGAGGACTGGCCTTACAGCCAGGAACATCAGAATTCTCTAGCAGTTTTATGACCCTGTCGAAATCATTTTACCTGTCTTGTCAGTGTTACAGGCAATTCTCTAAGACTAGAAGATGGAGAAAAAATATCCTGTTTTGGTAGAGGGAGTTTCCTCTTCTGGGAATTTCTTAGGTCAATAAAATCACAAGCCTTACTCTGTTCTGTTCATTTATCTGTGAGTGTGTGTATTGTCACTTCTTCTTACTTAAGTCTCTGAATGCAAACTCATATTATGGGGATAATTTCTGAGCACTGACTTGAGTGTACTTGGTCATATGTCTTATGTCAGATGCAAATACTGAGTATGCTTCTAGTCAATTTTTACAACTCTAAAGAAAGGTACAATTGCTAATCTAACTTATGTTGACCAAAATGTCATTAAATAAACAAGTATTAATTATTAACACTAAAACTTTAGTCCACATTGTTTCCCATTTGATACTTGTTACATACGGAGATTTGGTTTCCCTTTACATTTTCTCCAGGCTATACTACTCCAGTTCTTTCACCTAAAAAGCAGCATAGTACAGTAGAAAGATCTGGGTTTAAAAGACCTGGATTTAAATTTTTCAACTTTCATTTACTTCCTTTGGATAAGCTAGTTCACTGCTCTTGACCTGACTGTCCTTATCTATAAAATGAAAATTGGACCTATCATTCTGCCTGCCATTCAGTGATTGCACATATAGTATGATTTCTGATCCATCTTAGTCTGCATCTTTTACAATCTTTAACTCATTCTAAACTTTAGCCAACCTATAATAAATCTTGGAATAATGGAATCCATAACCACATTAATCGTTGCTTGGTACTTTGCCTTTTTGAATTTTTTATTTTAAAATCTGAATTGCAAGGGCTTCGTTTTATCTCCATATTGGTCATTATGGACTATTCTTGATTTTCTTTCCTTTCATTCACAACTTTGAACACATTTTTGAGTAGTCTCTATCCCCCTTGAGTTCTTGAGTAGCATCTATTTTTTAACACCCTCCCATTTCACAATCTCTATTCATCAATATATTTAGCACATGTTCTTTCATTATCATTTTTCAGTTATGCCCTCAAGGAGCATAACTGCCCCCAATGAGGTTGTGTGGTATAATAAATTGGGCATTAGACTTGGATTTAATAAATTTTAATTCAAATGTACTAAATAGATGTGTACATCATTTAGTCTTCTTCATGTACTAAATAGATGTGTACATCATTTAATCTCTTTGTACTTAAGTTTCCTCATCTGTAGAACAGGGAGAATTAGCTTGCTGTCCTTTTCATAACATTACATCTTTGATACCTGATCCTAAAGTATAATTGATATAATTCAAATTATATTAGGAGCCGGATTATAGATAATTTTGAATTTCAGAATGAAGAATTGGGATTTTATTCTGTAGTTAATTGAAACCATTTTGAGTTTTGAGGGTAGAAAAATGATGTTCTCAAAACAGTATTTTAAGATGTATTCTTTCTGTTTCAAACATCAATGATTAAATGATAATTAGAGATTGAGGAGACAGAGGGACTGGTTAGAAAACTATTGCAAAAGTCTGGGTATGAGATGATAATTATCTAAAGGAGTCTCAAGAATGGAACGGAGTTGAAAGGTATATATCAAAGGATGATGAATACATTTCAGGACATTTCACATTGTTGGTAGAAGTGCAAGAGTAAACATACAATGAATATTTTTCCTTCTCTCTATTAACCTCACATCTTCTTTTATTGGTAGTCCCAGATTACACTAAGGATGCAATTATTGCATAACATTAATTATCTGATCCTTAAAGCCTTCTTTGCTCTGTGGTTCAACCTTTAAATGATAAGTAGCCATAACTCTCAGATTTTACTTTTAATTTTCAAAATAGATTCCTGGGATCAATTCAAGTAACTTTATGTAAGCACAATGAAACAAAAGAAAATATAGGTTTTTTTTTTTTTTTCCTTTTGGCAATCAAGAAGTATAGGACAAGTAAAAACAGCAGTGACAGCAAACATTATGTTTTGCAAGTGACCATACCATGTGCTTGTTAAACAAGCTCAAATTCCTCCTTGTAAGCTTCCCCCCTACATCACTACAACAAAACAGTTGCTATAGTAGAGAATGTCAAAGGTTACCATTTTAGTTTCCTTTAAATACTAATGTGTTTTTTTTCCCCAAGTTCAGAATTAATAGTTACCATGACAAATATAAGTATACATGGTGTGTGGTACAGCATGGGTCAGAGGAAGTATGTGATGTTTCATAGAGCAGTAATTCTTCTGGTCACAATTTTGTTGTTGCTGTGGGAATCCAGTAAAATAGCAGTTAGTGCTTTTGCTTTTTGGAAAAGAAATCCATTTAAATTCCAGACATGGCTGCATGATCATTCTTTTTCTGGATTAAAAAAAAAAATTAGTTTCCTTTGGACTCACAGACTCATGCTCACCCTTGCTCTCTTGCTTTCTTTTTTCTTCCGTCTTTTTTTTTTTTCTTTTTCTTTTTTTGGTCAATAAGCATGAATGTCTGGAGACTGAATTGGAAGATATACTCTAAATTTAACCTTAGTTTAGAATTGGACAAGTATGGTTTTTAAAGTGTCATTTGTTAATATTTTGGAGGAAAAACTGAACCTTTTTTTTAAACACATCTTTAATCATTATCTCATACCAAATACCCATCATATCTTTCATTAATATAGAAGGACAGTATTTTTGAGAGAATTGACATAAATAGGCCATAAATAAAATAAATGGAAGTCAGTACTTTATCATCCTCAAGTAGAAAATATAAATTCCTTTTTCTTATATCATTCTATTTTAAAAGCTAAAATGCCCTGGTGCTAATTGTCTGGAGTTAGGCTACTTAGGAAATTCCTAGGTCACTTACAGAGTTAGCTCATCATGTTTCTGAATGCAGCTTGTAATGTGAGAGTGTAGAAATGCCAAGTATATAGCTAATTCCACTACTTGATATGGTTAAATGTTGTATACATACAAAGGATCTAGAGAGGATTTGAAGTTTGAGGCAGATCAGAGTGGGCAACACAATGGAACAGCAATCTAGGTGTTTGTACAATCCTCCCTCATATTTCCCCCTCCTGGCATCTGTTGATGCAGTAGTTGCCAAAAGCTCTTTCCTTTCACTAACTTCAAAATCAAAAGCCAAAAGGTGAGCCATGGACTGCTGGCTGTAGTGGGACCCTGCCAACAATGTACAGACAGTCCCCAACTTAAAAATGGATTGTGTTCCAAAAGTTCATTTGTAAATTAGTTTTTAGAACTTGGAACACATTTTCCCAGAGAAAAATTGTTGGCTAGATTTTTCAGGTTGGACTACTACAAAACTTCTGCTTAACTCTTAGTATAGCTAGGATATTGTGTGTATGTGCTGTGATTGGGGCAAAGGAAAATTATTGTTTTAATATCTATAATTAAATAATAGAACATATAACTGATGGAAAAATAGATTTTTTTTTAAATTAAAAGAGCTCTTACAGGATTTCTCACATCCCTCCTAATTCAAGAAGCCTTCCTACAAAATATCCATAATCATCATCACTAACATTTATATGACTATGTTTTAGACACTATGCTAAGTTCTTTACAATTATTATCTCATTTGATTCTTATCAAAAAATCTTGGGAGGTAGATGCTATTATTATATCCCTATTACAAATGAGTCTCAACTAGTCTTAAAGACCTTTCCCAGTCCTTTTTAATTTTAGTGCCTTCTTTCTGTGCATATTTTTGCCCATAGATATTTTATGTTGTCTCCCCCATTAGACTGTGAGAAAAGGAAATGCTTTTTTGCCTTTCTTTGCATTACAGGGCTTAGCATAATGCCTGGCACATAAAGGTAGCAAGGTGCTATAGTAGGTAGAACGGAATCTGGAATCAGATAGACCTGATTTCAAATCCATCCTCTGACACCTATTAATCCTGGGCAAGTTATTTTTTTACTTCCGTCTGCTTCAATTACCTGAAATGTAAAATGAAGATAATAAAAGAATCTATCTTTCAAGATTGTTGTAATAATCAAATAAGATAATATTTTAAAATCACTTTGCACTTTGTAAATCACTACTAGCACTCTATAAATGCTAGTAGACTACTAATGACAGCAACAGCAGTAGAAATTGCTTGTTGACTTAACAAAGAATTTACCTTATGTTTATCTTCAGATATTTAGCAGCTCCTAGCAAGTTCTGCTTTTTATTAAGGTAAGATTTGCCTCCCTATCACTTTTATCCTTTGGCTCTATTCTATTCTATTTCCTTTCTCACACAAGAGCCCTTGATATAATTATCTTCTTTTTTCCAGGGTGATCAACTATATATTTAATTCAACTTCTCATATTCATTCATTCATTCTACAAACATTTATTGAGTTTCTACAAGATACTGTCACTTACCATGTCTTCAAATGATTTTTAGATGCCCACATCATTCTAGTTGTCTTTATTTATCTTATGTTTTAGTATTCCAAATCGTCTCTGAAAATGTGCTGTGCAAAAAGTTAACAAAATATTTTAGTTTTTGTCTTATAAATATTAGTTCTTTTGAATTGGTAAGTAGACCTCTGTTAAAGCATCTAAGATTTCATCATCACCTTTTTAACAGTTACATCATAATGTTGACTCATTGAGTTTACATACAATTAGGTGTGGTGCACCCTCCCTGCATAAACACCATTGGTCTTCTTGATGTGATCTGCTATTAAGCTATATATCCTCTATTTGGTGATTATGTAATTATTTAATTGATTTTTCAAAGTTAAATTTAATCTTGTAGATTTGTTCTCATCATTTCATGCCAGTTAATTAATTTTACATCTTCTGTTATGGATTATATTGGCTATTTATATAGACAATAAACATAATTCTATATCCCAGTTTTCCCATCTAATTTATTAGCTATTTTCCTTCTGGAGGGACTTGAAAATCTGATAAGGATGTATTATTTATAACTACACCTCTAGACCATGCTGCCTGTACTTTGGCTGTCATTTTCCTCTTGCCCCCACAGGAAACTTTGTTTTGCTTCTAAGATGCCAGGCTCCGATACGTAATTTCTCCCCTTATCTGTTGAGAACCAGGTTTCCATATCTCTCCTCCCTCCCCCAACCCCCATCCTCCCCTGGCCACCTCAACATCATGTGCCTATATTCAGCAGTTTGCTTCTCTCTACTCCCTTTTCTCTACTGGAATTCTGGAAACCCAAGCTCTTATTGGGTAAATGTCTGCCTTATTTTTTCCTTTTTCAGGCCTCCATGGCACTGTCTGGCCATTTCTACATGCTGCTGCTACATATGCATATGTACTACCCCTACAGTCTTTCTATCTTCCCTCATTATAATATAAACTACTTGATATCCAGGACTATCTTATGTGCTTATATTTGCATCCTCAAAGTTTGGCACAGTGCTATGTATATAGTTAGTGCCATATTTATCTACCTAGTTTATAGGGATTTTAGAAATTTAAAGCATACTCACTGTTTCCTCTCTTTTAGTAAATGGCAGTTAACTATATCTTGGGTACTACATGCTGACTTACAATATTGCTTGTTAGTCTCCTAACTTCCAATTTGTGGGTTTCCACATGTGTTAAGAAATAACCAGAACAATTTCCAGAGGAGATATCTATTTATCTAATCTGTGGTAAAAAGATGGAATTACCTGTACTGTTAGCAGTAATAGAGTGAGGAAATCAGGATGCCAAAGCAATACACTTTATATACATAGATCAGATAAAAAAGATTTGGTAAAGTTCAGATAGTTTACTGCACTGGCCACCAGGTGAAACTGTTGATCTAACACAGCTTTGTTCATGTTTGTTGCCTCCTTCCATTAGACTGTGAGATTTTTGAGGGCAGGGACTATCTTTTGACTCTTTATAACCTAGAGCTTAGCACAGTGCTTGGTGCTTAATAAATGCTTACTAACTGATTTACTGGAGTGATTAGCAGTAAGGGGGAGAAGTGATTATAACTATATCCTTTCTTGGATATCACATTTATTAAGCAGATGTTTAAAAGGTGTAGAGTATTTGTGGGACTCTATATAGGATTCTGTGGACATAGAGGAAAGGAAATAAGCATTGCTGGAGTAGCTGTGTGGTAAAGTAGATAGAGTGCTAGCCTGAAGTCAAGAAGCCCTGAGTTTGTCTAGCCTCAGATAGTTAGTGACTGTTTGACCCTGTACTTAACCCTATTTACCTCCGTTTCCTCATCTGTTAAAATGAGCTGGAGAAGGAAGTGACAAACCATTCCAGTTCCTTTGCTAAGAAAATCCTAAAAGGCATCATGTTATTGCCCTATCTCAGTACTTAGCTCTTTACAAATATTTCATTTGATATCACAAAATCCAGTAAATAGGAGCTATTATCTTCCCCATTTTACATTTGAGGAAACTGAGGTAGACATTGTTTAAAGGACTTACTTGCCCAAATTCATACAGCTAGTAAGTGTTTGAGGTTGGGTTTCAACTAAGGTTATCTTAACTCCAGGCCCAGCCTTCAATCAACTATACTATCTAATTGCCTGGTATAAGGGGTTATACCAAAGCTGGACTTACTAATCACTTTTAAAAAATTGAGGGGGGGGGTACTAAGATTAATGTCTTCAGCATTCTCTATAAATTTTAATTATACTTATCTCTTCCATATCTCAACTTTCCCCACTGTGATTTTGATATATCATGTATTCGTATAAGAAAGTAAATGGGAATTTTGGAGTTTTGTGGAAGGTACAGATGACAGAAAAACTTCAGAAACTCAGAACTGCATAAAATATATGTAATAGTACTGTATAATGTCAATATATTTTATCTTTTAATACCATTATGATTAAGACTTTTTGCCAAACATTTTTATACAAGTTTTTCAGATAGTGGGTTGGTCCCACCATGGCCTTAAGCTCAATGATGTAGAAGAGATAACTGTATTTTAAATTCAATTTGTCAAGTATTTATGTACTGCTTACCTTGTGATGATTTTTTGTTTAGCTCTGTGATCAATATTAAAGAAGTTTAAGAAACTTTGCTTTTGAAATACTTATATATTATTTTTGTCTTTTTAGCACTCCCCCCCCCATTATGTTGTAAGCTCCTTGCAGATACTGATCAGATGTTATCTTTCCACCTCATCACTTAACATATCTCATGTAGTTTATATCTACTGATGAATAAATGTATAACCAAATTTATTCTAACTGTTTCATTTTACAAATAAAAAGACTTAGACCCAGAGAGATCCAATATCAGAAGTATTTTTTGGCTTCCAGTAATCTTTGGCTTTCCACAACTACCCCACCTTTTTTTTTTTTTTTTTTGTATGGCTCTGACTTAATATAGTTTCTCTGCATTCTGAGCCAGGTAGGATTCTACTGGCTGACTAACTCCAACTTTGAAGTTCTGTTATTCTGTGAGCTTCAATTTTGTTTTGTTTAACAACCCTGAAAACAGTTCCTCCCCATGCTATATGCTTATTGAATGCTTCATTTTGCCTACTGGTAAGCATGTGCTTTACTTTATGCTTTAATATGACCATAGCCTCTTACCTCTGAATGTACAACCTACATTGTTCCATCTTCCCAAGCTACATTTGCAAGTTATCAGTACTTATAGTTTTGACAATAAAGTAGCATGGTATAAGTAGAAGGATTTAGACTTTAGCCATTAGGCAGCAGGGAGCTATTGGAAGTTTCTGAGAAGTATATAACATGATGAAAACAGTATGTTTGGATGACCCAGGTGGTATCATTGGACTGGAATGCTGCAGTGGAATGAGAGACAAATAAGGAGACACTGAAATAATGTGTGAAAGAGATAGTTTGATGGCGATAGATTTTATTAATTGCTTAGAAAGTTTTTGTGTTTGATTCCTGAAAAGGTAAAACTTTTAACATATTTTATCATGTGTTTTATTTGCTTTATGTGATGCATTATACTTATGATTCACAAAGAATTTTAAAAATTATTAATTAAGTTTCAGTGTGTATCAATAAGGTAAGGATACATTACTATCTATCTTTTAAAATTTGAAAAACAAGCACCAAATCAGAGGTGAAGCCAACTAGCCATGGTCTTCAACTCCCTGTCCTAAGTCACGAGATTAGGCATCTTTTCATAATGCTTTCATTACATTAAATGCATCTACTTTAATTTATTCTTCCATTAAGCTAAAAGTTTTATAAGCTGTACCACTTGTAGCAATATGAAAATTTATAGAGGATTACTGTTGTCAGAAAAAGGCAGAACAGTGAGCAGTACTCACAGTGACTACAAAGGTCAGCTTCTTTTACTTCCTGAAAAGATCTCCAAGTCTGAAATATTGCCAGCTTCTAATCACTCCTTTCCCTGATGACATAGAACAACTCATGTGTAAAGATTTTGAACATTTTGTTTCAGTATGTGCTTAAATACTTATAAAGCTAAAGCATAATAATTTCTGAACCAAATGTCTTAGAAATACACTCCAGAGCATTCCCAATGTACAGTTCTTTATTCAAGTCTATACATGCCAAGCTTAAGATTCTGAAACAGTTATTTTTGTCTTGACAAAATTAATTATTTCTTTCTAAATGTTAAGATGTCTCAAAACCATTTTGCAATTACATAAACACTTATGGTTAACAGGTATAATAATATATAACTCCAAAGAAAAAATTTGAGAAAAATACAAAAACAAAACAAAATACAACAACAACAACCAAAAAGAACCCAAAACCATGAATAGGAAGGGAATCATTTTTATTTTGAGCTTAATGTTGATAGGCCTCCTTCTGGGATTTCCTACCACTTTGAGTTGAAAACCAGATTAACAAATAATGTGAAAGGATTTAAAAGTTCTTAAAAAATGTAAGCAAGTTATGCTTCATAGCTGACCTATGTCCAACTTATAAATAGGCAAAAACCAGATTCATTTAACTCTACAAGTTAGGTTTTTGAAGCTTCTGAGCATGCCAGTTCAAGCAGCAACACATTTGGAAGGGCTGTCATCAGATAAATGGAAATAATTGAGATTGGTATTTCTTCTTAAAGGGACAGTTATTGACTTTGAGCTATTTCTGTTCTTCTCACCATCATAATATTTTCTTTGAAGCCATTCTTCTCATATATATAAAACCTTATTTCCATTTATACTACATATAGGCTTTTCTCAAAATACCATTCATTTTTTGACATCAGGTCCTCCTGAGTCTAAGCCCAGTGTCATATCTACTGTTTCATTTAGCCTTCCTAGCATTATATAGTTGAAAGAGTACCACTCTAGAAGTCATGAAACCAGGGCTCTATTCCAGCCTCTGCTTCTTGGCTTGCATAAATCACTCATTTTTGTAAACTTTTGTGTTTTTATTTGCAAAATGAAGAAGAGTTGGACAGAATTATCTTGAAAGTTTCTATCAGTTATGTCCTATGATTCTGTTTTTCTCATATATTTGTGCTCTTAAATGATGTCACTTGCAGCTTAATGGTTATATGTGTGTACCTGCATATGTGTATTCATTATTCAAATTATCTGTAGTATTCTGCTTCAAAAGTATCTAATGAAGTTTCCCTTTTGTTTTAAAAAACGCTGCTTATTCAATTCATGAATAAGAAGAGGTGATTGTGGAAGAACTATGTTCCACCTGAGAATGAGAGCTATATTTATATAAAGTAGGCTGCTTTGAACTTTAGATAAGTTTAAACAATGTTTTAAGCATGTGAAAATCAGTAGAAATTAATTTTTTTTAAATTAAAGAAATATTTGAAGTGATTCCTTTCTCCTTACATTTTGTTCATGCTCACACAAATAAAGACAATTAGCTGCCTTTTTACATCTTTTCAATAATGTTCATTGGTGACTTTTCAAGACAATTTCTTTTCCTTTTCCTTTTGAATAGTATTTTGAGTTTCTTACACAACTCAATTTCACTATGTAAGAAAAGTATTATGTTATTACCTGTCATTGAGCATTTCAAATAGAACTTTTTTTTGTCTGTTCAGTGATCTAATTATGCATTTACAAGACAGACATAAATACCCACTTAAGATAGATTTGTTGAAAAATACATTACTCTCTCCAAGTGCAGGGGACAGAGCATCAGCCCTGAAGTCAGGAGGACCTGAGTTTCAAATCTGGCCTCAGACATTTAACACACCCTAGCTGTGTGACCCTGGGCAAGTCACTAAGCCCCAATTGCCTCAGCAAAAACAAATAAATAAATAAGAAAAAATTTTGAGTTTCAAGTTCTCTTTGTCCCTCATACCCTCCCCTCCCCTCCCCTTAAGAATTCAAACAATTTGATGTCAGTTATACGTATTAAGTCATGCAAAACATTTTCATCTTAATCATATTGCAAAAGAAAATACAAACAAAATAAAACTAATAATAAATGAAAAATTATGCTTCATTCTTCATTTTGATTTCATTACTTCTCTAAGTATAACATTTTTCATCTTATGTATTTTGGAATTGTCTTGTATCATTATATTATTGTTCAGAGGCAGTTTTTCACAGTTGATGATCCTTACAATATTGCTCTTATACTGTGTACAATGTTCTCCTGAAAACAAAGTCTTTGAATAATGGGTCGACGATTATTCTAAAAGATAAATTGCTTGTAGCTAATAGTTTTGACAATTCCCAGGTTCTATCAAATTAATAACAGGTAAGTAAAAAGATAAATAGAACTAATAAAAAGCTTATATTTTTGTGACAGAAGTTTATAACCATTGAAGATTTCATGTATTATCACTCCTTGATCTTCCTTGTACTTTTATTTTCATGTCTTGATGTTTTTGATAAAAAACAAAATAAAATAAAACTACGCACATGTGGAGGATTAAGGGTAAAGTGTTAATGAAAAGTTTCCTGTTTGTGTGGCTGTTGATCCCTATGAATTTATAGCAGTTTCTTTGTTATTTAATAGGATAAGGGTAAGTATTGTGTGAGTGGGGTGTGTGTGTGTGTGTGTGTGTGTGTGTGTGTGTGTGTGTGTGTATTTATCACCTTTTGGGGATATTGAAAGAATGGATATAACTGAGGAAATGTATTTGTCAGACTAAACATGGAATCCTAGTTTGTTCTCTTTCCATCCTGTGTGCTGATCACAAAACTACTGCATAGCATGGTTAGAATGAGAATTTAGGAAAATGACAAAGTGGTCTAATAGTGATCATGTACCAAGAACCTATTCAAATTATACCTGTCTGAATTATACTTATACTTCAATGATTAGGTAATTTTGAAAGGAAAAATGATCACTGGAAACTGAACCAGGTTAACATCTCATTTTGTTTCACAGAACCACCAGAGCAGGCCATTTCTCATAAAATTTCTAAACACAGAAAAGGACCTTTACACTTTACATTCAATACAAAACCTTGTCTCCTTGTAATAAATTTAAAAGGAAAGTGAAGTTCTTTTGAATGAGGGAGATGTTTAAACTTGAAAATTACTGGCACTCAGTAGTTTGCTAGACAGCACATTTTTCATACTGTCATAAGTGTGCCAATAGATTGGTTTTCAGACAACGCTGAACTTTGTGCATCTTGCATTCAGGTAGGGACAAACTGAGATCTTGATTCTGCTTTTAACATAGAGACTTTACTGATTGTTCCCGACAAGACAGACCATTTGTTTTCTGCCTCTTACAAATTCTAACTTGCTCTTCTGCAAAGTAAGTTCCGAAACCCATGAACTTTCTAATCTTTCCCCCTTCCCAGGTCTCAGTTTTTAGTTTTATTCATTGTTTTTTTGGGGTTTTTTTTGTTGTTGTTTTTTTTCCCCCACCAAAGAGCAGAGAATAGAATTGGGAAGTAAGGGTAGCCAGAAGCAGTTGCTATATTGGAGACACATTTAATCAGATCAGATAAATCAAGGATTCTTCTGTTTTCTGCAGATTTTTTGTGTAATTATATTACTCTTGTTGCCCCACCTTCTTTTTTTCTTCTCCCTCTTCCCCCACAATTTTTATTTCTCTTACCTGGGAGGTTCACTTTGTTCTTATACCAGTTTTTTGTTTTCCTGCCTCTGTGATCCAAATTATTTCAAATTGATATTGTCATCCCTATTGGTCAATTGGAGCCTGTCTCCTTACTTAATTTTAACTTTATTTGGGGGATTTTCTTCCGTTAGGGATTAGAGTTTCTCCTTTGGCTTAATCATTGAGGATTTCATCTTCCATTTGGAATAAATGCAATAGGTATAGTCATCAGTCTCTGATTATTGTAACCAAGTCACCCTTCTGTTGCCTAACTTTTTTCCTACACCAGTTTCTAGACCTCAAGGAAATAGGTATCTACCTACATTGCAGTAGTGTCATCACAACCATTATTCAAAAGAAAATAAGACATGTATCTTTATAACCTTAAACTTTGGCTTTCCTATACAATCTGATTTTTGTATTGTATAGGAATTTTATTGTAAAACATTTGAAAATAGAACATAATTTTTTCTGTCTTACCAAATTTTTTGGTCAATAATTTCCCATGTCTTGTTTAATTAAAAGACATCAACATTTCAAATGATTTTTTCCCCTTTTCATCCCAAATGATTTGTTAGATACTGCTCAATGACCCTAATCTTAGTGTTTATATATCAAGTGTGTTGTTGCTCTGAAAATTATTCTACATTATAAGTATGAATTTTTTTAGAGAATAAATCATAATATCTTTTGTCTTTTTTATGTATACTTAACACTTTGCACAATTCCAAGCACATGGTAAATATTAAAATATTTATTAACTGGTTGATTAAAGTGAATAGGGAAAAAATCTACAATCATTTTTCCTGCTAATTGTCACTGGCCAATAAGTGTGTTTTAAATGAGGAAAGCTGTGTATTTGGTAAGTAATATGTGGAATCTCTAAAAAAAATTTGATATACCTCTTTAAATACTTAGATATCTATTTGAGATAGCTCTTCCCCTTTAGCTCAGAAAAAAAAAAAAACCAATAATTTAAATAGATCTCTAGGAGTGTCTTGTTTTTCTACCTCCTCAACCAACTAACTTTTAACTTAACTCAATGTTTTTTATCACCAAAAAGTATCTGCAGGAAAACATTTCTCCTCT
The DNA here is from genome assembly GCA_023553655.1 of Myrmecobius fasciatus. Taxonomy (NCBI): domain Eukaryota; kingdom Metazoa; phylum Chordata; class Mammalia; order Dasyuromorphia; family Myrmecobiidae; genus Myrmecobius; species Myrmecobius fasciatus. The sequence goes on from JAJPUD010001330.1 coordinate 419,945, forward strand.
CATGGTGACTGTTTTTTGTTGTAGTTGTGCCTAAACACACACACACACACACACACACACACACACACACACACACACTCTTACATGAATATGTGTTTGTGTCTATTTGAGATAGGGAAATGTAAAATTATGTTTCTGAGCTTATAATTTTCCATATTTAATCTCTAAGCTGCTAGGAGGTACAGTAGATAATGTTGGGCCTGAAGTCAGGAAGAAGTGAGTTTGATTTCTTCCTGTGTGTCTCAGAGCAAGTCAGTTATCCAAAATGTGCCTCAAGTTTGCTCAAGTGCAAAATGAAGATAACAATAACATCTAACTTTATAAGCTTTATAAAGTACTTTATAAAGCACAGTACTTGGCACATAATAGGCACTAAATAAATGCTTTCTTCCCCTTCGTAATCTTCCCTCCTCTCCAGAAAAAGTGATTTGATAGTTCATGTGCATACTTTTGAAATGACTCCAATATTACTAACCAGTAGTTTCCTGTCCAGTAGAATGAAGTTTATCTCTTTGTTGATGATGTTCAGTGCTTGTGATTGAGCCACATGTCTTCTGTCACTTTTTATTTTTAATTTTAAGTTCCAAAGCATGTTTTCCTGCCTATTTGTCATCTTTCCCAAAGCCAGCATTGATTTATTTTGAATAATCTTCTTCATAAATGGCTTTATTTCTCTGGGTTGTGCCACAGATTTTGTTTGTCCTTTATTTTTAAAGAAGACCAATGATATCACAAGGGTGACTTGGATTTAAGCAAAGCAAAGATGGGCAAAGTGATCAGCCTTCCTATCTTCCTGAGTTATTGAAATCAAGTGATAAGACAGAGATCAAGATGACTGGTAATGGCCCAGGATGTCGTGGGTGATCTTGGTGTCTCTGATTTGTGACCAAGCTGTAGCTATACTACAGCACCAGGTTCATCTGTCTTCATGGCTATTGGAAATTATTCTCACCCACCCATTCCTCCAGGAAAAAATCTTCACATGTTTGGGGTAGACAGTCCTCTAAAAGCCAGTGGTTTTGAGGTCTTTTGGCTACCTTTAGCCTCATTTAACCCATCTGCATATGGGGTTTGGCTGCTATGCATGGTAGCATGTAGAAGCCATAGATGAGAATTCAGTGGACAACAAAAGTATATGAGCAGCCCTGAAAGGGACACCGCAAACCCTCACAGAAGAATTTAGGATGCCGCATATATTGGTTCATAAATTGTAATTATAGTCAGAGTGGTCTTTTCAGTTACTTTTATCATAAGTGCAGCAAGGTGGATATAAATGCTGCAAGACAGGTGGATTCAAATTCAGGAGTGCTTCTAAGTCCCTTTTCCCTTTCCCATTGTAATACAAGCTCCCTGAAGGCAAAAAGTCTTGTTGACTTTCTATACCTACCCTAGTGCCTGGCAAGCAAAGCACCCAATAAACATTTGTTGAATAAAATAAAGAAAACCTGTGAAATGATTGTTTTTCTGTTTGTTGGGGGGTTTTTTGTGTGTTTTTTTTTTGTTTGTTTTGTTTTGTTTGTTTGTTTTTCCACATTGTGTTCTGGCTCACAGTGATATTAAGACTTTGAACTCACTTCTTGTGGGCTATTTTTCCATTTTTTCCATTCCTGTCCTCTGATTTCATATATAGTGAAGTATGGCTCAGTTCTTCCAATAGTGTATCAGTTTGTTGATATTTGGAGCAAAGTTTATACTCAGAGGATCAACAATTAATTTAATGATCATTGATGCCTTCCTTTTCCAACCCTTCTCTTTTTATTTATTTTTATCAGTATGATTATGGAAGTGGAAAGGAGCTAACAAGAGATGTTGAGCCATTTTATTTGTCAGTCAATCCATAAACATTTATTAAGTGTCTTGTTATTAAGCACTGGAGTTATAAATAAAGGCAAAAAAAGTCCCTGCCCTTAAAGAACTCACAATATAAAAGAAGCTGAAAAGGAGAGAAGGATGTCCAGCATCCACCACTTCATGATGAAGTCTGGAGAAATATAGTCACATAAGAATCAATGCTATCTTGGGCACCTTAAATGGAGGATCAAGAAGCTCAAATATCAAGTATATCTAGCCCCTCTCTACAAATAGAATTAGGGGCAGGGGATTCCAAGGATGTTGTGCATTTCAGAGTTACTCTTATCTTTTAGAATAATGAGATTACAGAGAGTACTGAACCACAGAGAGATTCAGTCAAATAGGATTGTTTCTTTCATGATTTCCTCTGGCCAAAGAATTCTTCACTTACAGCATTTGGCTAAATGGGTGATATATTTTACAACAGATATATTTAAGATGCATCTGCCACTTCAGCTTGACAGATCTTGAATAACTATATGAAACCAAAGCAACTTTTTAAACTCCATCATGATGAAGCTTTGTAACAGTGCTTTTGTGCAGGCCCAAACTAATTACTCTCAAAAAATAAAGCAAACCAACCAGCCACACACCAGACAAGCAGTTTATAGGCTTCTTCACAACCAAGAAGCCAATTATCTCCAGGTTATTTTCAGCAAATGTTAGTCTTGATCTGACTTTATTATATCACCTAACACATTCTTAGACCATAAACTCTCAGCCATCAATGTTTTCATTTTTATTATCTGCTTAAGCAGAATGTAATTAGAAAAGCCATTTAGGAAAGGGATGAATCATAAAATGCATTCCAATGCTTGGTAATTTCTTCACTCTTTTATATTAGTCATGCTTCTTCTACTGTAGGATTCCAGTGTGTTTTCTATCTTTTTTTCCTTAGTCACTAAGAACTGATAGTTGTTACACTACTTAGATTATGATTTGGCCTATATTGTTGGTTTTCCTAGCTTCTTATAATTCCAAATGTTTGATGAACACTTAACATTAATGTCAGAAGAGTGGTAGAAATAAGAATAAAAAGTTTTAAAAATCCATTTGAAAAGAATGAAATATCTTCAAGCATTCCTTTTTATGGATTTTATTCCTTAAGATTACTTGTTATTTCTGCATTCTTTTAGTTTTCTACAGAAAACTTGCATTCTTTTGGCGTATTGCCTCTTCCATAAGTTTTTAGCCTCTTGTCCCATGGAAATACATAATAGATCCCTCTAAAAATAAAAGGTTCCTACAAAAATAAAAAGACTGAATTTTATCTTTGTAAAATTTATTATGAGTCATAACCAGCCTTAACTAAAAGAGGTAGAAAGACTTAAGACCACAGGACCAAAGGAAATTTTGGAGGATTCCAAAGGAAATGAAAAATTGTGATAGTTCTATGAAAAGAAACATACTGTGAAAATATGAATTGGTGACTGGATCAGGCAGGTCTGAAAGAATGTTGGATGTCATTTTGGACCCCTCCTTTTTCTTCTGAATTGAGTTATATGGATTTGCAAAGAGAAATGGCATTCAATTCTAGTCTGAAGACTGATTGTCTTGACATTGTTATGAGGGAATAATATTGTAAATAATAGATGAAATCTTCAAAAACAAGAACCTCACAGGGGGAAGCCATCACAGGAAACTCCAAAAATTGTTTTTTTCTTTTTGTTTCTCTTATATTTCTACCTTTTTGCCTCCCCCTTACCTTTTCCTGTGATTTGTGAACTAGAGAGGTCTTTAGAACATGTGACTATAATTAGGAATATATGTAAATTGAATAAGTTTGCAATTGAGCAGAATTATCTTTTGTCAGGTAAGAGATTATTTATATATGTCCAAAATTCCTCACATTATGAACTGTTGGTTCTTTGTAATTTCTTTTTATGTCCAGATTTCTTTGAAACAATATTCCCCTTTTGCATCAAAAGCACAGTTATAATACTTGGAATGACTTTATTTTTAATTCAGCAATTTTGGAACCTTAAAGGAAAAAACAGCACAAAAGGGAAAACATCTTAGGCCAATAAATGCTTTTAAGGGAGCCAGTTTGTCAGTTGTATTCACATTCCAGCTGTATTAGTATTCTTCTTCACTTGTACCTGCCTCATTATTCCCTTCTATAGCTACACAGACAAAATTAAATTTGCATGTTGTCCCAGCTGGCACATGAGAAAGAAAGCCAGTCATTTGGGTTGTGGGGATCTTCTGCTCACTCAGGAGGAGAAAAAAATCGAAATATAAAGTCACATTTTGTTGCAACTACTCTTGATTAATAAATCTAACTTGAAGATTAAAAAAAACCTCATGAACCTGTAATCAGCTCTGTCTGTGTGGTCTTGGCTATTGTGACTCATTCGTGGTGTTATCCTCCAGGTTCCTTTTTCTCTTTTACCATAAATAACACTTTCTTCTTTGTTGTAGTGGAGTGGAATCAAGTGTTTTTGGTCTTCTGCATTTTTGTTTCCTTTGCCACAAGAATATCTTTCTCTCAATATTTTTATTAAGAAGTTTTCAGCTGAATCTTTGTCCTAAAAACTGAATTAGTTCCATATTCAGAGTTCATTCTATTCTGAATTATGTGAGAAGATCATTTTGGAACTGTATACAAAAACTTCAGACATTGTATTATTTGACTGTTATATTGTCCAGAGAAGTAAAAATATAAATGACAGGATTTATGTATTTATTCATCTAATTATTCATCTAGTTACCTATCTATCCATTCATCCATCTATTGATTTATAGATTTATTTGATTGTCTATTTATTTACTTCTCTTTAGGCTTGTTTTAACCTTAATTGACAAACCTCACATTTCAGGCAATTTTATTGAAAAATGTCATTGTAGCCACTCACCTCAGAGCTACTGATTTAAACCATTAGGCTTTTGGTTGAATCAGCATTGGATTCATCAAGTCACTTCACCTTTTTAGTCTTTTTTTTTTTTTCCTCTGCCAAATGGAAATAATTGCACATGTATCACCACCACTCTTTGACAGTTTATTGTAAAGAAATTAATTGGCACAACAAAGTTTTATCTAATTAATAATAATAAAATAATATTAAGAATTAATAGCAATAAAAATACAATAGTTTGTTTTATTTAAGATGTGTCTTTGTAATAAAGTAGCATATATCAGGTAAAATGCAGATTAAACCTATATAATGGCAATGACCAAGTTTGCCCTTTTCTCCTCTAAAAGAAAGGATAAGAAAACATAATTCCTTCACTTCTTTATAAGTGAAAGAACATGTCTGTGGAGTATGCATATACTGTCATACTTAGTAAATGTATTGTTGAAGATTGTTGAAGCCACTTCCCCCCATCCTGCCCATTATTTATCACGAAAGAAGAAGGAAAGCTTTCCAGATTGAAAATAAGAAAGGAATATATTTTGAAATTAACCAAGAGATAACAATTAACATTATTTGAAAGAAAAAAAAGTCAAGATTTAAATCTACACTCTTAAAACTTATTGTTTTATTTTATTAAAGCTTTTCATTTTCAAAACAAATGCATGGATAATCTTTCAACATTAACCCTTGCAAAACCTTGTGTTCCAATTTTTTTCCCTTTCCCCCATCCCCTCCCCTAGATAGCAAGTAATCTAATATATGTTAAACATGCTAAAAATATATGTTAAATCCAATATATGCATACATATTTATACAATTATCTTGCTGCCCAAGAAAAATCAAACCAAAAAGGAAAAATAAATGAGAAAGAAAATAAAATGCAAACCAACAACACAAAAAGAGTGAAAATGCTATGTTGTGATCTACACTCAGTTCCCACAGTCTCTCTCTCTTCATCATAAGATCACTGGAACTGGCCTAAATCATCTCATTGTTGGAAAGAGCCACATCCATCAGAATTGGCCATTATATAATCTTGTTGTTGCCAAGTACAATGATCTCCTGGTTGTTCCCATTTCACTCAGCATCAGTTCATGCAAGTCTCTCCAGGCCTCTCTGAAATTGTCCTGCTGGTCGTTTCTTACAGAGCAATAATATTCCATAACATTCATATACCATAATTTATTCAGCCACTCTCTATTTGATGGGCATACATTAAATTTCCAGTCTCTAGCCACCAATTTTCCCACATCCCCTCCAACATTCGTCGTTATCTTTTTCTGTCATCTTAGGCCATCTGACAGGTGTGTAGTGATATCTCAGAGTTGTCTTAATTTGCATTTCTCTGATCAATAGTGATTTGGAGCACCTTTTCATATGACTAGAAATAGTTTTAATTTCTTCATCTCAAAATTGTCTGTTAAAACTTATTATTAATGGTAACAGTAATCACTGAACAAGGTAGTTGGATGGAATTTAAGATTTCTTCCAGCCTAACATTCTGTGATTTCATAAAAATTCATGTTATTTTGATAGAAATAGCTTGCATATGAAGCATTGAAGAAAATTCATAGAAACCTTGACCAAAAAAATTACATTTTGTTTTCATCATTTATCACTAAGTTCTAAGTATTATCATTTCAATATTTATTCCTATATGAATTAATTATTAAATTAATTGAAATATTCAGTTATACCCTTCTCTCAACACCCAATTTTTGTCTATTGATCATCTAATTCAAGTCTAAATATTTACTTCCCCTATCTGCCTTCTCTATCTGCCGCCTCCCCCCCCCCTCCGATTCCTTATATTATACACTTCATAGTCGTTGAAGTGCAAGGTCTTAAAGAAAAATTGTTTGGTTTTTTAAAGTTAGTTAAAACATTATACTTTGTAGCATGTTTATGTCCACACACAAAAAAAGACTTGATATGAATCTAACACTGCCACTAACTTTGTTTTCATGCACTTGAATAAGTAATTAATCTTAGTGGATCTGGGGGCTCATTCCTAAAACTGATAAAGTATGTTCTATGTGGCTCTCCCACAAAGATGATGCTGAGAATCTCTTATTTCTTCATTGAAATAAAGGATTCCTAGAGATCAGCATTCTCAATGTTTATACAAACAAAAAGAGCTCTCACTCCTGGTGATTTCGAATTTACAGAGCACTTCTTTACAAGAATCCAGTGAAACAGTTTGTGCAAGTGTACAAAGTTATTTTACAGCTGGAGAAACTGAGACTTTAGAGATGTTGTCAGAGCTAGTACTTGAAATAATCTTTTGTCTCTTAGACTTGTTCTTTTACTATTCTACCAGAGCATATTAAGTGCTAAAATAAAGTAAATGGAAATGAGGTAATGGATATGAAGATGCTTTGAATCCTGCAGGATGTTATACAAATGCTACATACTGTTTATTGGAATTGGAATTGTTACCTAATACACATACTTGCTCTATAATTATGGATGTCAGTTTACATTTCTGATTCTCACTTTCCTCCTCTACAAAATAAGAAAGCAATTCATAAGAGGTAGAAAGTGGGCCTTAGAGTCAGAAAGCCTTGGGTACCAGTCCTTCCTCTGACTTATACTAGCTTTATGACTCTGAGCAAGTAATTTTATTTCTCAGCTTCTTGGGCAGATCTTTAAGCTGTACACTGCAAATTTCTGGCTTGTATTGATAGATGGAGTTCCCCATCTGAGGAGTTCACAGTAGCTATGAAATCACTGGTTAAGACCTGCACATGAATCTGGCCTTCTATCATTGTATTAAACCCCTCATCTGCACCTCTACATTCCCCATTTCTTTCAGCTTCCATTTATGGGAACTCTTTGAGGAAAGAGTTAGTCTTTCTTTTCACTTGCTTTTCTAAGCACAATACCTAGAACATAGGGAATTCTTAATAAATACTTATTGACTGGGATATCTGAAGTTTCCACAGGAGAAATATGTTACTGTGAGAAAAAAACATTTAATTATGAAATTGTATGCAATTCTTTTTCTTTTGCTACTTGAACAGCTCATCATTTTTTTTAAATTATGCAGTTCTTGGATTACACTCTTCCTCAAGTTCTCTGAATTCCTTTATTAGTATTGTATCCTAGTCACACATTATCTCCCTTTACCTTCTGACTGATTTTCATATTTAATTCCTCAAAGACTATAGTTTCCTTTACCATTAATATTATTCAGAAAGGTTATATTACTTCCATTATCAAAACACTTTTCATCACTTCTAGCCCATCATTATATAATCATATGTTAATTTTTTTTCCTGAGGCAATTGGGGTTAAGTGACTTACCCAGGGTCACACAGCTAGGAAATGTTAAGTGTCTGAGGCCCGATTTGAACTCAGGTCTTCCTGACTTCAAGGCTTGTGCTCTATCCACTATACCAACTAGCTGCCCTCAAAAGCAAATTTTAATTTAACATATGATTGGGGCAGCTGGATGGTGCAGTGGATAGAGCTCCAGCCCAGAAGTCAGGAGGACCTGAGCTCAAATTTGGCCTCAGACACTTAATATTTCCTGGCTGTGTGACCCTGGGCAAGTCACTTAATCTCAATTGCCTCAGCAAAAAAAGAAAAAAAATTTTTTTGAGATCATTCCTTAAATTATTTTTTTCCATGGAAAAGGTATATTTTATATTAACATGGCATTATGGATGATCCTACCTTAGCATCTTTTTGATATTTCACTGTTTCATCCAGTAAGGATGAAGCTTTTGTAGAATTCTCCACTGTATTGGACAGTGTTTAAGGAGGGTACTAGGAAATCACTCATCCTACTCCAATATAGCTAATGTCAGCATTGAAAGCAAAAGCAAAAAAATTTGGATGATTTTCAGATCATTCTTACTTTAAAAAAAAAAACAAAAACAAAAAATTTATCACTGGGAATATATTTTCAAATTTAACTGAATCTCTGTCTCTATCAAATACAATTCCATTTTAAATTTGGTTTATTGACTAGATTATGATGTTATCTGTAGACATCTCAGAAGAGACATGGGGCTAGTTTAATATTCCTATGTACCAATAAAACTTTTTATTGAATTAATGGTAAATTATCTAACACACAGTATGGGGTTTAGAGGACTTAGGGCAGCTCGTTGGTACAGTGGAAGCTTGGAATTAGGAAGATTCATTCTTGAGTTCAAATCCAGTCTCAGATACTAAGTGTATGTGATCCTGGGCCAATTACTGTGTACCTCAGTTTTCTTTTCTGTAAAAATGAGATGGAGAAGGAAATGGCAATCCACTACAGTAGTTTTGCCAAGAAAACCTTAATGTAAGTCGCAGAAGAATTGTACACAACTGGACATCAAAAAGTTAGCAAAATTTGCTCAGTAGTACAATATAGGAAGTAAAATTGTGTGAGCCCCCTCTTTAACTAGAGGTCCTGGACCTTATAGCCTATCCTGCAGTCATAGAGTCCCAATCTGAGGGATGTGATGAGATGTAAGTGCCAAGTAGATTCAGTTTTGCAACATAATGAGATTTCCCAATGATGAATTTCCTGGGGAAGGAAGGTACCCATTCAAGAGTTCCAGAGAAGTCCAAAAGCAGTGTAGGTTGTTGAAAATGAGGAGAAAAAACTGTGCTACTCTATTTCCTGTCATTATAATGGAAGGGAAAAAAGCATAATTTGACTTGATGAAAATGAATTTATAAAGTTAAATTTGGCTCACTTTGTGCTATGAAGAAACTGATAGATATGTAGGTAGTAGATAAATGAGATATCAATTAGGATAATAAACTCTATTCAGGTGCAGCTTTCCTTGAATTCATTCCAACTTAATTGATCTAGCCAAAAGTCTTGAAAGGATTCTCTTCCTGATAGTTGTTTATATTTTTTTCCCCAGGGAAATCTATTTATTTTCATATTTGATATGTTTTTTTATTAAAGCTTTTTATTTGCAAAACATATGTATGGGTAATTCTTCAACATAGGCCCTTACAAAGCTTTCTGTTACAAATTTTTCCCCCTAGTCCCCACTCCTCCCCTAGATGGCAGGAAATCCACTACATGTTAATTATGTTAAAATACTTAACAAATCAAATATATGTATACATATTTCTACATTTATCTTGTTGTGCAAGAAAAATTGTATCTACAAGAAAAAAATCAGAAAGGAAACACAATGCAAGGAAACATCAATAGAGAGCATGAAAATGTTGTGGTCCACATTTCACATCCCCTTCTCTGGGTGTATATGGCTTTCTTCACTGAAAAATTGGAACTGGTTTAAAACATTTCATTGTTGAAGAGAGTCACGTCCATCAGAATTCATCATCATATAGTATCATTGTTGCAGTGTATAATGATCTCCTGGTTCTGCTCGTTTCACTCAGCATCAGCTCATGCAAGTCTCTCCAGGCCTCTCTGAAATCGTCCTGCTGGTCATTTCTTACAGAACAATAATATTCCATAACATTCATATACCATAATTTATTCAGCCACTCTCCATTTGATGGGCATACATTCAATTTCCAGTCTCTAGCCACTACAAAAAGGGTTGCCACAAAATTCTTGCACATGTGGGTCCCTTTCCCTCCTCTAAGATCTCTTTGGGATATAAGCCCAATAGAAATGCTGCTGGGTCAAAGGATATGCAGAGTTTGATAACTTTTTGAGCATAGCTCCAAATTATTCTCCAGAATGGTTGGATCCATTCACAGTTCCACCAACAATGCATCAGTGTCCCAGTTTTCCCACATTCCCTCCAACATTCATTGTTATCTTTTCCTGTCATTTTAGCAATCTGACAGGTGTGTAGTGGTACCTCAGAGTTGTCTTAATTTGCATTTCTCTGATCAGTAGGGATTTGGAGCACCTTTTCATATAACTAGAAATAGTTTTAATTTCATCATCTGAAAATTGTCTGTTCATATCCTTTGACCATTTATCGATTGGAGAGTGGTTGAATTCTTATAAATATGACACAATTCTCTATATATTTTAGAAATGAGGCCTTTATCAGAACCCTTAAATGTAAAGATGATTTCCCAATTTATTGCTTACCTCCTAATCTTGTCTGCATTAGTTTTGTTTGTACAAAAACTTTTTAACTTAATATAGTTAAAACTATCTATCTGGTGTTCAATTAAGAGTTCCATTTCTTCTTTGGACATAAATTTATTCCATCTCCACAGTTCTGAGAGGTCAACTATCCTATGTTCCTCTAATTTGCTGATAATATCACTCTTTATGTCTAAATCATGAACCCATTTAGATCTTATCTTGGTATGTGGTGTTAGGTGTGGGTCAAGCCCTAATTTCTTCCACACTAGTTTCCAATTTTCTCAGCAGTTTTTTGTCAAATAGTGAGTACTTATCCCAAAAGCTGGGGTCTGGGTTTATCAAACACTAGATTGCTATAGTTATTGCCTAGTTTGTCCTGTGATCCTATCCCATGCCACTGATCAACTGCTCTATTTCTCAGCCAGTACCAAATGGTTTTGATGACTACTGCTTTATAATATAGTTTTAGATCTGGTACAAGGCCACCTTCATCTGCCTTTTTTTCATTAATTCCCTTGAAATTCTTGACTTTTTGTTCTTCCAAATGAACTTTGCTACTATTTTTTCTAGATCTGTAAAATAATTTCTTGGGAGTTTGATTGGTATGGCACTAAATAAGTAAATTAGTTTAGGTAGTATTGTCATTTTTAGTATATTCGCTCGACCTACCCATGAGCACTTAATGTTTTTCCAGTTGACTAGGTCTAACTTTATTTGTGTGGAAAGTGTTTTTTAGTTTAGTTCCTGACTTTTCCTTGGTATTTAGATTCCCAAATATTTTTTACTATCAACATTTATTTTGAATGGAATTTCTTTTTGTATGTCTTGCTGCTGAACTTTGTTGGTAATATATAAAAATGCTACTGATTTTTGTGGATTTATTTTGTATCCTGTAACTTTGCTAAAGTTGTGAACTGTTTCTTGTAGTTTTTTAGTTGAGTCTCTAGGGTTCTCTAACTATACCATTATATCATCTGCAAAGTGATAATTTGGTTTCTGTTGAGTTTATATTTAAAAAAAGAAAAGATATATAGAAAAAGCAGTCCATTCGGTATTCTCCTATTCATAACCATTCACGAAATGAAATGTCAGTCAGTCAACACACATTTAGTAAACATTTACTATGTGTTAGGCACTGTCTCAAAATTCTGTATTATTATCTTGGGATGCTTAAATATGGATAATAATAATAATGACAAGTCAATGTGTATTTCTTTAATATTTACTGTGTGTCAGGTACTGTGCTAGATGCTAGGATTTATATTGCTCTTTAAAATGTAGGAAAGCACTTTACATACTTTATATGAGGTAGGTACTTCACCTTATTACTCCCATTTTGGAGATGGGGAAACAGGAGCTCAGAGAGATTATAATTTGACATGATCACACAGCCAGTGTTGGAATTAAAATGTAAACTGAAAAGTCTGTGAATGGATGTATAAATATTGTATTTAAGTGCAAAATCCTAAGTGTTAAGAATACAAAAAGTAAAACAACTCCTGTCTTAAGGAGCTCACACTTAGCTGGGGAAACAACACATAGAAAAGATTTCATATAGAAAACAGGAAAAATGGAAAAGGTGCAATGACAAAGCAGATGGTAATAATGTATCCTCAGTCATATCCTTTCTCAGATCATATGTTTCTAATATTGAAGCTTTTGATAGTGCCAAAGACTACTTTGGGATAAGAACTTTGTTTCCTTGGTGTTTAGTAATCATCTGATGCCGTTTCAGAGGCAGTTGCCAGGACTTGCCTCCACAGGTGTTGCTTCCTTGATGATTGCTGTGAGAACTGGGCTTGAAGCAGCACCAGTAGTCTTGGGATACTGCCACTCTCAGGACTTTGGGTCCAGAGCCCTGTCTCACCTCTCCATGGGTCTGAGTAGAGATGGTGGTTTAACTTGCCTGGAATATGTCATCCTTATCTCGCCATCACTATGCCTTGTTATTTTAGGTAGCCTGGTCTTCTTGCCATATAATTGTTTGACATTTGGTGTGGATGACTGGCTCCTTCTCTGCAGGAGTTGCTTCCCTAGATGATAGCAAAGAGAACTGAGCTGGAGCTGGGCTATTCCACAGTCTGTTGAATTCCAGTGTCTATCCCAGTGTCAAGGAAATTGATGATCACCATGGTAGTGGTGATGGCAGCTACACTCACAGAACTCAAGCTGCTCCCAGTCTCTTTCCCAGAGCACCTTATTGCTTAAGTTAAGTTATAACTTAAGTGTCCAGTATGACACACTGACTGTCCAAGTCATGAAATGTGATCCTTTCTCTCTCCCACCTTCTCTTTCTTCCATAGCTGCCATTTGAGCTTAACCTACTTAATGAATTTAGTAGTCTAAACAGAGTCCCTAGTGAACAATAGACCATATTACCAAAACACCCCATGCATATACAAAACTATCAGCTTCTTCTCAAGAAACACTCCATATTGGGCAAACATGAAGGCAGAATTACCTCACACCCTCCAGAGAGTGATTTTTCCAGGTGAAGATTGAGGTCATTCATAAGGCACTGGGGAAAGTGTGCATTGCAATGTGCTTGGCCCTTTTCGGCCTGGGAATATACCAAGGACTGCTTAGGATTGAGAACGTTTAAGTTTTCTCCTTTTTCAAGCTTGTGCAAATTGATTTCATTTGCTTTTAGTACATTTCAATGATTTGTGCATGCTCAATGAGAAATGGATCTGTAGAAGTAAAGTCTGTAAACAATAAACATTTTAAAAATTAAAAAGCTGTAGTTTTTTTTTAAACAAGATAACATAATTTTCTCAACATTTTTTAAGTGGAGAAGCATTTTGTTTTGAGATGAATTGAGGGAGAGTATTTCTCCTCAACACTTTCCTCTTCAGTGGTCACTTAATCCCTTGTAAAATATATTTAATTTGATGTATCTTAACAATAAGGAGCATAATATAAAATTATAAAAGCCTAAGTCAAATTAGCTATAAATTTTAGAAACGTTCTCACTTTCAGAAATCGAGTATTTTCCTGAAGATTATGACTGGGACATAAATGTTACATTTTGAATATGCTATATGAGGAGAATTACTATATATCTCTCTTAAGATATTTCTCAGCTATATAAATTAGTAGCTTTTCATTTGAAATATAGAAGCTCATGATAATATGATCTTTGGATTTGAAAATAACTTCCTTATTTCGCAAGCATAAATACAGAAATTTGTGGGGAAACTGCAATTGAATATGTGACAGGCATGTGGCTTCTTGGATATATAAATTTATTTCTTTATCTTTTTCTGTCTTCCTTTTTTAGATTTCTTTTGACCTTGCTGAATATACTGCTGATGTTGATGGTGTTGGCACTCTAAGGCTTCTTGATGCAATAAAGACTTGTGGCCTTATCAATTCTGTGAAGTTCTACCAAGCCTCAACAAGTGAACTTTATGGAAAAGTACAAGAAATACCACAAAAGGAGACTACCCCTTTTTATCCTAGGTCACCATATGGTGAGAATACGTGTGTGTGTATACATATGTGTATGTATGGATGTCTGTTTTAGGGTGTGTGTGTGTGTGTGTGTGTTTCTGGTTTAATTCTATACATGTCTCAGGGCTGAAGTCATTTGGGTGTGAGATTAACATTAAGACTAAAAGTGACTAGACTTGTTGAGAGGCATACCTTTATAAATTGCTAAATAAAAGTATTTGCTGCCATTGCCTCAGGGATGGAAATTACCACCTCACTTCACCGAACCTTGTTCATTCAGCTCTTCCATATAGAACAGTTTAAAAGGAAAATTAGACTCAACACGATTCTTTTTATTGAAAGGTTGTGAGATCATGTTGAAGTGATAAGATTTCTTGTTTTTTGTTTCCTCAATCATAGCATCCTAAGAGTTCCTTTCTTCAGAATCTATGCTAATTCTGAAATATTTTTAAGGCTGTATTTACAGAAGAATCTAGTGATAGTTTCAAATCATTCAGAGTGTTAAAATGCTACATTTTTATTACCACCACTGTTTTTGTTTTTTAACTAAGAAAATTCAAAGCCATGTATTTCCCATATTTTGTTTTTGTTTCTTGTACGTGAAAAGAACTATACACTAGTGTAAGAAAAAAACAAATAGTTACATATTTCCTAAAAGAAATGTTCACAATAGGACAAAAGTTTAATTGGTACTTTTCATTTGGCTGCCCTTTCATATTCTGGGTTTCTTTTGATTTTGATGCCTTTTAATAATTATGCATTGGTCTTGTCCTGAAAACTGTTGGAAATTGACTTTTTTTGAAAGCTTCATATAATTTTAAATAAATTCTTCCAACAGGAGCAGCAAAACTCTATGCTTACTGGATTGTGGTTAACTTCCGCGAGGCCTATAACCTGTTTGCTGTGAATGGTATTCTTTTCAATCATGAGAGTCCCAGAAGAGGTTAGTAGTTCTTTGGCTTGAGTGCACAGAGAGTCTTGGATTTAAAGATAAAAAAAATGGGGTGGGAGGGAGGACTTGTATTAACATGGTGAAAGAATAGTAATATTCTAATCCTTTTGCCTTTTTGAAGTGGATAAATGAAGAAATATTAATCCAGGTTTATTCATTAGAGATTATTTCTTAAGCCCGTTCCTGGAATTCATTTGTAATAGGAAAAACACTGCACTTATCCATGAAAAGGACAGAAAAACTATTTACCTCCTTGACCTTCTAAGAGAAGAACATAAAGATGAAACATTGATACTTTGAAATGCCTAATTATACCAACTTGCTAATGCGGTCTCTGTTTATAAGTAATAAAACATGATTTATTATCACATTTTAGAATGCAACTGTCATTTCACTGGTCTAGGGCACTTGGCGTAAAATTCTATCTTCTAATGTATATCATCACCTGCTTTGCTATTTATTGTTTAAGAAATTTTCCTTAGATCTCTTTCACTTTGCCACCATAACTATACCATGTTAACCACAAAAATTCATTAAAAATTTTACATTGAACCTTTTTCAAATGTCTGCAACTTTTTCATCAGTCAAAAATGTTTACAACTTATTCAGTATATTATGCATAGAGGAAAAGTAATAGAATTGTCTCTATTTCCTTATAGCAGTACTTTAGGCAAACAGCAATATAGATGTATTTGCTCCCACTGTACATATTTAAACTGTGTCATTACTTTACTATAAAATCTTTGCCTAACATGCTGGAAGTCTTTTTCTGGATCTTCTTGGAATACTCCCTTGTTATCCTTTATTCTGGCTACATAACTGGTCCCCCTTTTTTTTCCAGTTATACTTATTTTGGAGGATTATTTTTATGCCATTTCTTGTATATAAGTTCTACTTGGGAATATGTTTTAACCGATTCATCTCTCTAACACTTTTTGGGAAAATAGCTGCTATTTTGATTTTTCAAAGATGTTTCATAAATGTTTCATAATTTCATGAAGTTCTATGGCATTCCCTGAAGAATATTGGTGTTAAAAATATGGATCCTTTTTCTAGGCTGTAGAGTAGCAGTAGTACAGAGGGAACAACTTCTTTACTGTTCTCTTTGCTATTGCTTCACCTTCAATTTGAATTGTTTTAAAGTAAATTCTGACTCTATCAGACTATACTCTGAGATTTCAAGCTGGCCTTATCAAGACTGTCTCTTATTTTCAGCTTATATTCTGTACTCCTAAATGTGTTTTCATCTTACTGTGATCTCGCTTCTTGGTATTAGGAAATTGGCACCAGCTGAACCAGTCACAATGCTCGAGCAGGTCTTATGATTTCTGGATACTGGTGCAGAATTCTAAGAGAATGAACCTAGAACCTAGAACCGAGACTAGTGCAGTGTGTTTGTTGCTTAATGACTGCTATGATGAATGTTCAACAAGTTAACATTATTCAGAATTGGAAAGATATGTAGCTAACCAGTTGAAAGACTTATTTGTTTTACTGAAGAAAAACTCTTTAAGATATTCTTCCAAATAATCAAACAATTCCCCCGATTATTATTATGTTTTTTAAGAAATCCAGTAAAGCCAATGCTATGGCTTTGACCATACAACTATTTTATAGACATATTCCTTTTCATTTTTCTTTTATCTTGAAAAATGAAAAATAAACTTTCATTTAAATTAATATATCAATACTATCAAAACATTTAAATTTCCTTCAAATCTTGAATCTTATTAGCATACTAGTTTACTTAGAGTACCACCAAAAAAATTCTTCAAAAAATATTTTGGAAGCAGGTCACTGTGAATTTGGAAAAAAAATCTAAATTATAGGTTAGCATACATAGAATCTTTCTTTTAAATTTTAATTACTCAAAGTAACTTCAATTTGTCTGTTAAGACAGTATTTCTAAATAGAGTTCCAGCCATACATTCTTTGATGAATAGATATGATGAATTTGTAATTAATTTAATACTTTTGCATACCATAGTGTACTGTTGTATTTTTTAAAAGTTTGTTCTTTTAAGTAAGTTAAGCGTGGTTTATCAGTTTTTTGTTTTTCAGTTTGGGTTTTTTTACATATAACTCAATTAGCATACCCTCTATTTCTTATATGCTACAAAGGTAAAGTTCAGCACAGGCTAAACTGAATGAACACAAATGCTAAATTAGTGAAAGTGCAAATTAATGAGGCTTAACAACATTACAAGATTTTCTTTCTTCCTGGCAATAAAATAAGTTTGGAATAGATTTTGTGACATAAACTACTTTTTTTCATGCAAAATAATTGGCAAAGACTATTTTTGAATTAGTGCATATTGTTCCATGAGATAAGTTGTAACTTTTAAAAAATGTGAATAGTTCTGCCTAGAATATTTTTTTAATATAATGATGTAGACAGTCAGGCCTGGAGACTAATAACTTTTCCCATTCCCAGGCTCCTCATTCATTTCTGTGCATAAATATTCCAAGGGTAATCTACTAATCACAGCTCTCAGTAGACTTCTGTTGGCTGGTTGACCTCTCCCAGGCCTGTTCCATTACATACATTTGCACAGCCAAGCTCTGGAAAAGCATTTTCATTATTTCCTGTGGACTAGCTAAGCCCAAGATGTATATCGATGGGGCTGTACCAGTGTCCCTTGTGCATGTTTTATACCTCCTGTGTCCATGTATAAAATAGATAGCAACACTGTGTGGCAATGGAAGAAGCTAATTTTTTTTAGAACTAAAAAAACAAAACAAAACAAAAAAAGAAACATAAGGAAGGAAAGTATTATGCATTGTGAAAAGAACACTGGAATAACAATCAGGATACCTAAGTTCTGTTTGCTTCTTCTTGAATTGCTATACAAATTTCAGCAATCCATTCAACCTGACTCTCAACTCTCAAATGGAGACATTCATGATGTTTCTTTTAGCATTATTGTGAGGAAAACACTTAAGTTGCTGTTGTCAATTTTTGTGTCTCCTATCCCTTATCTGTAAAATGATTTGATGGTAGCAACTCATGTCTGTTTCAGTGATTTGTGAGTAGAATCTAATGAGCAAATGTTTGTGGAAGTGCTTTGCAAACTATAAAACACTCTAATGTGAGATATTATTAATCATGGTAGTATATTTTAATGAATAGATTTCTGGATTTGTGGTCAGGAGGGTGTAGGTTCAGATACCTATTAGCCATATAAAGAATGGACAACATACTTATCCTCTCAGGACTCAGTTTCTCATGTGTAAGATGAGGAAATTGGCTTCTAAGATTCAAATCTATAATCTTATGAACCAATGGTATAACAACCTATCTTTCAAATTAAAGCTACTGTTAGAGAATTAATGGGGAAAACCAAAACAAATAGTGAGTATTTCCTAGAATCAGTATTTATTTCAAATACATTTAACCAGTCTTCTATTCCTTTTATGTCTACTGATATAAAATCATACATTAATTATTCTTGTTCTGAATGACAAAACCCTAATAATAGAAGAGCCTTGGCAATCTAGAAGAGAATCAGCTATATCCCCTTTATTCTGTTTCCCAAAAAAAGTAGACTAAATTTGAAAAAAAAAATTATTGATGCTTTTTTTCTTCCATCAAAGTTGTCTCAGGTTCATCTCTATGGCACAAAAAAAAAAAAAAAACCCACCAAAAAAACTCAATGTGATTATCTCATTTGAACATATATGATATTCTGTCCTATTAGACTAAAAAAAATGTGGAAAGATCTCCAATAGCTTGGGTAGAAGCAAAGTTCAGGGTTAGAGCTTTAGGTTAAAAGTGATTAAGAATTTCAATTCCCCAGAAAAGTAACCTTTACAAGCATTTTATGCTAAAGAAGTTCTCCTATTTTCTGTTTCTAGATGATAACAACAGAGATGCATATATGTTTGATGATTGTTTTTATAGGAAGGCTAACTTTTTTTGGTACGATCACTTAACTGGTGCTGCTTATTTGCATACCCTGCCAATGACAGTTCAGTCTGAATAATTTCCAATACTTTTACTACAGTGAAGCATATCATAATAAGTGATTTCTTTACATCTCTTTGTCTTTTAACTGCCCCACCAAATGATACCTAGAATTTTTTTTTTGAAATTGACTAATAAAAACTTTTTGAGGATTCCATAATATCCTTTCAGGAAACTGAAGTCAAGATCAGAGGCAAGAAATGATAATCTCGTGAATAAAATAGTAGGTGAATAGTCAGGGTTTGTTGTCTGTATTCTGTCATTCATTCACTTTATGACTTAAGAAAAGTTAATTAACAATTAACAAGCTACAGCTTCTCCATTTACTTATAAAATGAAGATCCTGTAGTGGTAGTATTTCCTCCAAGTCAATTATTAAATGATGGTTAAATGTTCTAGAATAAGAAGAAGGAAAAAGGGATTAGTTTTGTGCTAACTGAAACATATCCATAGAAATATGGAAAAAGCACACATTCAATGTCAGGTCTTTGAGTACTCTTGTTTCCCATAATTAATTTCACAGATATAATTTTATATAGTTCATCTTTTTTTCCCCTCCTAAAACTTCCTATATACCACCACTTTCTCCCTAATGCTTAGCTCCAGAGGTATATAGGTCTTATATTAAAGGAGTAAAAAGGAATAAGCATTTATATGATACCTGCTATATACCAAGTATTATAATGGATGCTTTATAAATATTTTCTTATTTGCTCTTCAGTGGATAGAGTGCTATACCTGGTGTCAGGATTATCTGAGTTCAAATCCAGCATTAGACATTTTTTAGGTATATATTCCTGTGTAAGTTTTTTAAACTCTGTCTGCCTTAATTTACTCATCTGTAAAATTGGAATAATAGCACTTGTCTCTCAGTGTTGTTCTGAGGATAAAATGACATAATATTTGTAAAATGTTTTATAAATCTTAAAGTGCTTTATAAATGTTAGCTCTTGGATAGAGTGCATTGTATAGAGAAAACTCATCTTTTTGACTTCAATTCTGGCATCAAACACTGCCATGTGATCCTGGGTAACCCTTATTTAACCCTATTTGCCTCAGTTTGATAATCTCTAAAATGATCTATAGAAGGAAATGGCAAATCTGTGGTTCTAGTTTCGTATCCAAGAAAACCCCAAAAGGAGTAATCTAGAGTTGGACGCAACTGAATGACAAGAATTATTTTTTAATTAGAAATATAATGTTGTTAACTTTCTGTCCTCCCCTTTTTTTGTACCTCCATAACAAATTTAAATCATTCTTATCCTCTCTTCTGTTTCAGTTTGTGATGAATATGTAGTCCCTTGTAGTCAAGAACTCTACTTAAACTTTTGATTAATCCCTATTCTCTGAAAGTTTTCCCTTTCAATTTCATTCCATCCCACATTCTATAGTATTTCCTCATCTACTGTATCTTTCTCTGATGTCTATAAATATATTTGTCACCCTCATCATTTAAAAAAGAAAAGAAAAGCCCTTCATGATCTTGCCATCCTCTCAAGCTATCATCTTATATCTTAGCTCTTCATATCCAAACTTTTAGAAAAAGCAATGTCTCAACTTCAATTCCTGTCCCACATATATCATTCTCTTACAGTCTGATTTCTGTTGCTTTTTTCCCGCTTCCCTCCCCTAAAACGACTTTCCCCAAGCTCAAAAACCTTGCTTTCAAATACTATTTTTTTAAACTAAATTTATACAGCACTTTCTACATGCCAGGCATTGTGCTAAGCACTTAATAGTTATTTCCCTGTAGGGAAATATAATTATTTTTCCCATTTTATATAAGAGAAAACTAAGGCAGAGGTTAAGTGATTTGCCCAGGTCACAGAGCTAGTTGGTATCCGAGGAAAGACTTGAACTCAGCTTTTCCTAACTCTAGCTTTGGCACTTTGTTCAATGTGCCATATAGCTGCCTCTAGGTTACCAAATTGAATCGCCTTTTCTCATTCTTCCTATTTTTTCATCCTTCCAGAGCTTTTGACAGTGTCAACTATCCCTTTCTCTTGAATGTTCTCTTATCCCTTGGCTGGTGTGACATTGCTTCATCCCTATTTCTCCTCTTTACCTCTGAGTCTTTTTGACTGGATCATCATCCATGTATCACCCCATACCAATGAGTGGTTCTCTATGGCTCAGTGCTAGGCCCTACTGTCTTTTTTCCTTTAAAAAAATATTTTCTCCAATAACATGTAAAAGCAATTTTAATATTTTTATTTAAAGTCTGTAGTTCCAAATTAGAACAATATAGGATGGTTTACTTCTCAGACCTGTGGAGGGGAAAGGAATTTGTGACCAAAGAAGAACTAGAGATCATCACTAATCACAAAATAGATAATTTTGACTATATCAAGTTAAAAAGTTTTTGTACAAACAAAATGAATGCAGACAAGATTAGAAGGGAAGCAATAAACTGGGAAAATATTTTTACATTCAAAGGTTCTGATAAAGGCCTCATTTCTAAAATATATAGAGAATTGACTCAAATATATAAGAATTCAAGCCATTCTCCAGTTGATAAATGGTCAAAAGATATGAACAGACAATTTTCAGATGAAGAAATTGAAACTATCTCTAGTCATATGAAAAAGTGCTCCAAATCACTATTGATCAGAAAAATGCAAATTAAGACAACTCTGAGATACCACTACACACCGGTCAGATTGGCTAAAATGACAGGAAATGATAATGATAAATGTTGGAGGGCATGTGGGAAAACTGGGACACTGATGCATTGTTGGTGGAACTGTGAACAGATCCAACCATTCTGGAGAGCAATTTGGAACTATGCTCAAAAAGTTATCAAACTGTGCATACCATTTGAGCCAGCAGTGTTTCTGCTGGGCTTATATCCCAAAGAGATATTAAAGAAGGGAAAGGACCCCACATGTGCAAGAATGTTTGTGGCAGCCCTTTTTGTAGTGGCTAGAAACTAGAAACTGAATGGATGCCCATCAATTGGAGAGTGGCTGAATAAATTATGGTATATGAATGTTATGGAATATTATTGCTCTGTAAGAAACGACCAGCAGGACGATTTTAGAGAGGCTTGGAGAGACTTGCATGAACTGATGCTGAGTGAAATCAGCAGAACCAGGAGAACATTATACACAGCAACAAGACTATACGATGATCAATTCTGATGGACATGGTTCTCTTCAACAATGATGTGATTCAAACCAGTTCCTATTGTTCAGCAATGAAGATAGTCATATACATCCAGAGAGGGGCCTGAGGGAACTGAGTGTGGACCACAACACAGCATTTTAACGCTTTCTGTAAATATTTCCCTGTGTTTTGTTTTCCTTCTTAGGTTGTTTTTTTTTTTTTCTCTCTTTCTAGATCTGATGTTTCTTGTGCACTAAGATAATTGTATAGATATGTATACATATATTGGATTTGTCATATAATTTGACATATTTAGCATGTATTAGATTACCTGTCATCTAGAGGTGGGGGGTAAGGGGAAGGAGGGGAAAAGCTTGGGAAAAAAAAAAGTTTTGCAAAGATCAATGTAGAAAAATCACTCATATGTTTTGTAAATAAAAAGCTTTTAATAAAAAAATAAAATAAAAAATAAAATAAGGGAAAAAAAGTCTGTAGTTCCAAATTTTATCCCTCTCTTCCTACTCTTTCCCCTTTCCTGTGATAGTGAGCAATCTTATATGGTAACCCATATCAGATGTATATGTATACAATTATGTAAAACTTTTCCATACTAGTCATTTTATGCAAGATGACTTGAACAAAAAAAGGATGAATGAAAGAAAGACAGAGAGAAAGAAAGAATAGCATGGTTTAATCTGTATTCAGACAACATCAGTTCTTTCTTTGGCGGGAGATAGCATTTTTCTTCATGAATCTTTTGGGATTTCAAGCATGCAATATCTAGTATGCCTCATTATAAAACTTAATTTTTAGAAATTATTTCAAAAGAAATTTTGGCCTCTTGCTTTTTAAAAAACAATAGTATTAAGATTAAACAACCATGCAAATTCAAATATAAAAAAAATTTATATTGTAGTTCTTATTTTTCTCTTCTCCATTTACTTCTTTTTCCCTCTTGCTCCTCATTCATAAATTTAAAATATAATGACTATTCCTTCTAGCAAGCTGACATGATGCTGTAGAAATCTAAACTAACTTGTATTCCCTGACTTTTAAAGGCCTTACTAAGACTGAGCATGCAACCCCCAGTACTTTAAGCACTGTTTTTGAGTCTTAATGTCTGGAGGTGAGGGTGAAGTTAATTAGATTTTATATAGCTAAGGAACGGCTTCCCAAGGTGCCACATTCTTGAAGAAAAGCTGGGAAGTCATGAGTGCACTGTGTGAAAGGGCACTCTGCAATAAACTCCTGCCAGTTTGAGTTGATATGTTTTGCCAATTTTCATTGGTGGGGCTCTTTGCTTTTTATTCTCTCACTTTGATGACAATGGCTTTAGAAAGAGGGCAATGAATATTTCCACAATTCAGCATTTCTTGTCCCTTCACTATAATATTTTTAAAAATTTGACTTGAATCAGCTTCTTTACTAGATTATTAGGTCAAACTCTAGGCAGTTTATTGCCTGCCACTTTCAGAAAAGACAGACGAGGTTGGAAGTTGGCGAAGTAGATCTGTACCATAGGTTTTCATTTATTGCAGTGAATCATCATCTATTATTGGCTTCATCCCTTTGATACCTTTAGTCTGAGTAAGAAATCACGTTCCATATTGACAGTGTTATTTCTTCCATCCTCCTCCCACTCCTTTGTTTCTTTCTTTTTCCTTTACTGTTGAAGTTCTGGCTTGAAGTTTCCTCTGGTTAGTTCTGGCCTTTCTTTTTCAATTTTTGCAAGTTTGATATTAAGTCCTTTCCTACTTAGCTGCATTTCTCTTTCTTGCATGTTATGTACAAAAAGTACATGGAAATTGACACATCTGCCTTGCAACATGTATTTATAGAGAGAAATTAGTATGTTGTTTTTCTCTAGAATTCTTGTTCCATATAAACTATATTTTATACTGTGGGGTCTGATTATTGTTCATTACTTAAACATTTTTTATTTTGTTCATATGTTGTTTCAATATTATGATTGTAATATTTTAGTGATATTTCTTCTGACTTAAATGTATTATATATGTAAATATGTGTTTATGTACATATTAATTTATTAGATTTTTTTTTTTAGTAATTTAATGCATACTTAATAGCCTGCTCAAATAAACAACATTTTTTTGGCAAACAGATCTCTAAAGCTGGAAACCACTCATCAACAAAAAATAGCAATAAAGAGAACATCATATGTCATATTTCCTGGAAACATTAGAGTTCATTTAATATAACCTGCTCATTTTGTAGGTGAGGAAATGGAAGCCCATGGACATCAAATGACTTTCTAATTATATCACAACTAGTTAATGAAAATACTTCTTTTAGGCACAATAGAGAGATTTAGAGCTAAGGTGGATCTCAAAATTCATCTAGTTCGGTGGCTTCATTTTATTTTTGAGGGAAAAAGAGGTCTTGCCCAGAGTGCTTTAGGTAATAAATAACAAGAGTTGAGATTTGAACACAGGCCCTCAGGTTTTAATTCAGTGCTTATCCATTAAACAAACAAACAAACAAAACAAGTCTTTCAAATTACCTCTGTACTGAACCCATAAAAAGATATGAACCTGTTTTAGTTGTACACATTTGGGACAAAATGGGAAAGAGTTTGATTCTGTTCATATGGGGGAAAGATCCACTCTTCTCTTTGAACTATAATCCTTCCTATAAGGAAATGGCTCCTTCATATTCTTAGTTACACATTAACTTTTATGTTTGCATAAGGACCATGGTTCATATTTGTTAATTCATGTGACCTATAGTTTTACAGTAATCCAAAATTTGAAAGAATAATCTAGAATAGAATATTCTCCCCAATTTACATCCTTATTGTATTTAGAGCTTTCCATTTCTTCAAATGAACATCTAGATGAATTTAGTAATGTCTGTAAAACACTTTGACTTAGTAGTTGAAAATTGATACAGAATTGAGTTTCATTATAAATTGGGACCCATTATTATTCTTTCATCTCTTGAAATATATAATAGGTATTTTCAAGGAAATAAGATGGTAGAGTACAGCAGAGTGGAAAGCATAGCACCAGTAATGAAGCAACCTTGGAGTGCTACTTTTGACCTTGAGATTACTTAGCTATGGAATCTTTGGCCTCAAAGATAGTAAGCAGGCTAGCTCCAGAATCAGGAAGATCTAAGTTTAAGTTTCACTTCTAGGACTTGATACTGATTGTGATCTAGGCAAACTATTCAATTTCTTGTTCTCTGGACAAACCTCTAAGACTGTAAGTTTTAGAGAAAGTATTGCCTTGGGTCAGTGGAAAAAAGCCTTCTTATCTAGAGTTCCCTATACCAGAGAAATCTCAGATTTGGTCCTTATTCCCTGTTGATATGATTCTGAAACTAAAAAATGGGCGATGGGTAGAAATGGAGGGAGAGGGAGAGGCCAAGAGAGCTGTGAATTGGTTTCTGAGAGCAAAATATAGCATGGATGGAACCTGTCTAAATGTAGTACCTCAGCACACTCATCTGGGAATCCTGGTGCAAAAAGAGTTCACTTTTTTCTTTGTGTCTCTGTCACCCAGAACAGTGCCAAACACACAGAGTAGATGCTTAATAAATTTTTATTGATCCTTAACCATAGAACCTTCCAAGAACTTTGCATTCCAGTCAAACTGCATATACTACTCTATCTTCTATTAAATAGTATTTGAACTAGATGACATGTGAGGTCCCTTCCAGTTCTAAGATTCCTTGATCCTGTGATCCTTTCCCACCTCCGTGTCTTTGTTCATTTTGTTTGCTGTATCATTCAAGAAGTATTTATTAAGGCTTACCATGTTCCAAGCATTGTGACCTACCAGACACTGAAGATGAAGATACCAGGACAACAATACCCCTTCCCCCCCCCCCAAAAAAAAATGCCCTGCCTTTAAAGTGCCTAGACAACATATACACTGATAAATACAAATGTATGCAAAATAATATTAATTGTTTTGGGGGAGGGACCAGAGCAATTAGAGGAATCAAAGAAAGCTTTTTGTTTTAGAAGAGGTAGTGTTTGAATCAAGACTTAAAGGAAGCCAGGGATTCTTAGAGGTAGAAATTGTGAGGGTGAGTGCATTATAGATCATAGTATCATAGATTTAGATTTGGAGGAGATCTTAGAAGTCCACAGGGGCAACCCCCTAGTTTTACTTGGTGAAACTGAAGACTAAGACAGAAAATGGTGATCATTTAGGGGGCTACTACGGTAGACCAAAGAGAATTAATAAAGGTCTGAATTAGAGAGCTGGCCATGTGAGAGTATAGTAAAGAACAATGGGAGAGATGTTGGTTTTGTAGAATGGCACAAGCAAAGTTTATGGGGACTAAGACAGGGTGACTTTGAAATGTAGTTCTTTGTTTCTAGGCAGCAAACAAGTGCTTACAATGTGCAAGACTAGCAGTACAAAGTTCAAAATAACACATGCTAAAAGTGCATGCATTCTACAAAAGTAGTATGAAATACAGATAAATATAATGCAAGTTAGAATTGGATTAGAGGCAAGACACAAAGTACTCCAAGAAAATTTGAGAATGGAGAGATCATTCTAGCTCATTTTCTTCTACCCTACTTTTCTTTTACCTTTATTGAGTTGAGATGTGAAGTCTGCTCTTCTGATGCTTGCTTCCTTAACTTTACTACTTCATAGGTTGTTTTATATAGGTAATAAGATCTAATTCTTCCATGTTTTCTTCACATAAAAAAAATCTAGTTATGGAATATTATTGTTCTATAAGAAACGACCAACAGAATGATTTCAGAGAGGCCTGGAGAGACTTGCATGGACTGATGCAGAGTGAAATAAGCAGAACCAGGAGATCATTATACACAGCAACAACAATGCTATATGATGATCAATCCTTAAAGACATGGCTCTCTTCACCAATGAAATGTTTCAGACCAGTTCCAATTGTTCAGTGAAGAAAGCCATATACACCCAGAGAGAAGGATATGAAATGTGGACCACAACATAACATTTTCATGCTCTCTATTGATGTTTGCTTACATTGTGTTTCCTTTCTCTGATTTTTTTTCTTGTAGATCTGACTTTTCTTGCACAACAATCATAAGTATGGAAATATGTATACATATATTCGATTTGTCAAGTATTTTAACATACTTAACATGTAGTGGATTTCTTGCCATCTAGGGGAGGGGTAGGGACTAGGGGGGAAAAATTTGTAACAGAAAGCTTTGTAAGGGTCAGTGTTGAAGAATTATCCATACATATGTTTTGCAAATAAAAAGCTTTAATAAAGGGAAAAAAAAGATTAAAAAAAAATCTAGTCTGAAAAAATCCAAACTTGCATTCTTCATTTTATAATAGAGATCTTCTCTTTATGGAAGAATTCAGTGCAGGCTTCCTTTAAAATGTTAGGTGATTCAACTATTCAGTTCTAAACCTGGAATGGGAACTCGGTTGTTCTAATGGAAAATCCATTTCTTTGCTCTACCCCCAAAGTGCTGTAGAGCAGGAAAAATTGATTATGTTGTCACCATAGTGACTAATAGCCCTAATCTTGAGTTATTGTGAAATGTTGTCAATGGGATGTGTGGGTCTGTTTGGCACTGCTACAACTTCTTTTGGAGGAACTATTTGAGGGATATTTTGTACACTTGAGCATATTATGCCCATGAGCTCAAAATTTCCCTGGCAGGTTCAAAGGCAGATTCTAAAAACAACTGTAGAACAGTGCTCTTTTCAGTTAAAAATCCCCTATATTCATGAGACCAAACAACTTTAAGCAGAGTTTAGACCCTATGGGGGCTAAACCATAGGGTAGCAGTCCATGTGGCTAATGATTTAATCAGGATAATAAGAGAGGATAACAAGAAGTTATTAGAAACCACTGTGCAATAATTCTGTACATTAAAAAAGCCTGAAGTAACTTTTAGTCCAGAAATTTTTTTTCTAAAATGGTTTTGGCAAGTTTTCTTTTATTTAAGTAAATCTATTAATAGAATCTCAATTCCCTAAGTGATTTCAGTAAGTTAGAATATTGCTATTTAAATATTAACATTAGGTTATTGACACATTTTTATCTTTTAAAAATGAATAAAATGTTTAAGGCATTTTTAAAATAGACAGCAGCAGAAGGAAAAGGGAGGAAGTAAAAGGACTTGGAATTTTTCCCATGAAAACTTCTCAAAGATACCTGCTCATTGAGACTATTGCTAGCATTGGAGCAATTAGGCTTTGGAGAGTGCTTGCTAATTACTGTTTGTTCAGATCTGGCAGGCTTATACTACTGAGGAGTTCAGAAAAAAATGAGTATGTTGGCAAACACAACAAGAGTGGCTGGAGGAGCCACATATAATAGTTTGAGCATTTGTATAGGATAGGAAAATTGTTCTCGTGATCTATAAATATTGTATATATTTCTGCCACAGACAGTGGCTGTGATATGATAAATGGATTGTGTAGAGAACAGAATTGCTACGGAAAAACCTGGTAGGATACTATTGTATTTGTTCATATGGACATTAAAAAGAGCCTTCATTAGTTTCTTTGCTGTAGAAATAAATCGATTCTGCAAAGGTACAGTATATTCAATAGCACTTAGCAAGTGATTAGACCTGGGAAATGAAGGAAAACTAAGAGCTGAAGGTAAACCAAAGATTCATTCATAAGAGATTAGAGAAATAGTGATAATTGGGGATTTTCCGCGATGGAGGTAGGGAAGGAGTATATTATAGATATGAGGAACAGTCTGTCCAGAGGCATGGAATTGAAATGAGAAGCACATAGTAGGCCAATTTGACTGGAATAACAAGAATTGAGAAAGGGATTGAATGGAAGTAAGGCTAATTGGATCTCTGATTAGAGGATGGAGAATTCTTTCCTTCAATTACTACTTAAATTAAGACTATTGAGTTCTTTCCCCATGAGAGGCAATACATTCCAATTAAATCCTAATTTTGGGAAATCTTAGGAATCTCGTTGCCCCCACATTAGCTGAAACCAATTATGTTAGAGAAATTATCAGTTGTAATTTATTGTACTACATTCATAGTTTGTCTTTTACAGTCAAATGAAGAAGTATGTAAATTTAATTTTAAAATTGTTTTCTTTTAAATACGTAGCTTCTCCATTTATTAAGAAAAATCCTCATAATTATAGCAAAGTAACCCTCTCAGGTGTATAATATTCATTTTTAAATAGATATAAAATATACATAGTTTAGGAAATTAACAATTTCAGTTCATTTTGAATATCATGAAGAGATTAGCAATATGAGCAATGAAACTAGATTGATACACTATATATATATATTTTCCTCAAATCGTATTATGGTAACTCAGGAGTTCAAATTCTTAAAATATACCCAAAATGAACAGTTTCATACTACTATAAATTGATAATCTATGGCTAGTTTTTAGGTACTGAGACATCTTAAAAGGATATAGATATTTTCCTAAATATGGGCTTTATAAGAATCATATTTATCAGTTTCAACACAGTATGTATAACTCTTAGCCAACCCAACATTTTAAAGTTCATGACCTTGTTTTTAGACTTGGATTTGTCAGTAGCCAAGGATTTTTATCATTACTTAAAAAATTATTGAGTAAAAAGTCAATCTACTTTTATTTTAAAAAATTAGTAAAAATTATTCTGTTTGAGATCACTATTTTGAAATAACACTTGGTGTTTCTATTTATTTTTAAATTTTATTGCTATCTGGTTATTGCTGTTATCAGGAAGGTGATCATTATTAGAGACTTTGAAGAATCATTTCATTTATATCTGTCCTTGCCAGAAAGTACAATATTGCCATCTTACTAAGGATAAAACCACCTCTTATTTTGCATATTACTTAACATACCATGAACTTACCTTAATGCCTAAGTAAGCATAGAATTGAATTTCAAAGGTGATTGATTGGCCAGAGAAAACATTTGAAGTCAGGTGTGGAATACACAGTAACCTGAGAATTGTGCCCTCAATTTCATGTCAAATATAATTCAAAGTACCTTAAAAAGAAGCACTACAAAGTTACCTCCATAAATCTGAGTCTGATTCTCTGATGAGCTCAAAATTTACAACATGACTTGGATGCTATGAGTTGAGCAAAGTGGAATAATAACTTCTCAGTCTTTTTATTGTGGTTCTTCAGTCATTCAGTCAGGTCTGACTCTTTGTGACTCCATGGATCAGAGCTCACCAGGCTCTAGAGTTCTATCCTGTACTACCTTAAACTCTGTCCAAGATCATGCTTATTGTTACCATGATACTATCTAGCCATCTCATCCTCTCCCATGCCCTTTTCCTTTTGCCTCTACTCTTTCCTAACATGATCTTTTCCAGTGAATCCTGTCTTCTCATTTTGTGGCCACAATATTTAAGGTTCTTCTTCAGCATTTGACTTTCCAGTGAATTGCCTGAATTAATTTCTTGAGGTATTGACTGATTCAATCTCGTTGTAGAAAGCATCAATTTTGCTCTGCTTGGCTTTCCTTATTGTCCAACTCTCATATGTTGCTACTGGAAAACCATTAAGCACATGCACACATGCATGCACATGTATACATATGCACAAAAGCAGTCCTCATTCTTGCTCACAAATGGTTGTTTTTTTTTTTTTTAGTTTTCTAGTATTTTTTTTATTAATACTTTTTATTTGCAAAACATATGTATGGGTAATTCCTAAACATTAACCCTTACAAAGCTTTCTGTTACAAAATTTTCCCCCCTACTCCCCACCCCTCCCCTAGATGGCAGGATATCCACTACATGATAATTATGTTAGAATACTTAAGAAATCGAATGTATGTATAGTGATTCTTGCTCACAAATGTTAAGGTTGTTACTTTTAACCAGAAATAAGAATTCAGGATCATCTATGATTAGAATGAGAGCAGATTTCAGACTGCATGGGTAAGTAGCTTATGAAATTTCCCTTTAAATGAAATGATAATTATTTAATGCCTTACTAGGACATTGTCTTTGTCTTAGAAAGTTGGGTGTTTAAACTAGAAAGTTGTTTTTATTTTCCTATAGTAGGCAAATGCTATTTTTTTCTTTTGGACTTAGTTAATGACCATACCACTATTACTAAATAGTTATTATCTCTTAGTCTAGTGAGCATTTACAGAGGAGTGTCAAGAAGATCTAACAGATCATTGCTTTATTTATGCTTCTATGATGATATAGTGTTATCACTATATTTTTTGATGAGCACTGTAGACCTGAACTCCAGTAGAAAGAAAAGTTAGCTACACATTGTGAAACCACAGGATGAAATCATGTTGGAATTGAGTAAAACATTACAGGTCTTACACAATGCCCTTCCATTTGTATGGCAAAGTTGGGTGCTTTCTTTAAATCCATGAGGATTGAAGCACTCCTTCTGGTTTTGAATCTAGAATGACATCATCTAGTTTATAATTAAATTTGTAGACAGGATTCACTTACCATTGGCACATTCTCTAGGAGAAGACAAAAAGTCTGGCCCAGTTATTCTTTTTTATTTTAATTTTTTTAATTAATTAATTAATTAATTTTTAAATTTTATTTGCAAAACATATTATGGGTAATTCTTCAACATTGACCCTTACATAGCTTTCTGTTACAAATTTTTCCCCCCTACTCCCCACCCCTCCCCTAGATGGCAGGATATCCAGTACATGTTAATTATGTTTAAATACTTGGCAAATCGAATATTTGTATACATATTTCCAAACTTATCATTGTTGTGCAAGAAAAATCTTATCTACACAAAAGACATATCAGATAAAGGAAACACAATGTAAGCAAACATCAATCAAGAGTATGAGAATGTTATGTTGTGGTCCACATTTCACATCCCTCTCTCTGGGTGTATATGGCTTTCTTCAGTGAACAATTGGAGGTGGTTTGAAACATTTCATTGTTGAAGAGAGTCATGTCCATTAGAACTGATCCTCATATAGTATTGTTGTTGCTGTGAATAATGATCTCCTGGTTCTGCTCATTTCACTCAGCATCAGTTCATGTAAGTCTCTCCAGGCCTCTCTGAAATCGTCCTGCTGGTCATTTCTTACAGAACAATAATATTCCATAACCTTCATATACCATAATTTATTCAGCCACTCTCCAATTGATGGGCATCTACTCAGTTTCCAGTTTCTAGCCAATACAAAAAGAGCTGCCACAAACATACTTGCACATGTGGGGCCCTTTCCTTCCTTTATGATTTCTTTGGGATATAAGCCCAATAGAAATGCTGCTGGGCCAAAGGGTATGCACAGTTTGATAACTTTTTGAGCATAGTTCCAAATTGCTCTCCAGAATGGTTGTATCCATTCACAGCTCCACCAACAATGCATCAGTGTCCCAGCCCTCCCACATCCCCTCCAACATTCATCATTAACTTTTCCTGTCATTTTAGCCAATCTGCCAGGTGTGTAGTGGTACCTCAGGGTTGTCTTGATTTGCATTTCTCTGATCAATAGTGATTTGGAGCATCTTTTCATATGACTATAGTTTTAATTTCATCCTCTGAGGGGGCGGAGCCAAGATGGTGGAGTGAAAACGTGACTCTCTGCATCTCCTCCGATCTTCTCTCAAACCAAGAATAAAATAAGACTCTGAACTGATCAACGAATTTAGAAATACTTTGATACTGCTTGCTGATACCTGTGAATAATCTCGGACAGAGGGATAAAGAGTGGTGTAGGCCGGAAGTGAGGGTGGGACTTAGCTCAGCTCACTGAGGCAAAAACCCCAAACTCCAAACACCTGGAGTTTATCTGAGGCACTCGGGACACTCTGCCCGGGTTGGGGGCAGGTGTTCTGGCAGACTTGCCTTGTTTAAGGAGTAATTCGGACTTAGTCCTAGCCCCCACGGCCCAGCACCTTAAATTAATTCCCCAAATTGCCCCAGGGCAGGGAGCTTTAGCCGAGGTTTTTCCAAACTTTAAAGAGATATACACGCTGTTTAAAAAAAAAAAATGAAGAGGCAAAAGAGAGCTCTCACCATAGACAGCTTTTATCGAGACAGAGAAGGGCTGACCCCAGATTCTGAGGTTCCTTTAGACAAAACTTCAGAGGATGTTATTAAGGACCATCACTGGTCCCCTTTTCAAAAGGCCTTTCTGGAAGATTGCATAAAGAATCTCAAAAGAGAGCTGGAGGATAAATGGGAAAATAAACTGAAGTCAGTGCAAGAAGCCCTCCAAAAGAGATATGATAAAGACACCAATTTATTGAAAAATAAAATTAGTGAAGTAGAAAAAGAGTGCAATGAACAAATTGGCCAGTTAGAAAAGGAGCTTAAAAAGGTAACTGAAGAAAACAACACTTTAAAAATAAGAATTGAACAAATGCAAGTGAATGACTCAATAAGACTTCAAGAATCAGTCAAACAAAAACAAAAAAATGAAAAATTAGAAGAAAATATGAAATATCTCCTAGGAAAAACAACTGACTTGGAAAATAGATCTAGGAGAGACAATCTAAGGATTATTGGACTTCTTGAAAGCCATGATGAAAAAAAGAATCTAAACACCATCTTCCAGGAAATCCTGAAAGAAAACTGCCCTGAGATTGTAGAATCAAAGGGCAAAATCACCATTGAAAGAATTCACCGATCACCTCCTGAAAGAGACCCCAAAATTAAAACCCCAAGGAATAGCGTGGCTAAATTTCAGGACTATAGCACCAAGGAAAAGATTCTGCTTGCAGCTAGAAAGAAACAATTCAAATACCAAGGATCAATAATTAGAATCACACACGACCTGTCAGCCTCCACATTGAAGGATCGAAGGGCCTGGAACCAGATATTCCGAAGGGCAAAGGAACTTGGATTACAGCCAAGAATAACCTACACAGCTAGAATGAGCATTATCCTCCAGGGAAGAAGATGGTCATTCAATGATGTAGGTGAATTTCACCTATTTCTAATGAAAAGACCAGATCTGAACAAAAAATTCAACATCCAAACACAGAACTCAAGAGATGCATAAAAAGGTAAAAAGGAAAAGACTCTTGAGAACTTTATTTTTACTAGGGGGATACTTAAAATTTGGGGGTATAATGAACTAGATATTTCTTTGATAATATGAAAAAGAGAGCCAGAGGGGGAAAGGTTGTCATACTGGGGAAAAGAGGGGAAAAAGTGGTAAAATAAGATCTTAAAAAAAAAGGAGGTAAAAACAAGGTAAAATCTCTTGAAGAGGCAAAGAAAACCTAATATAATTGAGAGAAAGAGGGGAGGGAGATGAGCATTGTGTAAATCCTACTTTCATCAGGTTGGGCTCTAAAAGTGTATATCAGACACTTGATTTTCACATAGAAACTTGCCTGTTGCTAGAGGGAAGTGGGAGGGAAAGGAGGAAAAGAAAGGGATAAACTGATAGAAGGGAAAATAGAAGAATCAGGGGAAAGGAGTAAAAACAGGGGGAGGGGACCGAAAGGGTGGAGTATTGTTTGGGGGGGGGGGATATCAAAAGCAAATTACTGAGGAGGGGGGAAGGGAGAAAGGGGAAAGGAAAGGGGAAAACATAACTTGGGTAAATAAGATGGCAGGAAATAAAGAATTAATTATTCTAACTGTGAATGTGAATGGGATGAACTCTCCCATAAAGGGGAAATGGATATCAGATTGGATTAAAAATCAGAATCCCACAATATGTTGTCTACAAGAAACACATCTAAAACAGTGACACATATAGGATGAAGGTAAAAGGCTGGAGCAGAACCTATTATGCTTTAACAAAAAAAGGTGAACAAAAAAAAGCAGGGGTAGCAATCCTTATCGCAGATCAAGTAAAAGCTAAGATAGATCTAATCAAAAGAGATAAGGAAGGAAACTATATTTTATTAAAGGGTACCATAGATAATGTAGCAATATCTATACTAAATATATACGCACCAAGTGCAATAGCATCCAAATTCCTAGGGGAGAAATTAAGAGAGATGCAAGAGGAAATAGACAGCCAAACTATGCTAGTGGGGGATCTCAACCTTGCTCTCTCAGAATTAGATAAATCAAACCACAAAATAAACAAGAAAGAAACTAGGGAGATAAACCAATTGTTAGAAAAGTTAGGTATGATAGATCTATGGAGAAAGTTGAATGGAGACAGTAGGGAGTTTACTTTTTTCTCAGCAGTCCATGGAACCTATACAAAAATTGATCATGTGTTAGGGCATAAAATCCTCAAAGTCAAATGCAGAAAGGCAGAAATAGTAAATGCATCTTTTTTAGATCATGATGCAATAAAAATCACATGCAATATAAGGCCAGGAGAAAATAAACCAAAAGTTAATTGGAAATTAAATAATCTAATCCTGAAGAATGAATGGGTGAAAGAGCAAATCATAGACACAATCAATAATTTCATCCAGGAGAATGACA
>JAJPUD010001331.1:0-11792 GCA_023553655.1 Myrmecobius fasciatus
GATTTTGAGGTTTTTATGCCCTAACACATGGTCAATTTTTGTATAGGTTCCATGGACTGCTGAGAAAAAAGTAAACTCCCTACTGTCTCCATTCAACTTTCTCCATAGATCTATCATACCTAACTTTTCTAACAATTGGTTTATCTCCCTAGTTTCTTTCTTGTTTATTTTGTGGTTTGATTTATCTAATTCTGAGAGAGCAAGGTTGAGATCCCCCACTAGTATAGTTTGGCTGTCTATTTCTTCTTGCATCTCTCTTAATTTCTCCCCTAGGAATTTGTGTGCTATTGCACTTGTGCATATATATTTAGTATTGATATTGCTACATTATCTATGGTACCCTTTAATAAAATAAAGTTTCCTTCCTTATCTCTTTTGATTAGATCTATCTTGGCTTTTACTTGATCTGAGATAAGGATTGCTACCCCTGCTTTTTTTTGTTCACCTGAAGCATAATAAGTCCTGCTCCAGCCTTTTACCTTCATCCTATATGTGTCACTATGTTTTAGATGTGTTTCTTGTAGACAACATATTGTGGGATTCTGGTTTTTAATCCAGTCTGCTATCTGCTTCCACTTTATGGGAGCGTTTATCCCATTCACATTCACAGATAGAATAACTAATTCTTTATTTCCTGCCATCTTATTTACCCAAGTTATGTTTTCCCCTTTCCTTTCCCCTTTCTCCCTTCCCCCCTCCTCAGTACTTTGCTTTTGATGATCCCTTCCCCCAAACAATACTCCACCCTTTAGATCCCCTTCCCCTGTTTTCACTCCTTTCCCCTGATTCTTCTATTTTCCCTTCTATTAGTTTGTCCCTTACTTTTCCTTCTTTCCCTCCCACTTCCCTCTAGCAACAGACAAGTTTCTATGTGAAATCAAGTGTCTGATATACACTTTTAGAGCCCAACCTGATGAGAGTCAGATTTACACAATGCTCAACTCCCTCCCCTCTTTCTCTCAATTATATTAGGTTTTCTTTGCCTCTTCAAGAGATTTTACCTTGTTTTTACCTCCTTTTTTTAAGATCTTATTTTACCACTTTTTCCCTCTTTTCCCCAGTATGACAACCTTTTCCCCTCTAGTTCTCTTTTTCATATTATCAAAGTAATATCTAGTTAATTATACCCCCGAACTTTAAGTATCCCCCTAGTAAAAATAAAGTTCTCAAGAGTCCTTTCCTTTTCACCTTTTTATGCATCTCTTGAGTTCCGTATTTGGGTGTCGAATTTTTTGTTCAGATCCGGTGTTTTCATTAGAAATAGGTGAAATTCACCTATATCATTGAATGACCGTCTTCTTCCCTGGAGGATAATGCTCATTCTAGCTAGGTTATTCTTGGTTGTAATCCAAGTTCCTTTACCCTTCAGAATATCTGGTTCCAGGCCCGTAGATCCTTCAGTGTGGAGGCTGACAGATCCTGTGTGATTCTAATTATTGATCCTCGGTATTTGAATTGTTCCTTTCTAGCTGCTAGCAGAATCTGTTCCTTGGTGCTATAGTCCTGAAATTTAGCCACGATATTCCTTGGGGTTTTAATTTTGGGGTCTCTTTCAGGAGGTGATTGGTGAATTCTTTCAATGATGATTTTGCCCTTTGATTCTACAATCTCAGGGCAGTTTTCTTTCAGGATTTCCTGGAAGATAGTGTTTAGATTCTTTTTTTCATCATGGCTTTCAGGAAGTCCAATAATCCTTAGATTGTCTCTCCTAGATCTATTTTCCAAGTCAGTTGTTTTTCCTAGGAAATATTTCATATTTTCTTCTAATTTTTCATTTTTTTGTTTTTGTTTGACTGATTCTTGAAGTCTTATTGAGTCATTCACTTGCATTTGTTCAATTCTTATTTTTAAAGTGTTGTTTTCTTCAGTTACCTTTTTAAGTTCCTTTTGTAACTGGCCAATTTGTTTATTGCACTCTTTTTCCACTTCACTAATTTTATTTTTCAATAAATTGGTGTCTTTTTCATATCTCTTTTGCAGGGCATCATATCCTTCTTGCAAGATATTGTATCCTTCTTGCACTGATTTCAGTTTATTTTCCCATTTATCCTCCAGCTCTTTTTTGAGG
Organism: Myrmecobius fasciatus; assembly: GCA_023553655.1. Classification (NCBI taxonomy): domain Eukaryota; kingdom Metazoa; phylum Chordata; class Mammalia; order Dasyuromorphia; family Myrmecobiidae; genus Myrmecobius; species Myrmecobius fasciatus. The sequence continues at coordinate 2,069 of JAJPUD010001331.1, forward strand.
TTCTTTATGCAACCTTCCAGAAAGCCCTTTTGAAAAAGTGACCAGTGATGGTCTTTAATACCTTCTTCTGGTATTTTGTCTAAAGGAACCTCAGGATCTGGGGTCAATGCTTCTTTGCCTTGATAAAAGCTGTCTATGGTGAGAGCTCTCTTTTGCTTCTTCATTTTTTTTCAGACAGCATGGGTATCTCTTTAAGGTAGGGAAAAAAAAAAAAACGGCTGCTGAGAGGCGGCTGAAGAGCTTTGCCCTGGGGCACTAAGGGGAATTAACTTAAGGTGCTGGGCCAGTGGGGGCTAGGACTGAGTCAGAATTACTCCTTAAACAAGGCAAGTCTGCCAGAACACCTGCTCCCAATCAGGGCAGAATGTCCCGAGTGCCTCAGATAAACTCCAGGTGTTTGGAATTTGGAATCTGGAGTTTGGAATTTCTGCCACGATGAGCTGAGCTGAGTCCCACCCTCACTTCCGGCCTACACAGGTGTCGTCTATTTATCTCTCTGTCTGAGTCAGACAAACCTGATATGAAGTTCTCCAGAAAGTAGTGTCCAAATATTTCTGAGTTCGTTGACTTGAAGATTAGTTCAGAGGTTTATTTTATTGTTGATTTGAGAGAAGATCAGGGGAGAAGCAGAGAGTCACCTTTTCACTCCGCCATCTTGGCTTAAGTTCATAAGTCCCTGCTTTTCTAATTGGGTGGGGAAAAGATCAAGACAGACCAATAATTTTCATTTAAAAATCCCATGATTTGGTCTCAAATGTGAAAGAGTCCAAAATTCATTGGACTACATTTGATTGGGGCTCATCTGAAATAAATATTATTAAAGTTATACTATCAAGGTTCTCTGTACTAATGTTCAAGTTTTAGGATCTAGGCTTCCAATCTCAGCAGAACAGAATCTGCTTGGCAAGCTTGATGTTGAAAACTGTAGTAATATATGTGGAGTTGAGAAAAACTCCCATGACTGCACATTTATTGAAAAACTAGTTCTCAATGGTGATCATAGGACCTCATCAAAACTGTTTATTTTAGGGACAACTATAGATTGTAATAAGGAAATTGTTGAAAAAACTACATATAGATGTAGACTCTTTGGGGGTTATTATTAGGTATTAAGGATCTGATTCAAGAAGGATACAAAACAGCTGTTTCATTTACTTTAAAATGCTGTGGTCTTCCCAGATCCTCAGAGAAATTTCTAGAAAAATGAATCCTTGGAAACTAGATAATAAGCACCTTTTCTTGTTTAGACCTGAGAAAAGAGAAGAGAAAGAACAGAAATTTGTAAGTATCCTCCTAAGTGTCAGGGACCATTCTAACTCAAAAGAGTTCAAGAAAGCTTCCAGCAATTACTTTCATGACAAGTTGGTAGAAGAAATGGAGGTATCTAAGCTAAATGACTGAACAGATAGGTGGAACTTATTGAAAGGAAGGAAGGAAACAAGGAAACAAGGAAGGAAGGAAGGAAGGAAGGAAGGAAGGAAGGAAGGAAGGAAGGAAGGAAGGAAGGGAGGGAGGGAGGGAGGGAGGAAGGGAGGGAAGGAAAGGCAGGAAAGGAAGGAAGGAAAGGAAGGGAAGGAAGGAAGGAAAGAAGCAAGGAAGGAAGAAAGGAAAGGAAGGAAAGGAGGGAGGGAGGAAAGGAAGGGAGAGAGGGAGGGAAAAAGGAAGGGAGGGAGGGAGGGGGAAAGGAAGGGAGGGAAGGAGGGAGGGAAGAAAGAGGGAAGGAGGGAGGGAAAGAGAGAGAAAAAGAGAGGGAGGGAGGGAAGAAGGAAACAAAGGAAGAAAGGAAAGAAGGAAACAAAGGAAGGAAGGAAAGAAGGAAGGAAAGAAAGGAAGGAAGAAAGGAGGGAAAGGAAGGAAGGAAAAAAGGAAGGAAGGGAGGAAGGAAGGAAAGGGAGGAAGAAAGGAAAGGGAGGAAGGAAGGGGAGGGAGGGAGGAAGGAAGGGGAGGGAGGAAGGAAGAAAGGAAAGAAGGAAAGAAAGAAGGAAGGAAAGGAAGGAAGAAAAGGAAGGAAGGAAGGAAGGAAGGAAGGAAGGAAGGAAGGAAGGAAGGAAGGAAGGAAGGAAGGAAGGAAGGAAGGAAGGAAGGAAGGAAGGAAAGGGAGGGAGGAAAGGAGGGAAGGAAACAAACATTTCTTAAATAATTTCTTCAATGCCTACTATGTGCCAATATGACCTAAACACTTTACAAATATTATCTCATATAATTCTAAGTAGTCCTCAAAGATTTGATATCAACTTAAGAAGAAGGTCTTAGTCCTATTTTTTTTAAATTATTGATGAATGAGGTAAAGATTCAAATGGAATGTTTATCAGAGAAATGGGTAAGACAAAGCTAGGAAGTAATCACACATATGGAATAGCAATCAGCATCCAAAATAGACTAGAAATTTGAACCAGATTTAATCAAGGAAAATGTAATAAACATCAATGAAGAATATTGAACAACTGAGGTTGGTTACTATACTTCAAGATGAATTAATTGTAATATGCAACCAAAAAGGCTAATGAAATCTTAGGGGATATTAAAGGAAACACCAATTAGGTCTATGACAGTAAGAATCCCCTGTACTTTGCCCTCATAACATTGTGAAAGATGATGATGTTAGGTATACATTGTTGGGAGTGCCAAAACCACTGGCTTTTCTCTCTCTTGTTTTCTGCAACCTATTCAGACGCGTCAATTTATTAATGATTGATAAACAAGCTAGGAAGTATCTCTGTTAGCTATTGATTGTTTTAATTAACAATTAGTCAATCAAAAAATATTAAGTATCTACTATGTGCCAGACTCAGGGATAAAAAGACAAAAATAAAATAGTTTGTAGCCAGTAGGACTTTTCATTCTGTCATATGAGTAGATGTAAAATAGAAGCTAATTTTGATTGGAGTGGGGGAGGTCTGGAGAGAGAAGTACTTAGAGCTGAGGGAATGAATGAGGAAAGAACTCATAAGAAATGACTTTTAAACTAAGCTTTGAAGAGAATTAGGGATTCTAAGAGGGAAAGGTAAGGAAGGAGTATATTCTAGATACAAAGCTCACCCTCTGCTGGGAATGAAAACTGAACCCATTAAGATACCATTGAAAAAAGACAATAGAGTGAGGATATATATCATAACTAAACAAATATAAGGTTTTTTGAGAATAGAAAGTTCGTTAACAATAAGGGAATATAGACAGGATATCAGGAAAGGCTTACTAAAGAAAATGATACATAAACTGAACTTTGAGCAGAGGCCAAGATTTTTAAGAGACAAAGATGAAGACAGTCCTTGCATTCAATGTGCAAGAGAAAGCCTGGGCAAAAAGATAGAGAAGTAAATAAAATGTCCAGTTCATTTTATATAGATAAGGTAACTGAGGCAAATGGATTAAGTGACTTGCTCAGGATTTCACAACTAGTAACTCTCTGAGGTTGCATTTTAATACAGGTCTTCCAGACTTCAGACCAAGCTGCCCTTCAAAATCATGATGGTTTAAAACAAAGGTTTTTAACATGGGGCCGAAAGACGTCCTCAAATCATCTGTGGTTGGATTTTAGGGAATCCATTAACTTCAGTAAGAAAAAATTACATCTTTATCTCAATATAATTGGTTACCTTTGGAATTAAATGTATTTTATTTTATACATTTATAAATATTATTGTGAGATAGTATCTGTAAGTTTCATCAGACTATGAAAAGGTTTCATTCAACACACAAAAAGCTAAGATTAACTCAGTTTTTAAAAAGTTAGGTGGTGGTGTTTATAGCACTATTTTAAAATTGGAGCATGAAAGTGACATTGAGTTGTGTCTTAGTTTACTTTAAAAACACCGTGGTAGATGGATTGCAGGAGGCAGTTATGAGAAATAGGGAGATAAATTACAGAACTATTATAGCAGTCCAGGCAATAGATAAAGTAGGCCAAACTAGGAATTCACCCATTTAAGTGGCAAAAGGTGACAATAAAACTGATAAGTTTTGACATTTATTAGATAAACAGAATGAGAGATGGAAAAGCCACAGATGACTCTAAGATTAGAAAACAAGATGACTGGAAAAAAATCATTAATCATTTCTAGATAAAATAAGAAATTAAAGAGAGAGATGATCTGGAGTGGGAAAGAGACAGGAATGGGTTCTATTTTGAAAGCACCTGATAAATTAATGATTTGCCTTAGTTATGATAATTCTATCTTTTACATTATGGAGGAAGTAATCAGCAAGGAGAGACTCTTTGCTGAAGAAGAAAAGATAGAAACCTTGAGAGGAAGAGACCACTTCATCTTAGAATTCATTTTAGAGATTTATTTTTTTTAAAAGTCATGCAGTCCAATGTGTCTGCTGAATTGGGGAAGAATAGATTTCAAAAATGAACCATTGTGAAGGTGAAAAGATACATAGGATTATATAGTCTAAAATCTATAGAGTAATTTCACCTTGGACACGTAGAACTCTCTCAAGAATGAAATTCTGAAAGAGGAAATAGAAAACCTAAGGGAAGTATTAATTTTTTTTGACCCAAAGAAAAATGGAAAAATTATACACTAGTCTGGGAGAAAATAGGTCAACACCAATATCTTACACTATATATTAAGTTAATCTCTACTTAGATACATGACTTAGATATATAAAGAAATTACAAGAAAAAAATTGTCTTTCACATCTATGGATAGAGGAAGAACCTGTGACTAAACAAGTAATCAGCCACACAAGATATATAGCCAATTTTAAATATATACATTTTAAAAGTTTTGCACAAAAATGTTTGTGGCAGCCCTTTTTGTAGTGGCAAGAAACTGGAAATTGAAAAGATGCCCATCAATTGGAGTATGGCTGAATAAATTATGGTATATGAATGTTATGGCATATTATTGTTCTGTAAGAAACGGCCAGCAGGATGATTTCAGAGAGGCCTGGAGAGACTTACATGAACTGATGCTGAGTGAAATCAGCAGAACCAGGAGAACATTATACACAGCAACAAGACTATACGATGATCAATTTTGATGGACATGGTTCTCTTCAACAATGATGTGATTCAAACCAGTTGTTCTGCGATGAAGATAGTCATATACATCCAGAGAGAGGCCTGTGGGAACTGAGAGTGAACCACAACACAGCATTTTAATGCTTTCTGTGAATATTTCCATGCATTTTGTTTTCCTTCTTAGGTTGTTTTTTTCTTCTTCTCTTTCTAGATCTGATGTTTCTTGTGCAGTAAGATAATTGTATAGATATGTATACATGTATTGTATTTGTCATATAATTTATCCTATTTAGCATGTATTAGATTACCTGTCATCTAGGGGTGGGGGTGGGGGGAAAGAGGGGAAAAGCTTGGGAAAAAAAAAGTTTTTGCAAAGGTCAATGTTGAAAGGACACTCATATGTTTTGTAAATAAAAAGCTTTATATATAAAAAAATAAAAGTTTTGCACAAATTTAATGTCATAAAAATTAGAAGGAAAACAAAATTGGAAAATTTTTCAGCAAATTTCTCTGATAAAGATTTTATTTCTAAGATATAGAATTAATTCATTGAAATCATTCTCCAAATTATAAATGGTTAAATTATATGAATGTACAATTTTTTCCTTTTTTAATAATAGTTTTTAATTTTCAAAATACATGCACAGATAGCTTTCAGCATTCACATTTGAGTCAATCTTTATATGATTATTGACAGCTTGGATTTTTTTTTCTTTGAAAATTACCCATTCAAATTTATGCCCAAAGAAGAATTAGAGAACATTATGAAATGCAAAATATATGATTTTGACTATAAATCCAAGCTATCAATCATATGGGAAAAAGAGGGTCTAAATCACTAAAAATAAGAGGGAAAAAATCAAGGCAATTTTGAGGTTCTACCTCCAACTATCAGATTAGCAAAGGGAACAAAGTAGGAAGGGACTGTTCAAAAAGAAGTACATCACTAGTGTCCTCTTTGTGGATCTATGAATTAATACATTCTAAAAAGCATTTTGGAACTATGCTCCTCCCAAAGCTGCCAAACTGTGCATTCTCTTTGACCAAGCAATATTACTATTAAACCTATATACTAAAGAAATCAAAAGGGGAAAGGGTCTATCTGTAGAAAATATAGCAGCTTTTTTCATGGTTGCCAAAAATTGGAAATTAAGAGGGATTGTTATTCTATTAGGGAATAGTTAAATGAATTGTAGTATTTGGACAGAATGGAATGTTATTGTGCCATAAGAAATAAGGAAATAGACAATTTCAGAGAAAACTGACAAGACCTTTCTGAACTGATACAGAGCAAAGAGAGCAGAACTAGGAGAACTAATTATATGGTAACAACATTAGAAAGAAAAATTTGAAAGACTGTAGAACTTTGACCAATTCAATAATAAACTACCAGTCCAAAAGAAGACATAGTACTCACCTCCTGGCACAGAAATGTATGTGTGTGTATATATATATATTAAAATACATATATTTCAAACGTGGTTAATGTGGGAATTTGTTTTGCTGAACTGTGTAAATATGCACTAAGGAATTTGGTTAGAGAGAATGGCTTTGTTGTTGTTAATGAGTGGGGGGAACAGTGGGGAGGAAAGATTAATTTTTTAAAACACCTGTTACTTGAAAAATAAAAAATTATGAGGAAAACAGTAGGCACTTATGGAGCAATTAATATTTTTTAAGAATTCAAAATAGAGAAGCAAGAACAAATAATGTAGTATAAATAAAGTGCAATAGAGCTCTTTCCAATCTGGAACACTCATTTGCCTAAGATCAATTAAGAATAAATATAGAGACCAAGGTGGCCACGTCTCCAACAATATGTGGGGCTGGAAATAGGGCTACCCCTTTTATCTCACCCACTTCTCAAGACATTCATATTCTTTGACCATTCATTGTCTATTCATATCCTTTTATTTTAGAAGAAACTCAAATTAATCCTCACTGGAAGCAATCAAGAAAAGAGAGGACCAATGGATAGATTTCTTTTATATTTGTGGTTCAGCATTCCCTGAGTCATCACTTCATTGGGTTCCATAGCAACAGAACCTCCTCAGCTCTATAGCATCATGCAGGATCAGCCTCTGGATCACACATGACTAGAATCCAGTTCCCCACCTCCTCCCTCCTAAATTTTCTACATGGTCACTTGAACACAAACCAGGTTAGACCATGCTTCAAGGATTGCTGCAACTGATAAACCCCACAGGGGTTTATAGCCATGATGTAGTATGAATCACTTAAATTGTTTCAAACTATAGCAATTATGTATCCATGTGAAAATGTTTTAAAAAACCTATTCACTATACAGATGTAAGTTAGAAAAAGGGAATAACTAGAATAGTGGAAATAATTCAGGGGAAATTCAGGTTTTTGCTTAGCTCTGCCATTTATCAGTTGATCTTAGGCAAGCCAAGTGTGAAACCCAGTTTATATATATACCCACTTACATGTGTGTATTTATGTACATATATGTGTATATATATATGCACATACCTATATAGATATATTTATATCTATCCATACACACATATATACATATATGTGACAATAGGTGACAATAATGATGTTTGCACTGTCTACCTTACTGAACTTTTTAAACATTGTTCAGTCATGTTTCAGTTGTATAGGATTCATGACCTCATTTTGGAATTTTTCTTGGCAAAGATACTGGAGTGGTTTTCCATTTTCTCCTCTAGATCATTTTTACAGATAAGGAAACTGAGGCAAACAGGGTTAAGTGACTTGCACAGGATCACACAGCTAGTAATCTGAGACTCATGAGTCATCCTGACACCCCGTCAGGTGCTCTATCAATTGCCCTTTGTAAACCTTAAGACTCTATATTAACGCATGAGCTTCTCTCTTTACTGTCTTTTTTTGCCCTCTTGAATTTAAGCTCTTGTAGCAAAGGGACCATATATTACTTCTCTTTGTATTTTTTCCAAGGCATCTAAGCAAAATGTGTTACATAGAGTGGGCAATAAATAAATGTTTGTTGAATGGATGGATTTAAGGATGGGTATTTTGACAAGCAGAGAAAATGAATAACCATATGACATGGAAAAAGTCTAGAGCAGAGCTATCAAATACTTGGCTTGCTGGCCATAAACAAGACAACACTTCAGAGTCTGGATTAAAATGTAATAGGGACATGTATAACCAAATAAATAAAAATATAATAGATAATATTAGATGGGAAAGCTAAGTCAATATGTAGCCGGTAGAAACCCTTGTGTATGGATTAATAGTCCCCGTTTCTTTTTTAACATCACTGATGTGTGCCATGGAACTTTTTGGCAGTCTGATGAACCCTAATGATCTCTTTTTTCAGAATAATGTTTTTAAATGCATAAAACACCTGAGATTGAAATTAAAGGATGGTAAAAATAAAGACAGATGTAAATATTTTCACAGATGTCCTAAAATCTCTGCACATACTCCCTTGGATTCTAGATTAAAAACTCATAGTATAGAGAACTAAATAAAACCAGAAATTATCAATAGTTCATTTGAAATATAACGCTGGATATGAGATGGCAACCACTCTGCACCATGTAAGTTCTTGCCTGATAATATAGAAGAAATAACAAAAGTAACCTGATACTGAGGCTCAGAGGGTGCTCTACTGCACAGTAAATAATCTTACCATTCCCTAGGAAGATCTGCAAAGAAAAGAACCTTCAAGCAGGAAATTAAAGCATTTTCTGTATTGAAATATACTATTTATTCTTCTGAAAGAAATGAGCAACCAGGTCAGTACCAAATAAAAGCCAGGTCCTTATGAAGTGAGACACAAAATACCAAAACGAGTGAAGTGAGTTCTGAAAGGCCTGAAATACCTTATGTAAGGCCACATTTAAATATTTCCAAATGTAAGTCTGACATTGGGAAGTTCTGGTGCCTGACATGTGATACCCAGAGAACAATTGTGCTTATTGTCTCAAATTGCTTTTTTCTTTGACTTTACCTTATTACTCATAAAGAAACATCCTGAAGAGCCAATATATTATTATTTTCTCCATTTAGCTACATCTCCTGCCCTCTGAGCATGTGCTAAACCTCAATACTAAGTTGTACTGATACCAGTTTGTATTTGTTATGGCAAGCAATTCTTCTCCAATCTCACCCTTGTCCAAGTGCATGAATTTATTTAACAGTCCTTGGCTTCCAATTACCATAATATGGTCTTATTCCCAATCACATCCTATACTACTAATGTCTTTCTAATCACATTTCATCAACTTCTCTTCCTCCTGCTGCTGCCATAACATGTTTCCTCCTGCATTCTTGGCTTTAGATATCTCCTGAACAAACTGCAAGGAAAGTATTCTTTTTTAATACACCAAAAGGAAAGAATGTAGAAATATTGGGGAGATTTTCTACTTGGAAATTCTTCATTCTTTTCTGAGAAAATTAATTTGGCAATAATATTAAGATCACAAATTTAGAATGGAAAGGGATGTTAGAAGCTATTTAATTCAACCTCCTCATTTTATAGATGAGAGAGCTTAGGCTCATTTAGACACTAAATGACTTACTCAAAATCACACAGGTAGTAAATGGCAGTCAGAATTTAAATCCCCCTCTTCTGACTCCAAATCCAGTATCATGATGCTGCTATTAACGGCATTAAGGCAAAATCACTATTAAGAGTTTGCTATATGTCTAGCTGACTCTCTAACTGGAGAAATCATATATATATATATATATATATATATATATATATAGAGAGAGAGAGAGAGAGAGAGAGAGAGA
>JAJPUD010001331.1:16792-27158 GCA_023553655.1 Myrmecobius fasciatus
AACTGAGGTATACAGAAATTAAGAGACTTGCCCAGTGAAACACAACTAATAAGTATCTGAGACAGGATTTCAATCTAGATCTTCTTGATTTCAAGTCCAGCACTCCATGCATCTAGGTGTCTGGCCTATCTCTCCTAAGAGAGGTTACATAAAACTAAGGGTCAAAATGAAGGAAGGTCTCTATTCCTTCCAGCAATGGCAGGAATGGGTTGGGAGGGGGATGGAGATTTGAAAAGGGAGATGGTGTCTGTGCACAATCAAGAACAGAAAAGGGTAACAAAGTCGGAAATAGTGTCTAGGCTGGGTTGGGGAGGGGGGGCAGGGAGAGGAAGCCTTTATAATGAATTCTCTAATTAGTCGATTTTACAACATTCAACTTGGAATATTGATTCTGAGCCAAAATATCCCTTGGGAGAACCAAATTAAAAACAGGCAGCACTGGTGGGCTTCATTCTGCACTGTCACTTCTATAAATAACCCTTACTCTCAAGTAACAATGCTGCTCCCAAGTTCCCCAATTTTGAATATTCTCTTACCTGAGGAAGTTCTTGGATTGATCCATGAATCAAGGATTATCTTTACCTTTTAGAACATAATGTGTAGCCTGAGAATCTCAAAGCTAAAACTTGTTTCAGTTTAGTTTCAAGGGGATAGTATTTTTTTCTTCCCCTCAGAAGCTAGTCTAGATTTAGCAATTGAGGAAAATTTTCTCTCATCCAACTTTTATTGGTCTTCTATAGCCCTCATCCATTAATCTATGGATAAATATAAAAGTTTCTCTGTTCTTCCTCATTGCTTATGTCTTTGTCATTTTATATACTATATAGGTGACACACACATATATATGTGCAAGATCACCTGCCTCGCTTTCCTCTCCAGGGCCATCTGGGTCCAGCAGCCAGATATAGATCAGGAGGACTGGAGATGGCCCTGGATGCAATGGGAGACTTTAGCCTTTTTAAGCTAAAGCTGTCTGAGGCTGCTCCCATTCAGCAATTAAGGCTAAATAGCAACTAAACAAAAAAATCTCCTCTTTCATAGAGTTTTGTTTGTCTTTCATTCTCAAAGAGGGCCATGACATCATTGATCAGTGGCTAAAGCACAGGCTCTGGAATCAGGAGGACCTGAGTTCAAATGTGAACTTAGACACTAGACATTTACTAGCTATATGTCAAGCTGACTCTCTAATTGGAGAAATCATGTATATATATATATATATATATATATACATATATATATAGGGAGAGAGAGAGAGAGAGAGAAATATGGATTATATATATACATATATACAAACATACACACACACACATATATATATACAAGCATGTGTGTGTAGGAAAGTGCAGATAAAAAAAGAAAAAAATAGAAATCCATGAACAAGTTATATAATTTTTGTTTTTCCCCCCCCCCAAAAAAAAAGAAATCAATATAACTTTTAAGAGTTTTACATATATATCTATATGTACATATATGTATACATATATATGTACATATATATTTGTGTGTATATATATATACATGCACACACATATATCTTATAACTTCTAAGAGTAAGAAGACCAGAATTCTAGTCCCAATTAATTTTACCATATATTTGGATGACATTGAACAAAATAACCTCCTAAGACTCAGCTATCTTATCTTATCATAAATAATGACTTTCTGTTTAGCTTATTCTTAGATCAAATAAGATATTAGATATAAAAGCACTTTGCAAGCTGAAAAGTATTATACAAATATAATAATCTTTTTATTATTGTCTGCCACTGCAGGCCTCCTCCGTGTGTCATCATGGAATAAAGAGGACTCCCTATTTTCTAAAGAAATTCAATTAGAAAGATTTCAAACAAGGATACAGGGAAAAACTGGAGCTGTATCTGCAGACCAGCATAGCTGAGCTAAAAAAGGCTCATTATCATCAGATCTACAATAAAATAATGATATAAGTGGACACAGCATCTCATGAAACTTTTTCTTAAGGTGTCCTGTGGGCTGGTCAAACTACATAAGAGAGGACATTAATCATCTGGAGAGTGTGCAAGAAAAGGCAATCAAAAGACAAAGGCTCTCAAGGTGGTATCATATAGGGACTACTTAAAGAAAGTGGGAATTTTATCCTAGAGAAAAGATATTATAACTGTGTTGTACATAACAGTACCCGAAAAGCTGTAATTCAAGGGAATATTAAATGTCACTGAGGGAGTAAAGTTAAAGTAGAGGTTCCAAAAAGGTAAACATAAGAGAAAACTCCCTAGAAAATGAGACTGGCCAAAAAGAGAATGTATGGTCTCAGGAGGCAGGGAGTTCCTTCTGGTTAAAGATAGACAAGTCAGCAGCATAGCTATTTGTAGGGGTATTATAATGATGAGTAATAATTTGGTATGAATTTATACTAAACAAATCATCAGGTCCCTTTCCAATTCTATGATTCAGTATGGAAGAGTCATAGTCAATATCAGTGGCAGAAGTATCCATAATAATGTAATCACTATTTTTTTAAAGAAATACTGAAGAAAGAACTCACATTTATATTAGATCTTAAAGTTCCTGAAACTCATTTCCCATAACAATCCTGTGGGTTACATAGAGTATTATTATACCCATTTTACAGAAGAGAAAACAATTTCAACAGCCAAATAAATGATTTATCCAAGGGCACATAGCTAAAACATATCAAAATCAGGAATTGAGGACTTCTTTTTTCCTCAGACCAGGACTTAACAAAACCTTCATTTTTATTCTTATCTTTATAATTATGTTAATACTTTCCCCAACCCCATCCCACAACACTAATTTACTGTATATTTTCCCTATTTTCCTGTAAATTTTTTAAATGGGTTTTCTGCTCTGAGTTCAGTTCCATACATTTCAGGCAAACTTATTCCAATGTTCAACATAATGTCTAGCATTTAATAAAGGATTATTGTCTTGACTTGATTTGACTTCCCATATACAAAGTAAAGTCTCAGTCACAGGGGTCCAATTTTTCAAGTGTATTTTGATATAAAGCCCTCAGTTCCAGCTAACTCTTCCTAACTGAGCACAATAGAAAAACACAATTCAATTTCTAAGGCAGTAATTCTCAAATGTTTTGGTCTTGAGATCCCCTTTATCTTCTTAAAAATGATTGAGAACCAAATTGGAGTTTTGTTTATATGGAATATATCTACAAATTAGAAATTAAAACTGAAAAATATTTCAAAATATTTATTTTGTTAGTTCATTTAGAAATAAAATAAACCCATTACATATTGGCAGAAGTGGCATTTTTCAAAAAGTATTTTTAAAAACTAATGAGAAGAGTGATATTATTTTATGTTTTTGCAAATCTTTTGAATGTCTGACAGTAGTAAACAGTTGGATTCTCATATCTGTTTCTGATTTCAGTCTGATGCAATATGTTGTTTTTGTTGAAGTATATGTGAAGAAAATTCTGCTTCATGCCCATATGTAGTTGAAAAAGGGAGGAATATTCTAACAGACAAATGTGTTCATGTTATCATGTGCTTTGAGAAACAATTTTCTAAGGAGGCAAAAAGGAAGGGCTTTCTCCCTAGGGTGCAAACTCTTCTTAGCTAAAGAATAATTAGTTTGGTTCTATTGGGCAAGCAGCTCTCTGGGAGTGAACTGCTCATTTATATAAACACCATGAACTCTCCAGAGACATAAAGACATTATTTTAGGAAGCAAGCTTTAGAAGAGGATAAGTGAGTCTATATGAGGAAATATAATTGGGGGGGGGAGGGGAATTGGGGGGAATGGAGGAGGATCTGAATGGAACTCCAAAAAACCAAACATACTGTACAAGAAAACACATAATTTTCAGCCTTCATAATAATGGTTCACTCTAAAATCAGGAAAACAGGGAACCCTGAAAGTTTCTTTTTTCAGATATAATCCAGTGAGAGAAAAAAAGTTCCAGATGATCCCCAGCAGAGGGAAGCACTGTTCTAGTAAAGAAATAAAATTCTTTCTTCACTTTAGAAATGCCTTTTTTTAGGGAGGGATCCATGGGTAGGGAGAAGTTAAGGAATAGCAAGGCAAATTAAGGAGCTGAATTAAAATAGAAGAGTTAGCTGGGATTGGAAAGAAGAGATATACACAAACACAGTAAGGATCGGGAGTAGAATTTATTAGGGAAAAAAAGTAAAATAAGTTTTTGAAAATTAAAAAAAAATACTTCTTTTTTTGAAACTTGATTTTATCAATTTATTCATCTTCAGGGTATGCCCCCTCCAAAAAAAGGTCTCTTTATTCACATTTTTTATTCATTGAGTGTTCAAATACAGCTGAATATTCTGTGCCTTGAGTGGAATCTATTGAGGGAGGGAACAGGGAATAAATGAGGAGTAAGGGAATGGTGGACAAAAAGGTAAGGAAAAGGAGAATTCAAAAAGTAATATAGAAGTAGCATTGCAAAGACTTCATAGAATCATAAATCTTGACAATAAAGGAACCTGATAGGCCATCTAGTTCAAAACCCCCTCACTTAGAGAGGAAGAAACTTAAATCTAAGGTGGTTTAATGCAAGGTCACACAGATAGTATGAATAAAAGTGAGAATTTAAACACTGGTCATCTAGTCTAGAATCCATCCTCTTTCCACTATTGCCTAAATACAGTGCAATAGTTAAGAATGGGACAAGACTAAAGTAGGTGACAGTCATTGCATGGGTGTTAAGTAAATATTAGCTTATTTCACATTCACTCCAAATACTCTGGATCATAAAAAGCCAGTGTAAATTTTGCCGGCCTTTTAATCCCCACAGAGAGTCTTTTTTTTTTTCTATATTTCTCTTTACCATCAACCAAAACCTTTTATTCTGTAGTGTTTAATTTAAACAAGGGAATGTATTTTTAATTTTTCACCAAATATGAATTTGGACATTTCTCATTCTGGTCATAGATTCTGGGATTGCTGATTCAAACATCCACTCATTATGGGTTTTGGCCTTATCACTACCATTAAATGCTACTGAGACCAATTTCAGCATTTCATATATAATATAAATATAATTCATCAGATTTTAAACTCCTTAAAGGCAGAAACAATGATTTATTTCACCTTATCTCCTTAGTACTTTGCACATTCTCAGGACTAAACCTAAAATGGAACTAACAGGGCTTGGACTCTGGAACTGAACAATATACACTTCAGCACTTAGAAACTGTTGAGCTCAAGATCCAATTAACAAGAAGGGGTAAAATGGATTTATTTCTGCTACTGCAACACTGACCCAGGTAAAATCCTTCTTAATTCAGCCCTACTCTGCCCCTCCTTTCAGTGTCCTCAAGTCTCTTCCAAGTGTCTCAAGGTCTCTTCCCAAAAGACTTTTATGTTTATTTCTAGATTTGTCTCCCATAGGGTTCAACACTGGATTTAATTGCATTTATCTTACAATTCGGATTTAGAGATATCTTTCATACTATTTACTCACCTTCATGTTTTTCAGTGGTCACCCTTCTCCCCCAACCCAGGTATCAGAATTCTTGATTAAAGATTTAAAAATACTTAGTAATTTCAGTGATGTAGGTACTTTCTTTATTCACACAGATGATAACCTCCTATTTCTCCACACACACACTTTGACTCTCTCTCTGTCTCTCTCTTACACACACACACACACACACACACACACACACACACACACCCCTTTAATGGAAATTTTCATGAATTTTTGTGATGAAAAATACCCACTATTGGCCAATCTTTTGGTGATGAGCTTCTAATAGCCTGGCTACTTCTCAAAAGACCATCCACCACCAGGCTCTTGACTTGCTTCAGGGATTTGTCTCAGTCCTGATCCAAATCAACAATAAAGAAACTAAAGGCCCTTTCCTCAGGAATGTAAACTCCTGGAGGACAGAGATTATTTATGCATTTCTTTGTATACTCAGCACTTAGCACAATTCTTGGCACAAAATAATGCATGTCATTATTTACCAGAAGTCTCCTTTAGCCTCACAGAAAAATACTTTAGTACCTAAAACTGAATTATCCTTTCCCCTTCTTAGTTTATTGTGTCATTGGAATTTTTAATTGAAAGTGATATATGTGTCATTTCTCCATTCTATTTATATGACCTCAAAGAAAAATATCTCACAGATACTGGACTATGGCCAACATCACACTAAAAACAATTCCATTTGATACAAAAAAAAATACAATTTAGAGATATTATTTCATAAGAAAAGTTCAGTTTCCCGAATAGAGTTTAAGACTCACTTGAGTCCCAAAGTCCAAAACAAAAACACTTGAACTTCAAAACTAAATCATTTTCAAGACTCTTGACTTGACTGGTTGTCTTGAATTTCCCCTCCACCATAGCAACCATCCTCATTTTTTCCTGCCTGCATCTTTTATTTCCTGATTTCAATAGAGATAGTATAAATATTCTTTGTCACTTATACACGTTATCTCACTTGATCCTCACAATATCCCTGTGATACAAGTATTCTTATTATCCCCATTTTACAGAAGTTGAGTCTGAGAGAGGTTTTATATGACTAGTCCAGCTCACACAGCTGGCAAGTGACTGAAGCTAAGTTTGACCTAAGATTTTCCTGGCTCCAAGTTCAGCACTTCTCTCCATTAGATCACCTAGCTAAGTCTCATCTCCAACAGACTCATAGATTCACAGGAACTTAAGGGCTGAAAAGAGGCATCAGTTCATTCAAGTCTCTCCAGGCCTCTCTGAAATCGTCCTGCTGGTCGTTTCTCACAGAACAATAATATTCCATAACATTCATATACCATAATTTATTCAGCCACTCTCCAATTGATGGGCATCCATTCAGCTTCCAGTTTCTTGCCACTACAAAAAGGGCTGCCACACACATTTTTGCACATGTGGGTCCCGTTCCCTTCTTTATTGTCTCTTTAGGATACAAGCTCAGTAGAAACACTGCTGAATCAAAGGGTATGCCTTTTGGGCATCATTCCAAATTGCTCTCCAGAATCAATTCATAACTCAACCAACAGTGTATCAGTGTCCCAGTTTTCCCACATCCCCTCCAATATTCATCATTATCTTTTCCTTGTTATCTTAGCCAATCTGACAGGTGTGTATTGGTACCCCAGATTGGCAAATTCTTTTCAAACAGATCCTGTTTTGATATGGTTTAAAATCACTTAATTATCTTGATGAACTTACTCCCAGCAGTGGTCTAGTTTCAAAATGTTCTTTCCTAGAGGTAGGCCTTGGAATTAATATGGTTTGGCCAGGACACAAAACAAAAGAATCACCATTCCCAAAATTATCTAGCCTACCATAACATCAGAGAAGCAGCATAGATTTAAAGTAAGATGGCATTTTGGAGGCTATCTCATCCAACACTCCTATTTTACAGATTGGAAAACTGAAGCCCAGTATGTTATAAGATTTTCTCATGATTCCCCAGATGGTAGAGCTGGAACTTAGATCCAGGTATTCTGATTTCAAGTACTGCTATCTTTCTATTAAACCAAATTAGCTTTCAAGCTAGCATTAACATCAAGAAGGAATGAATTCAAGCCCTATACCTGACATTATTTGTTGTTTGACCATGGTCTAGCACTTAATCATCCAGTGTTCCAGGCTGACTCTCTAAACTTTAAGTTTCAAAGGATCCCAGCATTGATAAAGGATTTCTTAATAGCTTCCTATGCTGATGATGTCACATCTTTATATAAACTTTTTTTAAATCACATTGCCTTTTTTTCTATGTTATCCCATTGATTCATTGAGCTTTCATTCCATTGGAATTTTTTTATGTAAACCTTCACGAATTTTTCATATGAATTGTTGTCTGGCCATATCTCCCCATCCTATGATTGAACTATTAATTTTTTATATAGAAGCATAGGACTTTATGCTTATCTCTGTTGAATTTCAAACTATTAAACTTTCCCCAGCTTTCAAAGTTCTTTTTGATTCCAACATTAATTACCTCTTTCAGCTTTATGATATCTACAAATGTGAGATTATTAATTATATTAAAGTATTTATCCATCAGAACAAATAATGACATCATCCATTTCATATATTTCAATTTTATTCAGAGGGATATTATAAGACATGTTAGCAGATGCCTTGTTGAAATTCAGGTTGAAGAGGCAGCTAGATGGCGCAGTGGATAGAGCACCAGCCCTGAAGTCAGAAGGACCTGGGTTCAAATTTGATCTCAGACACTTAACACTTCCTAGCTGTGTGACCCTGGGCAAGTCACTTAACCCCGATTGCCTTAGCAAAAAAAAAAAAAAAGAAAAGAAAGAAAGAAATTCAGGTTAAAAACTGTCAAAAAAAAAAAGGTTAGCCTGGCACAATCTGCTCTATATGAACTCATTCTGACCCTTAGTGATCACTTCTTCTCTCTCTAAGTGCTTA
The DNA here is from genome assembly GCA_023553655.1 of Myrmecobius fasciatus. Taxonomy (NCBI): domain Eukaryota; kingdom Metazoa; phylum Chordata; class Mammalia; order Dasyuromorphia; family Myrmecobiidae; genus Myrmecobius; species Myrmecobius fasciatus. Next base: position 25,158 of record JAJPUD010001331.1, read on the forward strand.
TAAATCATCCTTTTAACAACATATTCTAAAATTTTCTTAATAATCAATGTCAGGGCCACCAATCTCTAGTTTGATAAATCAAAGTTCTTCTTTTGTCGGACATGTGGTGTGATATTTTCCTAGCTTCAGACCTTCAATACTTCCTCTGTTCTCAATGATTTTTCAAATTATCAACAGCAATAAAGCAGTAATATCCTCATGTTCTCAGTAAATTAAAATATCAATCAATAAACAATAATAATTAATAAAACATTAATAAGTGTCTATTAAGTGCCAGGTACTGTGCTGAGGTTACAAAAGATGATAAAAAAAATCCTTACCCAAAGGAACTCACAATGTGATGAGCTTTAGGGCAATCAAATTATTTGAGCTCATTAAGGACACTTAGATCCTCTCTTACCATTTCCTCATTTCTCTTATGTTTTGATTACTTGATAACTACTCTAACATTCCTGCCCCATACCTCTATACCTGCTGAAATTTAGAGAGTTCTCTGTTCTCTTGAGTTATCTTGCTGACAACTCCTACAGTTGACTTAGGGCAAACCATATGTTTTTCCAACTCTTTGATGTGCAGCTCCTACTTTCCCTCACATTTCTTGGTATTTTGACTACATATAATTAATAGGTCATGGGTTCACAGTTCCAATATATTGTGAGTCAGCATAGAAATTAAATGGGGATTTGGGGGGAGTTTTGTAAAAGTGCTGATGACAGAAAAAATTTAGAAACTCAGAAATGAATAAAATATATATATATGATGTTGCCTAAGAACAAGGTATTTTACTTTTTAATACCATAATAATTCAGACTTCTTCTCTGATTCAAAGGAAAGGCCATAAAATTTTGCAAAGATTCTCCAGATTGCAGGGGTACTGTGCCCCTAACCCTGTGATGTGGAAGAGATAACTAGTTAGAATCTTTCTGCCAATCCTGTAACAAATAACCATATTTGTCAATTACATGTGAAATCTTCTTAAAAGAACCCTGTTTCCAAAGCTTCTTGTCTTTTTATTTCCTTTTTTTTCATCTACCTTCTCTCCCTGAAATCCAGATAGAATTGTTTCTAACTTATACCTTCTTTTTCATCTCCTGCTTTTGCCATCCTTTTCACTAAAGTGCTTTGTTTTAGTTGAAAATAATCAGTGATTAGAAATTTCTGCCAATATTCTGATATAACTAGTAGGCTGACTCAACAATTATTTGTAAAAGGTCTTGAGGAAAAGGATCCCATGTCTTCATCTATTGATTACTTCTCTTTCTCCTGCCTTTCTCAATCTTCTCCCCAATCCTCAGACAATGACCACTTGTAACCTGTATTTTTCTCATACTACTGTCTTCAAAGTTGAGAGGTACCTTAGAGATACTAGTCAATGCAGGAATTCCTTCTCCTACACCCTGTCCAACATTGTTAATAAATGCTACCGAACCCACACACACACATTTGAACATTTCCAGGATTAGCAGTATTTCTTAAGGCAGCTCAATTAATTCTTGAACAGTTCCATTTCTTTAAAAGTACTTCCTTTATGGAGAATAGAAATTTAGCTTTAATCACTTGATCATTTTCTGTTGCAACATGTCAGCTACAAGTTCTCATTTTCAGGTCAATATCCCCTGAGAAGTAGGACCAAATAGTTAAAATCATATATTCCAATTCTAGGATTTTGCTGTGGCTGAGATCATCTAGAGAATTCCCTGAACTTGTTAGGTCACAGTTTGCTTGCTGGGTCTTAGCTCTGGAAAATAGGGTGTCTGATATCTTAATGTTTTCCCCTTTTGGCCAAAGGGACAAGATCTAAAGGAACCCCTACTCTTCTCATCAACAAAGGAGTAACAGATATAAGCTAAGATGCCACAAAGAGGCTAGTTGGACTAAGATGAGATATTATTAGTTTCTTGAAGGGACCTATCAGAAAAGTGTGTCCCAGATATCATTAACTTGCTAGCAAAAAAGAGAAAGAACCAAGAATGCGGAAGGAGAAAATGCTAACACATACCT
>JAJPUD010001331.1:37158-89016 GCA_023553655.1 Myrmecobius fasciatus
CACTTATGGAAAAATGTAAAGCTTAGAAAAAATTCTGCTAGAAACAAGTTTGTGTGACTGGTTGGTTTCATTCTGTTTCTTTTTCTTGGCTTAAAAATAAATCTAGCATTAATGTAGCCTTTATAGGTTGGGGCTCATTACTGAAATTCCATTCCCACTGGCAAGTTATGTCCTCAGAAAGTGGCAACATGTCCTCATCAAAGTCTAGGGGTATCTCTGAGAAGCTGAACTGTTTTTTAATATTTCTGGCTCAAGCCCCCATTCTGGTATATTCCCCAAAATATTATCTCCAATTAATATCTCATTATTATTGATGTCACTGATTAGCACTAAAATATCATTTTAATTAGTTGATGTGCTCCAGATATTATTGATAATCAATTAGCTTTTGCAAAGAGATATTTATTGAGAAGATATAACAAAAACCAAAGTATAAAAACATTCTCTAATCCTGGCATACTCTCTCATTTTCCACCTACATTTCTGAGAAACTCTCTCAAATGAAAAGCGATTGTTGCTCCTTTATTTGCAAAACACTGTGTCTTTGCTACTAGGGCGATCCATTCCTGACTGAGTTACACAGTTTGCATCTCATGGCATAGCTGCTTTTTCAGTTCTCTTCCAGACTTCCAAAACTTATGAATTCGTTCTATCTACAATACTCTTTCATATAAGATCAGAAAATGATAAACACAATGGGGCAGAAGAAAAAGTAATACCATGCTCATAGACAAATGTTCATCTCTAATGGTGAAAGAGATACACTGGCATGACCTCTCCCCACCTAAAGGTTTACAGCCATTTTTGCTTCAATTACCACCAGGAAATAGAAGGTTAAGTTTTATCATTGGGTAAATTTTATGTGCATACTCTGTTTTTACACAGCAGCCAATTAAAAAGTTTTTTTTTAATTATCACTCAATAAAGAAACTAGGATCAGCCAATAAACTTTTATAAAGGGCCTACTATGTTCCAGATACCACATATGCTAAATATCAGGATAGAAATAAAGGCAAAAGGTAATTGCTGTTGTTCTAAAGGACTCCAGTTAATTGAATGAGTCAACATGAAACAACTATGTACAAAGTAGACAGAGCAGAGTAAATTGGAAATAATCAACAGGAGGAAGGCACCAGAATTAAAACTGATTGGGAAAGGCTTCCTATAGAAGGTAGGATTTTATTTTTTTAAATTTTCATTTATTTATTTATTTTACTTAATTTTTTCCAAATTTATTATATTTGAAGAAACAGAATAAGAAAAAAAGAAAAACAGAAAAGCAATACAAAACAAAATTAAACAAAAGAAAAGAGAACATTATCATGTGCCCAGCAGAACATCAGAGAGATTTCAAAATATATAACAACAAATACCAATTTAAGAAAGTATATATATATATATATATTAGTAGAAGAAATATATATATTATATATAATGTCCATCTTTTCTTTATTTCTAAATTGTTATTTTGTTCCCTGCTATACATCTTTCTAACTTTATTGGTTTTCCCCCCTTTCATCCCTCCCACTACCCTCAAGCAGGCTATAGTTAAGAAAAGATATATTTATATATATATGTTATGCAGATATATACATGCACATGCATACACACACACCTATCTCCCTTTTATCCCCTCCCACCATCCTCATGGAAGCTACAGTTAAGAAAAGATATATTTATGTAGATATATATAGATATTTACATATATACACACACAAATACCCCACATACATACATCTTTCCTATCTCTGCTGATTCTTTCATTAAATTCTACTCCATTACTTGGCTTACTACTACTTAACCTCCTCCCACCCAGGGATCCCTCCTTTGTCTTCTTCCCTCATCCTTTGCTTCCCCATCTACCTATCCCTACCTACTTATTTCTTTATACATTTTGGAGGGTACTCTTCATGGTGTGTGTGTGTATGTATGTGTGAGTGTGTGTGTATATGTACATATATATATATATATATGTTGCCTATCAAACCCATTCCTGATGTGAGTAGATTTTCAGAACTAGGAGTCCTCCTCTCTCCTCTAATGCCTCTGTGTCTATCCTTCCTCTGCACCTCATTTGTATAATAAAATTACTATTTTATTTACTCTGCCTTTACTCTGCTTTTGAGCTTATCCTATTGTTGATGCAAATCTTAAACATAAAGTATACATTTTCCATGTAAAAAAAAATTTGTCCATGTTTAAACAGTTTATCCATGCTGAGTTCCTTAAAACTGTTCTTTGATATTGGCTCTTATATGTTAAATTTCATTAAAAGTTCTTGTTTGGTTAATAGAAAGTCCTGAAAATCTGCAAGTTGAATGTCCGTTTTTTCTTATTGAATATTATAGATAATTTTTGTGGTTATATTTTTGGCCATAAGCCTAGTTCTTTTTTTATCTATAGATATGATCCCAAGATTTGTGGTCTTTCATTGTAGCTGCTAATAAGTCCTATACAATTCTAATTGTAGTTCCAACATATTTGAATTGTTTTTTCTTGATTCTTGCAAAATTTTCTCTTTGATCTAGGGTTTTGGAATTTGGAAATAATTTTTCTGTTTGTTTTTCACAAAGGATTTCTTTAAGATGATGATGTGTGAATATTTTCTATTTCTACTTTCCCCTCATGTTCTATCAGTCCAGGTCAATTTTTTTTGGATTATTTCATGCATTATTGTATAAAGGTTCTCATTTTTGGTCACAACATTTTGGCAATCCGATTATTCTTATATTTTCTCTTCCTGATCTGTTCTCCAGATTTGTCATTTTTCTTATGAGAAATTTCACATTCTGTTATATTTTCTCATTCTTTAGAATCTGTTTTGTTATTTCTTGATTTCTCATAGCTTCACTGGTTTCCCCTTGCCCGATTCTAATTTTCAAAGAGTTATTCTCATCTTTGAGATCTGTACCTCCTTTTCTAATTAGTTAACATTTTTCATATTTTCTTGGGTTTTTTGGAATAGTTTTAATTTTTTTCTTTAGTTTTTCCTCAATGTCTTCTTTTTTGAGTTCTTCTATAAATTCTCTCTGGGCAGGGAGCCATTTCACACTACTCTTTGGGGTAGAAGCTTTTTTTTATTTTTTTTATTTTTTATTAAGGTGTCCTCCTCTGAAGATGAATCCTGGTCTTTCCTGTTCCCATAATATGTTTCAAAGGTGGGTTCTTTTTGCCGGTTCCCTTCAGCTTTCCCCTCTGACAAGGAACCCCAAACCAAAAACTCCAGCCTGCAAGTGCCCACAGCCAGCAGTGCCCCTGCCCTAATACCTCTGCACTCACCAGGTTCCTTCCCACTCAGGGCAGGGTCTCAACAGCACAGCTGGGTCTGGAGTTCCCAATCGGTCGAGGTTCACACCGTCTTCCTGGACTTAAACCCCAAGTGGACAAACAGTCCAGGATGAAAGTCTCTGTGGTTCCTACAAGGCTCCAGCCACAACCAGATAGCCCAAGGGATCCCCTTTTGGTGTTTCTGCAGAGCTAGTGTTTGTATTTCAGACAGGCAAATCCCAACCTTTCTTCAGATCTTATCAGGTTGTACCAGGAAGAGCTCTATTCTGCCCCAAGAATTCTTGGTTTTTCACCAGTCTGTGTTTGCCCTGAGGCGCAAATTTGTTCTATTTGTAAGGGAAATTGGGAGAGCTTGAAATTTACCAACCCACTCCACCATCTTCCCAGAATCCTCCCTTGACAACCAGAAGGTGGGATTTTAGTGGGGATTGAAGGAAGTCAAGGTAGGCAGGAGGCTGAGATGAGAAATGGGAGCATTCCAGTAGTGAATAGCCAAGAAAAATGCCCAGAGAGGTAATAGATGTATCTTTTTAAAGGAAGAGCAAGGAGACCTGTGTCAGTGAATCACAGAGTATTGGGGGGGGGGAGGGCAGAGGCAGAGAGAAGTGGTAGGTATAAGGACTGGAAAGGAAGAGATACAATTTATGAAGGACTTAGAACTTTGTTCCTAGAAGTCATGGAAAATTTATTGATTAGGAAGATGACATGGGCAGACCAATAAGGGCTTGCACCTGGATTCTGGCAGAGTCAGAAGATATGGAGAAGGGAGGCAAGAAATTTTACAAAACTAAAATTGACAACTCTTAGAAACAGATTGGATATGAATGCAAACAGAGAGTGAGAAATCAAGAATGAAGCCTGAGTTGCAAGCCTGGGTGACTTGGAGGATGGTGGTACCCTTGTTAGTAACAGGGAATTTAGGAAAATGGGATGGTTGGAGTTGGGGGAAATAATGAGTTCAGTTTTGAACATGTTGAATTTAAGATATCTATGAGATATACATTTCAATGTGTATATAATAAGCAAGAGACTAGAGTTTAGGAGAGAAATTAGAACTGGATGCACAAATATAAGAATCATAGAGATGATAATTAAATCCATAGAAACTGATAAGATCACCAAGTGAAAAAAGAAAAACGGGAAAAGAGAAGAAAGGGCAACACAGAGCCTTGGGGGCATGACCTGGTTGAAGATCTAGCAAAGGAGACTGGGAAAGAGTGATAAATAAGTAGGGAACCCTAGAAGAAAGTAGTGTTTGAAAATCTAGAGAGAAAAGAATATCCAGGAAAAGAGGGGTAAAGACTGTCAAAGGCAGCAGGGAAATGAAGATGAAAATTGAGAATAGGACATTAGATTTGCCAATTGAGAGATTTTTAGTAACTTTAAACAAGATAATTTTGATTGAATGAGTCAGAAACTATAGGAGTATAAGAAGTTAAGGAGATAGTGAGAGGGCAGGAAGTGGAGATAGTTACTGTAGATGTTTCCCAAGATTTTTTAGCTATATACTCTTTGATCCAGCAGTGTCACTACTGAATCTGTATGCCAAAGAGATTATAAAAGAGGGAAAAGAACTGACATGTGCAAAAATATTTATAGCAGCCTTTTTTGTGGCATCAAGGAATAGTGGGTGCCCATCAATTGGGGAATGGCTGAATAAGTTACAGTATATGAATGGAAAGGAAAAGTATTATTGTAGAAGAAATGATGAGCAGGCTGATTTCAGAAAAGCCTAAAATGATTTACATGAACTGATGCTGAGTAAAATGAGCAGAACCAGGAGAACATTGTACATAATAACTAGAAGATTATATGAAAATCAACTGTGATAGACTTGACTCTGCTCAGCAACTTAGAACAGTTTCAATAGACTTGGGATGGAAAATGTCATCTGCATTCAAAGAAAGACCTATAGAGACTGAATATGGATTGAAGCATTCCATTTTCACCTTTTTTTTGCTTAGTTTTTTCTTTCTTATGGTTTTTCCCCTTTTGTTCTGATTTTTCTTTCACAACACGACTAATATGGAAATGTTTTAAATGATTGTACACGTACCTATATCAGATTTCTTGCTGTTTTGGGGAGGAGGGAGGGAAGGAGAAAAAAATTTGAAACTTAAAATCTTACAAAAATGAATACTGAAAACTATCTTTACAAGTAAATGGAAAAAATAAAAAAACTATTGAGAATGAAAAAAGGAGGGAAGAGAAAACCATAAACCAGAAAAAAAAATCTGTACAGTGCTGAGGAATTGTCTAATTGAGCAGAAACTAGATTTACAAGGGAGCATGTGGATAGCCAAAGATCCTCTCATGCTACTGGGGAGGGAAGGGGGAGGAGAGAGGAAGAGAATACCTATAGGTTAAAGCACCTTATGCAAATCTTGTATTGAAAAATTGAATAAAATGGGAGGGGAGAAATGAGATGGGAGGGAGAGAAAATGGATTTTTGTTCATTGAAAAAAATAATATTGTGACTAGAAGATGAAGGCTTACCAATATACTATATATAGTTTCCAATTTCTTTGTTATTTATTTTACTGGAAAGGAATAAAATAGCAATAAAGCAGAGATTCTTTAAAAAAAATTTAGCCACAAAAAGAAGAGAAATGATAGCATGTGGGGATGGAAGGGTCAAAAAGAATTTTGTGAGGATAAGGGGGACATGCTACATTTTAGGTATCAGGGAAATGATGGTAGAAGAAAAACTTGCAAATGGAAGTAGAAGTGGGGAGCAAGGAACAACAATCCCTCCTGCCAACTTTGATCAGTCAGTGAGTCAAAAGGAATAAGTATAAGTATAGCCAGTGCTGGAAAGAAAAGTAACATTGTCAGGAGGGATCCAGGTCTCAGTGAGAGCCAGAAGATGAAAGGAGGAAAAAGGAAAAGATTAAATATAAAAGTTTGTTGCTTGTGGAATAAGCATTCCACAGAGCAAAATGGAAAAGGTACGTATCTTTATGATGGAATATTGGAGGAAAAGGAAGTTAGATCAGGTTAATGTGAATGGGAATAAGAGATGGATAGAGTTTGAATGATGACCAGAATTCCGAATCACTAATATGGGATGAGTATGGGGCATCTAAGTGGCACAATGGATAGAATCTTGGACCTAGAATCAGGAAAAATCATCTTCACTTTCCCCAAAGTGGATGTTCATACTAGAGGTGATAGAATGGTCTTTTCTCCTCCCTAGAAGGGAAAAATCTGGTGCTCAATAAAAAAATAGTCATTCTCTTCTTTCTGAGGAACATAGAAGACCAGGCAAGGAATATGGTAAATTCCATTTTACTCCATTTACTTCAAAGGCAGGAGATTAGTGCTTGATAAAATGGCATTTCTCCTCATTTCAAGGGAAGCTAAAATCAAAGTAGGAGACCCTGCAGAGTGAATATCATTTTCTTCCCTTATCTCAAAGTAGTGGGAGGGAATGGCATTTTCCTCTTCCCAAGGGAGGCTGGAGACACAGAATGATAACAAGGCAAAGCTCAGAAGACAATTCTCTTTCCTATTTATCTGTTCCTTATTGACATACCTCCAGAAGGCTGTGTGTCAGGAACAGTCATAGACTATACATGTATGCTCTGAGTTAGGGGAAGACAACCAGGCAGTACAATGGATAGAGTGTAGGACCTAGAGTCAAGAAGACCTCTCCTCATGAGTTCAAATCTGGCCCCACAATTCCTTTAGACTGGGGATGGAAAATGCCATCCACATCCAGAGAGAGAACTACTGAGAATGAATGTGGATTGAAGCATAGCATTTTCACCTTTTTGTTTGTTTGTTTTCTATCATGTTTTTCCCTTTGATATGTTTTTTTCTTGCATAACATGACAAATATGAAAATGTGTTTTTTTTAAATTGCACATATTGAACCTAGGTCAGATTGTTTGGTATCTTGGGGATGGAGAGGGAAGAGAGAGAAGGGAGGGAAGGAGAAAAATCTGGAACACAATCTTATAGAAATAAATATTGAAAATTGTATTTACATATATTTTTAAAATAAAATACTATTGAGGCAGCTAAGTGACACAGTGGATAGAGCACCAGCTCTGAAGTCAGGAGGACCTGAATTCAAATCCATTGTTACCCAGCCATTTATAGAGTATACATTAAATTCACTATATCTGCATCCCAATTTACAGTTCTGGTTCCTTGGCTTGGCCATCCCAGAGCAGCCATTAGGCTTTCTTCCACAAGATATGTCAATGGAATTTTTACCTGGAATCCTAGGTTAGATTCCCAAAATATCCTATAACAGTTGGCTCTGAGTTTTACTATCTGTGGTTTTATCAGGAAATCAATTCACTCCTGAACAAATTTAAATAATCTGGTTTACTGATTAATGGTAATAGTAATACCTCTTCCAAGGACCAAACTGCATCAAGAATATAGTTTTTGCAGTTTCATTATTGAAAAAAAAAATCAGCAGATTTATATATTCTTTTTTCCCCTTCACAAAATAAGAAATGTCTTTTGCTAGAATTACCAAGAAATGCCAAGGAATGCACTCAATTCCCAAGTGGCTACTCATTGTCTTCTCATTTAATTGTTTTTACTTCATATCCAAGGTCTATGCAGGGCACTTAACATATGCTCACCAAATTGTGCAAGGCAAAGGATGCTTGTCTATTTGACATTCCTTAGGCTGCTAACCAATTTTTTTTCCTACTTCACATGCCTACAGGGGCAAAGGTCAAACCTACTCAGCTGCAGATGAGATCATCCCTGATGATTGTCTGCAGCTGATCACAGTAAAAACACAGCCTCCCATGCGACTGGCCCTTGCCAGTGAGGAGCAATGATATCATCTCTGGTGGGACACAGAGAGATCTGTAACTTGCTTTAAATTGAACTACACATATTTCTTCTCTGCTTCTCCTACAACCTTAAATTTCTCTTAGTATTATTGGTAAGGGTTGAAAGGTAAAGCAATAAATTGAAAACTAACTATAGGAAATAGAGACGCTTTTTGCCATCACTTGCACCCTACAGACTGAATCTATACACTGACGGCGTAATTTCCATCAAAGAATCTCCTAAGTACTCTATAAGCATTGCCCGGTGTCAATGATTGTGTGTTATTTTAAAAATAGGGATAAGTCCTAGAGTTAGAGGAGGAACTGAGTAAGTTGAACTAGTAGTTATATTCTTTTGGAGGGTTTTTATTTCTATTCCAGAATGCCCTCTTACTATAATTCCTTGCATTTTACTCTTACCTTGATCTTTGCCACCTCTTAGGAATGAGAAGAGGACAAAATTGAGGAATTATTGTACTAAGAGATGGGTACTCCTGTTTACTATTTAGGATTGGTCCAGAAGAGGAAGGCTTTCTCCTCCTATTGCTCCTTCTCCCTTTTCATACCCAGAAACTAAATATCCTCTGACCTAAAGTTGTAATTTATTGAATCTTCTTATAAGTAGAATTCAGTTCTCTTAACACTCAGGTTCTGTACCCTATCTGTGTTCCTGAATCTATGGCACCTTTCTTTTCCTTAATTCAATTCAATAAACATTTACCAGTGCTAATTAAGCATCATTAAGTGCTTAGCACAGTGCCTGGCACATAGTAAGTATTTAGTAAATGTTTATTAAGTGACTGGTTATAAACTACCAACTATGTATAGAATTGACGTCAGGTACAGGGAGAGAAACAAAAACGAATAAGATTGTCCTGGTCTTGTGAAGTTTCTCATCCAGTAGATGAGATAAATAACAAATATAACATAAAATAAAGTATAACTGGGTATTCAGAGTTTAACTACCATAAGAGCTTCCAGAGAAATTGAGAGTAGAATATATATGTAAGGACAGATCTTTATATCTTTAGATCCTGAGCATCTAGTTAGTCTTGCTAGCTAGTCATGCTTCCTCTGTTCCATAATAATTAGTTTCCATAATAGTGGGTCTCTGTATTTGATCTTTTGAGTCCTCTTCCTCCCTTGGTATGTGCCACATTGTTGGAAAAACCCTTAACTAACTCTTAGAGGAAGCTTTCTTTAGTAAGTATTTGTTCTCTAAAGACACAATACCAGCAAGGACTATAGTATCATCCAAGATTTCCCCGGGGCCCATCACTAGAGTTTCCCTTCGGCCACATCCACCAAGGGCTGAAAGTCTCGAAATAAGGGGACTGACTGACTCATAGGACCAATAAACAACACAAACTCCTGGAATGCATGCATCCTTTGTAGCACGCCCAGATTGCCTAACATAAAAGGCACTCTGCATCTCCTACCATGTAAGTGGGGGTAGCTTTCTTTGACTGGCTGCCTAAACAGAATAGGCTAAGCATTTAAAGCATCAGAAATGAGACAGTCCCTTTTTCTGGTTTACACTTCTTTGGGCTCATGCTCCTTCCTGATGCACCCAGATCACAATTCATCTACCATGGGTAACATGACTAGAACTGGTGAGAGGAAAGGACTCCCTTTCCCTATTCTCTCTTTTACCTCAGCTCAGAGAAATGGACCTTGAGGTGTTTGTTTCTGTTTCATTGTTCTCAGTTTCCAGTGGCATTGTGGACCAGACCAGGGAGTTGTAACCATGGTGATCCTGGAGCTAGGATTCAAGGTGTGATGGCACAGCCAATTGACCCAGCAAGCAAGACAAGAGAAGCCAGAGTGCTTTATACTCAAACCCAAAGGAGAATTTTGGACTTGGAATTGGGATTGTGTTCCATAGGAATCAAGCAAAGCTATTAACCTAATTCTCCTTCCTTCCCTAGAGTTTGAGATGATACAAATTAGCCTAATTCCCTTGTTTTATCCAGAGTTTGAGGGGGTATATCCCACACGTTTGGGAGTGTGTCTATACATAGATGATTATATCTTGAAGAAAATGTTCTTTTGTAAAAGTTAATCTGTTAATGGCCAAATATAACTGGAGCACAAGGGAACCAGGTCCTGCACTTGAAGGAATACCATTGGTGGGATCTAGATCCAATGATAGAGAGAGTAGATACTTTTCTAATACCCTTAAGGTGAAAGAAAAATTAACATACTTAGCCTTCAGGGGGCCAGGTAATCACTATTTACTTAGACTTCACTAATTTGTAATTTATTAAAAGTATAAATTGGTGGTAAATAAGCTATATGGCAAAGCTATTCTTCCTGATTCTGATAACGACATCTGGACTAACTCTGAGCTAGGATGTTTGGAGAAGGATGAGCACCAGTATGCATCCTGCCATGTGTGACTCAAGTCTGAAGGGCTTGCCCTTTGAGATGTTGAAGCAATACCCTTATTAGATACTGAGCAGGAAGAGCCAATGGCTCAGTAGACCTTCAGTCAATTATGGTCAAAAGCAACCAGGTCACATCATCTCCCTGGCTCCCAAGCTTCACAGTCAAAATCAGGAAAGCAGCTTTGTGCATACTTTGTTCCAAAATATGGTCAAAGGATATACAGTACATAAGGGAAGAAATCCAACCTATGTATAGAAAAAAACTAAACACTCTAAATCACTAATAATTAGAGAAAATCAAAATAAGAAAAATCTGAGGTTCCAACTCACACCCATTAAATTGACAAAATTGAACAAAGTGAAAATGACAGATATTGGGATGGCTGTATGAAAATAGACATGTTAACACATGGTTGGCAGAATTAAGAATTGATATAAAAATTCCCCAAAACATTTTGAACTATGCCCCCCAAATTACTAAATTTTGTATATCTGTTTACCTAATAATACCCTGAGATCAAGAGGAAAAGAACTTAGATGTAGAAATATGTATGTGTATATATGTGTATAGATAGAAAGATCTATATATATCCAAATATAAATACTTATATGTGTGTATACATTTACACACACACACACACACACACACACACATAGTGTTCTTTTATATTGGCAATGAGGTAGAAACTAAAGGAGTATCTGTCATTTGGGGAAGAGCTGAGCAAATTATAGTACATGATTATAATGAAATGCCACTGTGTACCATAAAAAAAAGACAATGGGAAGAGTTTCAGAAACCTAGGAAGATTTTTATGCATCAATAATAAATGGTAAAAAGAATCAAGAGAACAATGAATATGATCATATAAATAATAAAAATGAACATTTTTGAAAGACTTAAGATCCTTGATAAATTCAATAATCAACTATGATTCTATGATGAAGAATTCTACCTATGTTCTTATGGAGAGGTGATAAATTGTTATAGAACAAGAAATATATTTTAAACAAGGCTAATAAAGGAATTTGATTCTTTGATTCTTATTTGTTAATAGGGGTGTTGTTTTTCTTTTTTTCTGTAAGACATGAAGTGAGAGAGAGAAAAAAGTTGATGTTCAATACTTTAAACATTAAAAAACAAAAGTGAGAAAGGTTTTAGGTTTGTTATGCTATTAACAATACTACATAACAATTTTATCTGAGTTTAAAATTTCATTCATTTACATACTTGTAGTCTTATTATAATTTGCTTTTTACAGGTCACAGATTTGTAGCTGAAAAAGACCTCAGAAATCACCTTGTTGGGCTCCTTTATTCTATCCATGTGGAAATTAAAATTTAGATTAAGTGACTTTATTAGTAGCACAGCAAGGATGCCAACATAAATTCTCTGAATTAGAATCCAATGCTCTTTCTGTATCACAAAACTTTCCCCATATTTATCTTCATTCTCCAGATACATTATTCCTGCTAATGTAACATCATTCCATTGTATATAGATAACACAATGTATTCAACCATTCACAATTGCTGAATCCAGTTTATTTTCAAATGCACTTACTTAGAAATTCATTTTCAAAGACTGTAAGCACTATTGCTAATAGTGCTGCTAAGCCTGTGTAATTAGAGGAGACTGGTCAATGAAGAACCAATCCTTGGCCTGCAAAGCACAGTGTTTTTCCCTACAGTATATCCACATGGATATGTGATGGAATTGATGCCAAAAATACAGGATGGACCAGTTTTTTCTCCTGCTTCACAGGTACTTACAAGTGTTCCCTGACTGTTCCTTTTTCATATACTGTGTTGTGATAACTAGCCTTTTAACTGGCTATAGAGTCAGAACTAATAACAAACAAAAGTCAGAAATGGATGAATTCTCTCCCCTGTTGCCACAAGAGAAAATCTACTGCCCTATGATTTTTGATAATATTGAAATATCCTTGCATTTCTGTTTTAAATATGCTGGGGGGAGGAGAGCATACCTGGAGCTATGATATAAATCTTAATAATGGGAAGAAAGAAGAGAAAGAGAAGGAGGAGGAGGAGGAAGAAGAGTAGAACAATAGTATATAAATATACATATTTGTATAGACAGACAGATTTAAAGTTTGCAAAGTCAATAGTCAAAAAAACATTTATTAAGTACCTGCTAGATATGCAGCCACACTAGGAATACAAATAAAAAAAATTTTTAAAGACAATCCTTCCCCTCAAGGAACTTACAGTCTCATAGGGAAAAGACACACAAAAGGAAGCTGAAAAGGAAGGTTTGGGGGTGCTTGGTGGAGAAGTCAGAGATATACCAGGGTGAGTAGCCAGTTGAGAAATGAGATTCTGAATTAAATGAAGGTTCTGGAGTTCATGATTTCACCCTTCAATCAGAGGGAGTCAGGATATGATGAGGTAGAGTATCAGAACTGATGGGATCTTGCAGGATGATGAGCTTCTTAGGTCATCATGAAGAAGTCATACAAGTTCAAGAACAGTGCAGCCAGATGAGAAATGAAAGAAAGAAAGCATTGGACAAAAATGATCTCATTTTATCCAAATTACTGATTACTTAAATCTTTCCTAATAGTAAATGAGAAATAGGAATAAACTCATAATGGAAACCAAAGATTGTTTGATTTTCCTATTGATCTTGCATTAAACCTTAAGGGGGCTTTAGTTTCCATTGTGCTCTGGTAAATCTTTCCAGTCTTCTTCGCCTTTTCCCTCCCCCTCTACTCCCATCCTGACTTAAAAAAACATAAATCCACTTTGCTGTAAGTTATAGACAAGTTGCCATTCTGCATCAATGGTGGGAATTTCTGTGAAATGATATAAGAATCAATTCTTTTCAATCCCTTTGTATGTGCATTTACATAAAATTATTTTTGCATCTCATCTTTATATCTTCCTATGGCTCTGTGATCTTATTGATTTGAGTGTTTCCCTCCAGCAATTTAGACTGTAACTTTCCCATGTCTTTATGTCCTGTATAACTCTTCTCCCTATTCTCCCTGAAGTTTGTAGCAAGAGGTTCTCTTCACATGCTGGAGGGATTCCCCAAACTCTTCTGATGTCACAATGATACTATTAGATTGTAAGGTCCTTGAGGGCAGGGACTATCTTCACTTAGTAAAATACCTGGCATATAGCAGATATATAATAAATGTTTATTGGTTGATTGATTATGTCTCACCTTTGCCATCTTTCCTGCCCATTTTTTCTAATCATACAATTTGTTTCCTATGTAATTCCTTCTTGATAATGTGTTTTAGTCTGTTCACACCAATTTCTCTGACCTTTAAGTGACTTTACCCTCAATTTGAATTCTTGAGATTTTTCTTCTTCAAATAACCATAAGAACTACAATAACAGCAGGAACTAACATATATTTAGTACTTAACTATGTTCCAGGGAGTATGCTAAGCATTTTGACAACTATTATCTCATTTGATCCTCACAGTAATCCTGGGAATTAGGTACTGTTAATATCTACATTTTACCTATGAGGAAACTAAGGCAAACAGAAGTTAAGTGACCTACTTATAGTCACATTGCTAGTCAGTGTCTGAGGCCAAATTTAAATTTTAGTCCTCGACACCACAAGGGGAATTTTCCAAAGAAATAGTATAACAAAATGAATAAAGCTATTCTCTAAGTTAGGAAGACCTAATTCCAAGAGTTAGTGACAAATTTGTTTATATGTAAGGGTTAGTTATATATTATAAATATATCTACCTAGATGTATCTATAATTTGGGTTGAAGTTATAGATGTTAGCCTCTACCAATGGATTATTGGTTCTCTAAACTAATGAAATCACGAGACCAAAAAAAATAATAAAAATTAAAATTTCACATCAACTAGAAATAATAAAAAAAACTTTTTTAAGGTTTATCCATTAAATGTTGTGTCATACCCAGCAGTGTTTCCATTGGGCTTGTATCCCAAAGAAATCATAAAGGAAGGATAGGGCCCCACATGTGCAAGAATGTTTGTGGCAGCCCTTTTTGTAGTGATTAGAAACTGGAAACTGAATGGATGCCCATCAATTGGAGAGTGGCTGAATAAATTATGGTATATGAATGTTATGGAATATTATTGTTCTGTGAGAAATGACCAGCAGGACGATTTCAGAGAGACCTGGAGGGACTTACATGTACTGATGCTGAGTGAAATGAGCAGAACCAGATCATTATACATGGCAACAACAATACTATATGATGATCCATTCTGATAGACATAGCTCTCTGCAACAATGAGATGTTTCAAACCACTTCCAATTGTTCAGTATGGAAAGCCATATACACCCAGAGAGAGGCACATGAAATGTGGACTACAACATAACATTTTCATGCTCTCTATTGATGTTTGCTTGCAGTGTGTTTCCTTTCTCTGATTTTTCTTTCTTGTAGATACGATTTTTCTTGCAAAAAAATGATGTGTGGAAATATGTATACATATATTCAATTTGTCAAGTATTTTAACATAATTAACATGTAGTGGATATCCTGCCATCTAGGGGAGGGGTGTGGAGTAGGGGGGGGGGGAAATTTGTAACAGAAAGTTTTGTAAGGGTTAATGTTGAAGAATTTCCCATACATATGTTTTGCAAATAAAAAGTTTTAATTAAAAAAGTATACTTAAAATAAATAAATAAATAAATGTTGTGTCATACATACTCTGTGTAGTAGTTCTAGATACCCACTAAGAAGTGTGAAGTAACAAACAGATTGTTTCAATCTCCTGGCTGGAAACTGTAAATCAATATCTATCCTACCAAAGAGGCTATAGGAAGCAAGATTCCCATCTATCTCACTGAAATCTTGAAGACCTGCCAAAAATTTTCCTAAAATGCTAAGCTCAGAAATATGAGAAATACTTCATGCAGGTGAAAACTTTATTCCATTCTCCACAATCCACCTGGGCAGTTATCCAAAACAGAGAGCCAAATCCTTTATTTCTTCCCAGTGATTCTGATCTCACAATTAGTATCTTTGTGCCAAGTCAATTCCATTGCCCCTGAAGCTGAGAATCTAGGAAGAATCGTTGTTTTCAAAAGCCTTTGGGGGGAAAAAACCTAACAAGTTCCTTAAAGACTGCTTGAATATTAAGTATTAAACCTCTAATCAACTCAGTGGTATCTCCTTTGTACCACTGACATCATCACCATCTTAGAGCAAGACTGGTATCCCAGGATACCACATAAGGTCATACAAAAAGCTGAGTTCCAGACCCTTGTAAGTTGTTGAACTAAAAGATAAAAAGCATACAAGCATTCATCAAGCCAAATAATATAAATTTCCAAATATCTGATACAACCTTTCACCATTAAAGGCTAGAAGAACATGTTTATTTCCATACCTGATTAGTTTTCTTTTCTTTCTTTCTCTCTTTTTTTAAATTAACCCTCCTTTTTTCTTTCTTATGCTTGCCTTCCTCTGACAACATAATTTACTTCAGGTAACCTTGAGTTCTAAAGGCTTATCTGAAAAGAACAATAACTCTGGTCTTGCACCAAACTGAAAAAGCTTCTAGTACAGTCCCAGTGATGGACTGTGTTTGTCACCTGAATGAAGCTTAATTTAGAAAGATTCATTATTAGAGAGTTGAGCATCACCTAATGGGTTTTTTCATATCAAATCATGAAATTTTTGAGATTGAAATCTTAAACAGTAGGCAAAGTATTCACACCAACTAAATATGGTGTTTATCTTTTGTTTTTCCAAAATATACCTAATTTAGGAAATCAAGAATGAAGGGCTAAGATAACTAAACATCATTCACAGGGACCAGTTGAAAGATTAGGGATTTAGAGGCAGAAGACTAGGCATGTTACATCTGTGATTCTCAGTTGCCACATCTGTAAAATGAGGGAGTTATTCTGAATGATCTAAAGTCCCTTTCAGCTCGAAATCTACACCAGGATATTTTTTCATTCAAAAATATTTGTTTAGTAATCATTGAGTTTAAGGGACTAAGGAGAATATAAAGTTATAACTAAACAAAGATAACTACAAAATAAAGCAATAAATATTAAGTGTAATATAAGTGGCACAAATGTTGGGTGTTCAGAAGAGAAGAAATCATTTCCTATTAGGATAATCAGAGAAGGCTTCAGGAAAGAAGTGGACTTTGAAGAATAATAAGGATTGAGATAGTCAGAAAGGGCATTCTAAACAGAGGCTGAGCATAATCAAAGGCAGAATTGGGAAAACATATCTATAAAATGACTGCTCCAAGGTCACACAATTCAAGTGCATTGCCAGTATAGTTTCTGCAACACATTGGACAACTTCAGCTCCTTGGCTTGCCTATCCTAAAGTGGCAGTCCAGCTTCCATATTAATGGAGAGAATATTAATGGGATTCTTACCTGGATCTCAGGGATCAAATATTAAAAACACCAGCAGAAGTTTGCAAAATTCAGCATGAGTGGCAAAGATAATGGGATTCCTGAGTTTCCCAATCCCCAATCCAATACCTTTCCCACCCTCCACTTGGGTCTTTCTTGCATTCAACCTATTTTGGTAGGAAGGCCAGGAAAGGAAAGTCACAATGATAAGAAAGAGGAGAAAGAGAGAAATAAGGAAGGATAACTTTGAAGATTCAATATCTATTACACTCAAGATTCTATGTGACACTTAGGAAATCTTTTTCAAATTTTATATCTCTCTCTGAAAGGCAGAAAAAACACAGATGGAGATCATTTCTGCCCTTGATGATATTTCTGAACAAGATTTTCAGTTGTTCCTGAGCTTTCTAAAAGGAAAGAATTTGTACTTTTTTAGCTTTGTTCCCCTGGGTCTGGTGTAATTTGGGTTGATAAATCTCCACCTGTTTCTCCATCTGTCTCTTTAAAAATTTTACAGCTGAATATCAGTACACAATGATCTCAGGCCAAAAAATAAAAAATGTGTTCGTTTTGATTTAGGTGGCTCTAAAGAAACTGAAAATCACTAGAGAACTCAAGTGTTAACTGGTAATACATGCAGCTTGTCCCTAATGGGAATTCCTGAAAAGATTTTTAGTTAATACTGCATGTTCATTTCATCTAGTGGCAGGATCTGAAAAAGTTTGCTGTATCCCTGGACACATGACTACTTAAGGCTTCCATTTGTGCACCAACATATCCAATCTCACCATCCTGAATTCCCACATTTAGAGCATCATATATCCTAAAAAGGAAGGACTTCAGAGGCCAAACTTTTTTACACCATAGGCAGTCTGGCATCTGGAAAACCTGGATCCTTTCTGAGAATAAGAATGAGAAGGACCAGAAAGAACCTAACCCTTCTCTTTAGAGACCATATTCTTCCAGGATTAAAGCCAGTGCAAATACAATATACATAGGTTCAGTGCTAAGCAGGGCCACTTAAGGAGAAGGGGTAAAAGAAAGCTCATATTTGTTTCTCCATGTATTACAAATGAGGATTGGGTTAGGACTGAGAGCTTAGTCAGATTATTTAATGCAAACAGAAAGTACTTATTAAATGTTGTTTGAATTAAATAGGATTCTACCATAAAAGAACTCAAATTTTAGGAGGCAGCATAGAAGATTGAAATGAGCCTTAGCTATGAAGTAAAGAACTTGATTTCAATTTGTGCCTCTGATACTGGCTCCCGATGTGATCTGGGACAAGTCCATTAACATCTCTGTGTCCCAGATTTCTTATCTATAAAATTAGGGAGTAAGGATAAACCTGAGATGAGAAATTTTTTAATATTTTAATTACTTTGTTTCAACTGAAATCATTTTCTTTGCAACCATAGATACATTTATGCATAGAATTCTACATATTTTTATGCATAGGATTACAAAGGAAACCTGGCCAAATCATTTATTCTTCATGGGCCTTGGTTTTCACATCTATAAAATAAGAGGGAGTGTTTCACTAGATGATTTATTATTCCTTTTCAACTATAAATATATTTTAAAAGATGTAGGCAATTGAACAGCACCAAAGTTTTAAGAAAATGAATTGAAAACAGAAAGGACTTAAAACTGTTACTTAAAAATGCAATTGGTATTCATCAATAGAGAATATGTTTTCTACATGATGATTTCAGATGCTTCAACAATGCATAGAAACATTTATTTGCACCTTCAACGATACTTCAAAATAAATATTTTTGTTCCTCCTATCCTTGGTAGGTATTCTGTATCAAATAAATCTTTGCAAAGTGATGTTTAGAGAATCCATTGCAAGAAATGAGTAAATCTTTTTGTTTCTTGCTGGACCCATGGACAAAAGAAGGGATTCATTCAGTCAAACACTGATTTTTCAATTGTATTGTATGCCTCCACTTCATCCTCCCTCCCTGTAACCTCATACAAACTCCTTAACACCCCTATTGGAAAAACAAAAATCTCAGCTTTCAGGTTAAGTAAACCAAACTGGTGATAAAATTAAACAGTAACTGAAAACTACAGCCTGATCCAAATATGAAAACTTTAAATGAAATATTATGTTTCTTGTCATTAAAACATTTATACAGTTATTCACAAAAAGCAAAAGAATCTTCATATAAAAAATGTAAACTAGAGTATAATCAATAACATCTCACCATTGTTGGCATTGTTCAATCCTTACATTTTTGGAAGGTGGGGGGTGAGGGTAGGAGAAATACCTAGCTTCCTTTACATAAGGTAAGCTTGGTGTTTGTTGTTTAGTTATTTCAGTAGTGTCCAACTCTTTGTGATCCCATTTTCTTCACAAAGAACTAGAGTGATTTCTCATTTCATTGGGAACAGGGTTAAATGACTTGCCTAAGGGTCACACAGATAGTAAGTGTCTGAGACTATGTTCATACTCAGGTCCTTCAGACTCCAGGCCTAGGGCTCTATCCACTGTACCACTTAGCTGCTCAAGCTTGATAAGGGACATTAATATTGTTTTGGACATTAATATTAATAATAACATAATATTTAATATACTTGGAGTAAATATAACGATGGAAAATCACACAGCACAGTAGGATATACAGCTAAAAGTGACCTTAAAATCAGTCTTGGGCTTCATAATCTTTTGTGTTATGGGGCCTGGAAGTCAGGAAAACCTGAGCTCAAATCCAGTCTCTAACACTTAGTAGCTGCATGCCTCTGGACATGTCACTTAAACTCTGTTTATCTCTGACTTAATTCAGCTGACAGTTGTACAAAACAAGATACTGAGCCTCTGAACTGATAAATTGATAAAAATCAAACAAACAAACAAAAAAAGGAAGTGGGTGAAAGGTAATTGCAAGTAGTGAGTGAGTGTGCATGCTTAATGAGTTAATTAATATTAACTTCTCCTTCCCAAAGGAGGAATTTTCTACTATTTTTGAACATGAGTCGTGTGATAAGGGAAGGGGAACATTTCAAAAAAGAAACATACAATAGGGAGATTAGGAAATCTGTTAATTTCATCATCCTCAGTTAATGAAACAAAGAGGGAGACTTCTTGTGCTTTGGGACAGGAAATAAAAGGTTCATTCTCAAATCTAGTAGGGTGAATCTTCTCAAGAACTGCCCCTTGGACAATGGCCTGTTTCTTGCAAGAACTATAAATAAAGCAACTTACTTCATACACTACTGAGTTTTTTTTATCTTTGCAGCAAATTTCTAACACTATAGTAGGTACTATAGAAGTGCTTATGCCTTTCCCTTTCTAGTCATCTGGTGAATATCAGAATAATGGTTTTAAATGAATAAATGAATTTTAAATGATAGAATCTCAAAGACAATTAATTCTACTAAGTTATAATTATCAAAATAACTTTCAAAAGCACAAGTTCATGGATCCCACCTTAACAGCAGCTCATACTGGTCCAAACTCTTCATTTTATAGATGAGGAAACAAAGGCACAAAAAACTCAGGGACTTGCCAGATTACCAAAGCAGTGGCTTCAATGGAACTTATTTTTTAAAATTTATGTCTTAAAAGAGAACATATTTATGATATTTAATTCATCTGTAATGCTGAGATGGGAATTTCTAAAATAATCCAGATATTCTATTTAGATTCATACACCGTTAGAATGTCAGAGTTCAAAATTATTTTATAACTCAGCTAGTTCATCTTCCTTATTTTATAGAGGATAAAATGACATTCAGAAAACTGAAATAATACAACCAGTTAGTCAACATTAGAAGTTGTCTATCATGAACTTTCTACTCCATTGCATTATTCTCATCAGTTTCCTTCCTTCTTTTCTTTACTCCCTCACTTCTTTCCTTTCTCTCTCCTCTCCCTCTGTCCACATAGGGAATTATACCCTTAATTATAGGTACTCCAATCAAAGGAATATAAATTTTGATTACTGAAACCTCACAAGATATTTTGGGGTTTCCAGACTAGATTTATTTTTTAAGGAGCATGTCTTACCCAAATCACTTTGGCTCTCATTGGCTGGACAACAATAAGTTCTAACCCAATCCTCATTTGTAATTGATGGGCATCCATTCAGTTTCCAGTTTCTAGCCACTACAAAAAGGGCTGCCACAAACATTCTTGCACATGTGGGGCCCTTTCCTTCCTTTATGATTTCTTTGGGATATAAGCCCAATAGAAACACTGCTGGGTCAAAAGGGTATGCATAGTTTGATAACTTTTTGAGCATAGCTCCAAATTAATCAAAGCAACAAGTCTTAAGTGCCTACTATCTGCCTGCCACTGTGCTAAGTCCTGGGGATATAAAGAAAGGCAAAAAACAATCCCTACTCTTAAAGAGCTAAGTAGCAGAGTCCACCAGAGCTCATATGTGATTGAGGAGAAACATAGGGGAAGCTAAATGGCAGAGTGGATTGAGTGCCCAGAGTGGAAACAGGAAGATCCTATTCCAAATCCACCTAGCTAGTGTGACTCTGGGCAAGTCACTTAACCCTGTTTGCCTCAGTTTCCTTAACTGTAAAATGAACTGGAGAAAGAAATGACAAAACATTCCAGTATCTTTGCCAGGAAAACCCCAAATGGGGTCACAAAGTTTTACATGATTGAAACAACTGAACAACAAAAACTTTAAGAAGAAAATGTACAATCCATGATGACTTTTGGAACATTGCAGCCTAACCCAGTGCAGCAAACCTAGCCCAGCAATGGATAATCCTTCCAGAAGGGATGGACCAAAGCTAAATGGAGAAGCTCTACTAAGGCATAGAACAACTTTTAAGGTCCAGAGGTAAGAGGGACCAGTTGGTCACACAAATTCTTTACACATCTCCCTACCATTCTAAGTGTAGTTCAAGCTAATTTTCTCCAGGAACCTTGTGTTTCTAGTAGACTGCTTAGTTTTATGTGATCCTGAATGTGGTTCTTTGGTATTTGAATTGCTTCTTTCTGGATGCTTGTTGCATTTTTTTTTCTTTGATATGAGAGCTCTGTATTTTGGCTATAAATTCCTAGGACTTTTCTTTTTGGCTTTCCTTTAAGGGAGGAATTGGTGGATTCTTTCTATTTTTATTTTGCCCTCTGGTTCTAATAGGTCTAGTCAGTTTTCATTTATGATTTCAGGAAATATATACTTTTTTTAAAGTCATAATTTTATGGAAGTTCAAATACACTTAAATAATCTGACTAAGCTCTCAGCCTGTTTTCCTGGTTAGTTATTTTTGATATTAAATATCTTAATCTTTCCTTTTTTCCATCTTTTGATGATATTCAAATGTTTCCTATTGTCTCATAGAATCAATGATTTCTGTTGTCTATTTTAGTTTTCAAGGAGTTTACTTTTTCAGTATGGTTTACCATTTTCTCTTTTAACCTAATTTTCCTTTTAACTCTTATTTCCGGGGCTTTTATTTCATTGTTCATCTTATAATTAATTTATTCTAGGTATTCATGTAGTACTTATAGAAAATTCATTTTTTATTTGGAACACAAAGTTTTTGCAAAAGCAAATGTTAAAAACTATCTTTGTGTATATTTGGAAAAATAATTTTTTAAGTTCTTCCTTTTATAAGATCATCATAATACAAGAAAAACATTTTTTGCTTAATGAACATACTAAAAAAGAAAGAAAACTTTACAGCTTTCTTGTTTTTCTGTGTATTTCTGTGTATATTTAGAAATTGATGTTTTGTGGATGATTATTAAATTCATAATAAAAACATTCAATTAGGAAAAAAAGAAAAATCATTTTTCCCTTGAGTATCTGCTTGTAATTTTTACAGATTTTTCTCCTTCAGGGGGATCTTAAGATTTGCAGTAATTTTTTATGTGGCATTTTAAAAAAATTATTTGTATCACCAACTTCAATTAATTCATGCCACTTGTCTCATCTCAGATTGTGCCAAAACCCCAAAACTAGCTTCTTGCTATGCTGGAGGGAACCCCCTTTTCTAATACTCTTGAGCTTCTGAATGACTTTTGTGCAGTTACTTGCCATAGTTTCTCATTGGATTTCTTGATCCTTACTGGTTGGTACAAATTTTTGCTGGAATATATAGAAGGTGAGCAGCTTGCATCCTTTCAAGGCAGTTATCTAGTCAAGAAGTCCTCTTTTATAATGACAAATGTTGGAGGGGATGTGGGAAAATTGGGACACTGATACATTGTTGGTGGAACTGTGAATGGATCCAACCATTCTGGAGAGCAATTTGGAACTATGCTCAAAAAGTTATCAAATTGTGTATTCCCTTTGACCCAGCAGTGTTTCTATTGGGCTTATATCCCAAAGAGATCTTAGAGGAGGGAAAGGGCCCCACATGTGCAAGAATGTTTGTGGCAGCCCTTTTTGTAGCAGCTAGAAACTGGAAACTGAATGGATGCCCATCAATTGGAGAATGGCTAAATAAATTATGGTATATGAATGTCATGGAATATTATTGTTCTGTAAGAAACGACCAGCAGGATGATTTCAGAGAGGCCTGGAGAGACTTGCATGAATTGATGCTGAGTGAAATGAGCAGAACCAGGAGATCATTATACATGGCAACAACAATACTATATGATGATCAATTCTGAAGGATGTGGCTCTCTTCAACAACGAAATGTTTCAAACCAGTTCCAATTGTTCAGTGATGAAGAAAGCCATATACAAACAGAGAGAGGGATATGAATGTGGACCACAAAACATTTTCATGCTCTCTATTGATGTTTGCTTGCATTATGTTTCCCTTCTCAGAATTTTTTTCTTGTAGATCCGATTTTTCTTGCACAGCAAGATAACTGTAAAAATATGTATACACATATTTGATTTGTTAAGTATTTTAACATAATTTACATGTAGTAGACTTCCAGCCATCTAAGGGAGGGGTGGGGGCTAAAAGAGAAAAATTTGTAATAGAAAGCTTTGCAAAGGTAAATGTTGAAAAATCACCCATATCAATATTTAGAAATCATGGCTTCCTTTCTAAATATTAGCAAATTAGCTCTAATAACACACTTTAGAATTTTATCAGCAATTGTCAGACTTTTTTTTTTAAATCTATAGAACTCCACAATCAACAATGCTAAAATCAAGGTGTTGGACCTTTTGTGCAAACTTGGTCAAATTATCTCTGCAATAATGCAAGCCAGTGAAGGAGATTACATAGTTATTTCAAACACAAAAGGACTAAGGTTTTAGAAGTAGTGAGTGAGATAAAACAAGATCATTATCACCCCTATATCCTTTTCAAGAATAAGTGCAAAAACTGATAACAACTGCTAAGCTTTACAAAAGGCTTTTTCCCATTAGGAAAATTCAAATAAGGATCAATTAATTTATCAGAACTGTTTGAATGTTCTATTTATTATCTGTTTTTGCAATCTTTTAATGGGAATACAGATCAATGAGTTGTTCTGAGGAAATTGTTCACTTCTCATTTCGCTTTTTTACTTTGGGCTAGTGACCCTTTTCAAGGGCAAATTAATTCAGAGATAAGATAATAATCTTTTGTTTTTCACTGCTTTTGAGGCATTACCCCTCTTTGTTCCCCTTTAGGAGAGTGTTCAGCTGGTCTCCTTTTCCTTTCAGTCCTGACATCCAGACTTTAGCAATTGTCTGTAATATTATTCTTCAGTGCAAAGGGGAAAGCCCATTTAGCAATGTCCCTTGTTAACAGTGAAATGATATACTCAAGGGAAAATGCCCTTCTTAGTTTTAACATTTCTTCACCATACACAAGGAAACATAGGAAATTAAATTGTATGTTTAACGGGAAAAGCTAATCTTATTAAGGCAAGCTTTCTCATCTTATCTAATTGTACAAATTCTCTTAGGACAATGTTACATTTAAACAGGGGATTAGAGGGGTTTCCCTTGTCCCAAAGGTGAATAAAACTGAAATAGAATTCACATGCAAGTATTTTAAAATATCTTAATAATATTTCAGAATATTAGAGAACATTTGTAGAAATTCATAGAAGGAATACTGAGTATATTTGGAATTGTTATTGGTTATTTTCAAAGAACTTGGATTTCTCCTATTCAAAGGAGAATATTTTTTCCTCAAGTATGGGTAATAATAATAATATTAAGAAAAAAGGGAAGTTATTAAACATTTACCAAACCACCCTTTGTCCACATTTATATAATAGATATTATATTATTATAATTATAGCATTTTTGTAGCAAAGCATTGTAAACTAAGGAGGTACTCATCAACTAAGGATCAATTTAATATATTGGGGCATATTAATGCAATGTAATATTACTGTGGCATAATGATGAAAGGAACAAATTCAGAGAAATCAAGAAAATTTTGTTATGAATTTATGCAGAATCAATTTAGCAGAAGCCAGAAAAATCTGGAATAATAACTACAATATTAAAAAAAAAACTGTGAAAGACAATGATCAACAAAATGACTAGTGAAGACTCCAGAAGTCTAGTGATGAATCATGCATGCATCACACCTTTTACCCAGAAGTGATAGATACAGATATAAAATATTCATTTTCAGATATAAACAAGAATGAATTTAAATTTGTGTGACTATACTTTGTTACAAAGGACGTCTTTTTATTTTTTATTCTTATTAGGAGGAAAAGGGTGAAGAGTTGGGAAAATAGGAATAATGACATTCAAAAAAGGAAGAAAAGGGGGGAAAGTGTGAATAAATCATTAAGAAAATAAAGAGATGACAGATCTAGGTTAAATTTTAATTTATGAAAAAAAGAAATATAAAAAATAAACTCTACAGTGGAGGAAATGCAAATATATATAACACAAGTTCACAGTTTAACTAGGAAATCTTTTGTTTTGTTGTTTTTTGCAAGGAAGTTAGGATTAAGTGACTTGCCCAGGGTCACACAGCTAGTGGCAAGTGTCTCAGGCTGAATTTGAACTCAGGTCTTCCTGATTCCAGGGCCAATGTTCTATCTATGGCACCATCTAGTGTCCCTAACAAATCTCTCTCTCTCTCTTTTTTTTTTTTTTTGCTTTTCTTCATGTATTGAAACATTCTTGTTTATTAATATATATATATATATATCAATTTCATAATACAAAAAAAATTTAAGAAAAGACTAAGGAAAATTCAGTATTGCTGATGAAACATTTTTAATAAAGAGTAACCTTCACATCAGAATGAACAAACCAAGTCAATATGTTCTCCAGTGTTTACTCCATTAAATTCCTCTCATTTGTCACACTCAAATCCATCCATTTAGCCATCAATATAAACATCTAGACACCAGAGGTTTAGACTATACTATCTTGTTATGCATTATTTTGTTTGCTACTTATTTGTCTGAATATAGAAAAAGGTAGCAGAGTGGGTAGAGTTGAGTTGTTGCTCTCAAAAGAGAAACAGGACATCAGGAAGATGATACCATGATATGCAAGTAACATGCACAAATTATAATATCTGTTGCAAATATTCTACCCTGCTTATACACAAAGTGCCATGTTTTCTGAAAGATTTTATTCTATTTAATTTTTTAAAAAATCCATAGTAATAGGAATACTGTACAGCCTACTATCCTATAATTCATGAGTTTTTCTAAGTTTTAGAGATTTTCTAAAAACATAAATATAGACAACTCTTCACAGAACCATAGACTGTTACAGGATTAGATCTGACAGAGCCCATATAGATTACTTGTTTGGTTTAGGTCCAAGGAGATAATTTCAGGGGTTGAAGAGCTGATCTCTTTGTTCTTTGTTAACTTTTAGCAGTAAATGCTTTCTAAATGAATTGATATATGGTAAGTGCTAGTGAAAAGTGAAGGCAGAGCAAGAACCTAATTTGCCTATTCAAAAAGCATTTTTGAAGGCTATATCATGTTAATCAAATGGATAAGCCAAGATGATGGTGAAGGATGCTGGAACATGACTGTATCTGAGATTCATTCTAAGATTGAAATAAATCTTCATATTTTATCAATTCTTACATTTGTGACAGGCAGGCAGCAGTGCTGAATTATTGATCTACTACATTCATAGCAGAGTACAATTTGAAACTGAATTGTCCTTGCTTATAGTGGGGGAAAAAACTCTTACTTCTGATCTAGTATTGTAAAGTATGCTTTGTTTTGCTTTGTTTTTTAGTCTTACCTTGAAGATTTGAGAATTGAATAACCAGATTACATGAAGTTGAATTCTTGAACACACTTTCTGACCTTGTTTGGAATTTTCTATTACTTATCTTTGCACATGCTTAACACCCTCAGAAGATTTAGACTAGGCTCAAACACCTATACTGAACAGTTTCTTATAACTAGCCTAAGGATGATATACATTAAGTGATTACCTAATTTTGGGGGCAATAATTTTTGTGAGAAAATCTGGTTGGATCCATGATACAATTGCTTTGCATCAAGTTTCAGTGTGTATATATATATATATACATACACATATATGTATTATATATATACACAAAGAAAAAACCTATATCTATATTTATATCTAAACAAGGCTTGTTCCATCATTTATATCTATATAATATATATCTATGTAATATACCTATAATTATATCCATATAGAGTTTATTCCATTATTTAGTCTTTCTTCTACAGATAGAAATAGACCTATAGTAGTATCTTAAATCAAATTGTAATGGTTACAGTAGTCACATATCATCTCCCCAAAAAAGGAAGACTACCAACTAATTCTCACAAGTGTAGGAAGACAAAAAGCAAACAAACCTTAACCAAATAAACTATGCTTAAATAGAAAAAAGGCTGCTATGTTTACCAGCTAACTGGTCAATTGAACAAATGTCAATATGGATTTTTTTCAAGCAATAATTCTCTCATTATACACTAGAATTGGGGTTTTGTTTCACCTTAAAGATAGAAAGCCAACTTTAGAAGCAGGAAAACTTGTTTTCAAATCCCACCTCTGATACATACTAATCATATGTCATTGGGTAAATCACTTAACCTATCATTCAGGGAAAGTACCAAGTTGCTGGAATAAAGGGATTTTCCTCATCCAGGAGTTCAATGTTTTAGCATTGTAGTAACACTGTAATATCAATGAAATCACAGGTCCACTCTGTCTACTTATATTGATTTACCTGAATATTACTCTCTATTCTCCACTTTACTCTGCTTATATAGAGAAAGCTTTAGGATGCTTCAGATAATTGAATCAAATCGCTCATTCTCTTTACTCAGTTTAGAAAATTCAGATACTTTTCCCCCTCAAAGGTGATCAAACAAAAAGATAGATTCAGTCTTTTGTTAATATAGACTCTTAACTCATTGCTCTTCCAGGGCAATGCCTTCTCTCTCTTCCTTCATATTAGAATGTATCCCTAAGACAGTGAGATAGTCTTTCTTTAATGCTATCAGCTTTTAGATAAGATTGGTAACAAAACAGAAATCAGAGATTAAACAGAGGAGAATATATATATATATATGTATATATATGTATATATATATATACTAGAAAACAGAGAGTGAAGGGACTCCCCCACTGAAAGATGACTCATCTGAAAAACAAACAAAAACCCACTAGATTTTACCCAAGGGGAAGTTACCCAAGTCATATTTTCTTCATCATTTTCTCAAGTATAAATAATTAACAAAACAACAAATCAAGCCTGAATTTGTGGCATTTGCTGATTTCTGAAATGTAAATGCTTACACTGAACTTTTAACAATTGACTGGAGAGTTAATTAAAACTGGTTTAAGCCCACTCCAGGATAAGGAAGGGTACACTTTTATTTGCCCCTAGGTCCCCAGTCCCTACAGCAACCTCACTTAGGACTAAGCTTGTCCTACTGAGAGAAAAATTTTTTTTTCCTTTTCCATTTTACTTTTATTTTGCAATTCAGTTTTGCAAGCTGCTTAATTTTCTTTTTTTTATTATTAAAACTTTTTATTTGCATTCAACATTAATCCTTACAAAGCTTTCTGTTACAAAATTTCCCCCCTATTCCCCACCCCTCTGCTAGATGGCAGGAAGTCCACTGCATGTTAATTATGTTAAAATACTTGATAAATCGAATATATGTATACATATTTCCACACTTAGTGTTGTGCAAGAAAAATCGTATCTACAAGAAAAAAAATCAGAGAAAGGAAACACAATGCTAGCAAACATCAATAGAGAGCATGAAAATGTTATGTTGTGGTCCACATTTCATATCCCTCTCTCTCTGGGTGTATATGGCTTTCTTCACTGAGCAATTTGAACTGGTTTGAAACATTTCATTGTTGAAGAGAGCCATGTCCATTAGAATTGATCATCATATAATATTGTTGTTGCCATGTATAATGATCTCCTGGTTCTGCTCATTTTACTCAGCATCAGTTCATGCAAGTCTCTCCAGTCCTCTCTGAAATCATCTTGCTGGTCGTTTCTCACAGAACAATAATATTCCATAACATTCATATACCATAATTTGTTCAGCCATTCTCCAATTGATGGGCATCCATTCAATTTCCAGTTTCTAGCCACTACAAAAAGGGGTGCCACAAACATTCTTGCACATGTGGGGCCCTTTCCTTCCTTTATGATTTCTTTGGGATATAAGCCCAATAGAAACACTGCTGGGTCAAAGGATATGCACAAGCTGCTTAATTTTCAATTTTAACTTGGTTCTCTCTAAACTGTTTTGTTCTGGGAAGAGCTGATTTTTCAAGAGTTTTTTAAAAGTTGAAAAGAAGACTTTTGTTCTTGTTCTGTATTTCCATTTGTGAAGTATGTCAGATCTCTTAAAGCCTCACTCATACTTCAGCTAAGGGAAATGGAAAAAGATAGCAACTGTTAGAGACAAAGACAGACTGACATAGAGTGATAAAGACATATTTAATATGAAAGAACATTGGGACCATAGCCTTTTCTCCCTGTTAATTCCCAGGGAAGAGTCACTAGAGTTTACATTCCCATCCCAATCCAGTGTCCCCAGTGTGGGATCATAACTCATTCTGTTCTCATATTATATCATTCATTTCCTTTACTTTCACCCACCCCTCTTTCCTTTATTCCCTCTTCTCTAAAAACATACCAGCACAAGTAGAGAGAGGAACTTTGTTTCCTTAAATCATGTTGAAGAAAATCTACTCCATTCAGCTATCTTTTAATCATATTGAAGGACAGACAGTTTTGCCCTGGCTAGAACATCCACATTTTTGGAAGCTCATTTTAGTTCTGTGAAAGCTCAACAGAGCCAAATCTAAGAGAGGAGTCCAAGATTAAATAGAAACATGAAAACTGTAGGAAGGAGGCAACATGGAGAATGTTGTTCTTTTTGTTTCAAATCAAGAATTTGTCAGCCTTTTTACAAAGTATCATGTATAGATGCTTATCTGCTTCTGCGGGGCTCTAGCCACACATCCTGGAGTGACAAGGTGATACTTTTGTATGAATATTTCAAATGCATTTTATATTGATGTAGCACTTTATTCCAAAGTATTTAGCACACTTGGCAGTCCTTGATTAATTCTACATCACAACAGGAAGATGATATTAAATATTAAAACTTCCTAATTTTCCCCTGTGGATACTCCAATCAGGAAAGGAAAAAATAATCAAACTTTCCAATATTCTTTTCTCACCTGAGGTGTAAGAATGCCTCAACCCCTTTATTATCAGAACCCTTGTTCTGAAGCTTATAAATGTAGATGATCTCCCAGCCTCTTTTGTATCACATTGCATAAAGAGCTGATCCAGTTCCATGTGGAGAGAATAATGATTCCCACCAATATAAACCTGTGAAGGATTTAACTTAGAGCATTCTCTAATGAATTCGTTGCTCTCTTTTTAAAAGAAAGATGAATATCAGAAATAGTTAAAGGCATCTTTGTGGTCATATCTTCAGATTAGAGCTGGAATGGACTTTAGAGCTTACCTAACCAAGCTCTTACTTTACCGTTGAGGGGCATAAGGATAAATGAGATCTGGAAACTAATGTATTTGACACTTAGGAAATAAGCAATCATCCAAGCTACTCTGCTTCTCTGAGTAGATAAATGTATTAGAACAAAGTAATGTATGAAGGGAAGATTTTTCTGGATGGGAGCCTTATTACTTTATGAGCTCCACTAAAGGAAGTCACTAATAACTCACCAGCATCCAAGCAAGGTAGAAAGAATTGTTAGCATGTACAAACTGTAAAGCCAAATTTAATTTATCAAGTTTCTTACCAAAAATGTTAAGCATTAAATTTATAAAAATTTAAACATTAGGCATTAATAGCAGAAAGAAATCATCAGTTTTTAAAAAATAGATGCCTCTGGACAAATGTTCTCATTCAACAGAAGAAACAAAAGAAGGGGAATTATTATTTGTAGCACTAACCATAGAGCTGCTTTCCTAATCCCTACTAGTACCAGCAGTCTGTGGCCCCAGAGTACAATACTATATATCTTTTTAGGAGATTCCTAAATAGGTGAAAACATCCTTCTAATTCTATAACTCAGGCTTCTTAACTTGAGGTCTGTAAATGTGTTCTTTTTTAATATTTTGATTTAATTTTAAATATCTAATATGTATTACTATATTGCAATATAATTATTTACTTTATAATTCTATTTAATTTCTAAAAAATATTATTCTGAGAAGTACATAGACTTTATCAGATCACTAAAGGAGGTCTGACAAAAAAAGTTTAAAACTCATATCTTAGCTTTTAAAACCCAAATAGTATGCTGCTATCATTGATTTTTCAAGTAATATCAATTAATAAAAATTAATTAGCTTTTAGAAAGAATTATTTAGTAAAGTACTATAGTAACAAGATTTGGTATAAACCATCCCCCAAAATCTGTAACACATTTTCTCATCAGTACTTACAGAGTCTATGGGAACAATGGACTCAAAGTTAGACAACTGATGGCAAAGGGATGATGCATCCGTCCTAATTATTGAAAATCTTTTTCTCTCTCTCATGGAGAATTTATAGTCTTAATGCTGCCTTTCCTCAATGTGTCTTTAGCTACAAACTGTTTCACTTGTTTCAGGGATTAGGACAATGATAACAAACAAACAAAGAGAAAAGATGGCGCAAGGGGATTAGCAAATTTCAAACTCTCCAGATTTCCCCCACAAACAAAACAAATTTGTACTTCAGGGCGAACATAGACTTTGAAAAACCAAGACTTGGGACAGAACAGGGACAATTTGAGAAGACCAAAGAAAGATCCTAGGTCAGGGTTTAATCAGTGTGAAGTGCAAACACCTCCAGATGAATTTAACCAAAACAGCCAGGAAACCCTGGGGTTATCTGGGTTTGGCTTGGAGCCTCAGCTCTAGCAACAAGAAATCTCCCTATACTACTTGCAAAGTCCAGGAAAAACTGGAGGAACTTCAGCTGATTAGGAATACCAGGTCCAGCTGTGTTACTGAGACATAGCCCTGGGTGAGAAGGAATCAGCACTGGGTGAGTGCAGAAGCAGTAGACCAGGGACCAGTACAGGGTGAGTGCAGAAACAGTAGGGCAGAGACACTGTTGGCTGCTGCCACTTGCAGAAGGGTGGAGCTCTTGGTTTGGGGTTTCAGGTAGAGGGAAGAATTGAAGTGAAACTAGAGGCACCATCCCTCAACTCGAGGATTAGGGGTGCTCACATTGATATTTCTCACTAAATAAATAAATAAACTGAAAAAATAACCTTCAAGAAAGCAAAGAAGAGATGGATATTGATGAATGTGATCTCTTTTATTATTAATATATATATGCTTTCTTGAAAAGGAAATGTGTTATATATTTTGAATCCTCACTGATTGTCTGCTGGGCACATGGCAATGTTTTGTTTTGTTTTTATTTTCCTTTTTTAATCTTTTTCTGTTCTTTTTCCTTATTTTGTATTCAGTTCAATAAAAACTACTTAACAAAAAACCAAACAAACAAAAAGTCCAAATCCCTGAGCCCTCCAAAGTTCAAGCTGGATAAGTACAAAGGAAAAACAGGAAATATTTGAAAAATGTTTATTTTTTACATGTCCATAAGCCCTTTCTTCTGGAATATATTCAACAAATAGAGTTTCTCCATTCCCCATAATAATAATAATAGTTTTCACTTTACTCCTGGGGTAAATAGACAAAGCAAAATTAATCACAAATTCTTCTTCCCTACCCAAACTCAACTAAAGGAATGAGTAGAGGATCTTCCAACCAGAAACAACCATACCAAAATTTTGCTTCCAGATTGTTCCATTTGAATACCAGAAAAATAATTCTCCTCCATAAATAATTCACTATATTATTTGTTAGGTTTTTTTATTAGTAGTATCCAGTTAACGTCACATTTAAACTATTGGATTCTTGTAGCACAATGTTTTCCTTGGAAAATGTCATGCTGTATTTTGAAGTCTCAATGAGTTTCAACTCTGGACAATGTGCACATTGGCATGGCAATATCACCACCTAAAAAGCATTCTCTTCTTTTCAGGAGGAAATGTAACTCAAAGAAATGGTGGTGATGGTGGTCACCAAAGTTTTTAGTTATAAGGTAAGGAAGAAAGTAATAAAATATATTATATCATGTGGAAAAAAAGAAAGATTAGTCAAAATCAATGTTATTTTTTTAAAAGAGGAGAAATAGATTAATACAGTAGTAAGAAGAATGCATTAAAGGTAGCATGAGAATTCTAATTTTAAATTCTTTCTTGAAGTGCTTCCAGCAAGTAGAAAAATGTTTGGTAATTTGATTTCTTGCTCTTAAATTTTTTCACTAGACAATCCAATCAGCTAATGATAATTTCACTTGCTAAATAGTGTATATAATATTTCAAAAGAAAGTTTTATTCAAGGAAAATCAAATATATTCATCAAAAGTCAAATCAGAATCATCTCAAGGTCTTTATACTGTCCCTAAGTAAGGATTCCCTAGTGACAATTAACAGTCACTAAATGGATCTCTGCAGGCAATATGGCACTGTTCCTCCAGTGATGTGTTTATCATTGTATGATAAAATGGCCATTTCCCTAGAACAACCTGCTCATGATTATTTCTTTGCTGGCATGGTATCTCCACTGGCATGGTTTAGAATACTGTCCTTTGCTGGTAAAAAACTTTCCATCTCCTTTCTATTGTCTTCTCCCAGTCATCCAGGACATTTCTAGTTTTCTCTAAGCAGGGAAGACACATCCTGACCTGGGATAATGAGTCTTTCAGAAGAACCTATGATTCAGGCTATACTGTTCCAGACTAGGGGCTCCTTTATTAAGGTTGGAACTCTTGCTTACCATTCAATCACTTCTCTCCTCTCTCAGGAGCTAGATTTGTGTTTCCTCACAAAAGGATGCTACCTGCAATCCCAGTCTGCCTTAAACTACCTGACAGTCACCAATTCTGACTATTCATTGATAAAGTGACTGAAACCTCATTCTAATCCTCTTGTCTCTTCTACTTGGTTACATTAGGATTGGGTATCCCATCCATTTACACTGAATATATCTTGTATATACCTGGTTATATATCATGAATACACTCTGGTCCTTTCCCAGAGCCAAATATGATGCATCATCCCCTAGAGTCTTGGAGAGCTGGGTTATGAGAAACATTTATTGGCTTGAACCTCAATTGGTTGTAATCTCCCTCTTCTGATATGGGACTACAACTAGTACCCCAGTTCCATTTAATCACTTAAAATCAATTAGCTTTTTTTAAAAAGGATATTTACCTCAAAAATATAGCAAGAATGAATATGTAAACATTTTGCCCCTAGGCTTATTAAGCATATTTCCCCCTATAATTCCTTGATCTTTGGGGGAATAGGTTTAGTGTTTGGCTCAGTTCCCACATAGCATTGATCCCACCAAGATCATGTCCAGATGCAACATAATTTTCAGCTGTCATTGGGCTGGGATCCTGAAAGTCACTCTCAAAAGTCACCTTTTGGTGACCTTTGGTGGGGAATCAATGTTATATTAGCTACAGAACTTACTCATTGATCCAGCTTGAATTTCAGCTCCCAGATTTTTCTGATTCACTCTTCTGGCTCCAGAAGGAGACTCCATTCAATTCACCTGGAATGGAAAATTAACAAAAATCCCAAGAACAGAGACCTGTTTCTCATGGATATGTGGTCTTAGAGAGGGAGAAGTTCCTAAAACCTTTTTTCTTCATAGCGTGTTATTTCAGTGGAAGTCATAAGCAAAGAAGTCACCAAATAAAGAGAAGTTAAAGCACATAGGTCTTTTTTTAAAGCCCCAAAGTCTCATCTTCAAACACATCATTAGTCAACCAAAACTACAGAATGTCTACACATGTTCCATAGTCTCTCCAAGGAAAGAAGGAAATTAGCATTTATTAAGTTTTCTGTTTGCTATGCCCTTCACAAATATTTCATTTGAGTCTCACAACAACCTTGAGAAATAGGTAATTATTCTTATTTTATAGATAAAGAAATTGAGGCAAAGAGAATAAATAACTTAGGTCACATAGCTATTTAAGTATCTGAGACTGAATCTTTCTGAGTCTAAGACTAGTGCTCTCCCCGGCACTACTTAGTTGCCTCACTATAGCACTCCCCCAAACACTTCACCATGATTTTCCCAGAAGCAAACTTTCTCATATCTTCCATATGGTGAAGTTTCATCATTAGAGAACTGGTCCTGTGCATGTGCAGACACATTTGCATTTTCTCTCCTATATTAGAATGTTCACTCCTGGAAGACAGAGACTTTGTTTTGGCTTTATTTCTACCTCCAGTGCTTATGTCAATATATCATACATAATAAGTGTTTAGCAAATGCTTGTTGATTGGCTCCCCCCAAAAGATGACTCTTAATTGTTCAGGAGTTGACAAGTCATCACAGCTGTTCTTGAATTTACTTTTGGCAATAAGTGAAAACAGTCAAGTTTCCAGATTCTTTAAGTGACAAAAATCCCTTTCCAGGTAAAAAAATATACATACATACATACATATATATATATATATATATATATATACATTTTAAATCTTTCCTCATTCATTGGCTCCTTCCACTATGTCTACAACCACGCATGACTTCTATTCTAAAACAAAATAAAATAAAACCATTTTTTCTTTTGCCCCTTGAGCAACCAACCAATTCTCCTCCTTCCTTTTGCCACTACATTTCAGAATTATTCTAGACTTTATGATTCACTACCTCCACTTCAGATGAAGTAGTGGAAATAACAGTAGACTCACAGTTAAGAGACCTAAGTACTTGTTCCAGGAAACCCTTCCCCATACTTCATTTACCTAGTGAATTCTTACCCATTTGTTAAAACTAAACTCAAATGCCACCTCTTCAAGGAATATTTCCCCATTTCTCCAAGTTAATAATGATTTATAAAATTTTCACACATCACTTAGATTTTGCTTTCCTTTTTCTTATATGCTTTATGTAGGATAATTCATATTATGATTATTTGTATATGGTCTACAGACTGCTGGGTAGTAGGGGGGATGAAGGGTTGATCTTGGTATAAGGATGGCTTGAGTTAAAATCCTACCTCAGACACTTCTAATCTGTGTGACCCTGAGCAAGTCACTTTACTTCTCTTGACCTCAGTTTCCTTATTGGTAAAATAGATATGCTCAAATGTTCCTTAATTTTGCCTTATTTCCCATATATAAAGTCTTTCATAAATTTTAAAAAGCTAAATAAATGTTAGCTATTATCATGTATTATATTTTCCCACTAGACAATAAATTCCATAAGCAACCATTTTATTATATTCTAGGCACTCAAGGAACACTTCCACACTGGTTACTTTACCTGTGCCTAGATACCTTCTATCCTTCCTCCCTTATTTTCAGCCACACATAGCCCTGGGACAACTCCACTTGAGACTGAATGCTTGTGGACAATGATAATCTAACTAAACTCTTTCTTCAAGTATTAATAAATTCCCACATAGTAAGACCACTCCCATCCCAGTGATTCTGAATCCTGGATTGCTATTGTTCAAACCTCATTCTCCTATCACTGAAAAGTCCCTTATTGCCATCCTACTGAATGCAACCATTCTGGCCCTCCCCTCCAAGATCCCATTCTAAAAACCCAGTCCTTCCACTGTACCAGAATGTCTGCTCCGTGAGTAACAAACTAGCTTTCATCTTAAATTTTTCTTTTTTGATCCCTCCATTCTCTTGCATCCACTAAGACATTACTTTCCTGAAAAATGAGGCCATTACCAGAAAGTTCCTTCTACCCTGTTTCTCATCTCATATTGCCCAAATATCTTCTGCAACTCTCTCTTTCACTCCTTTTTTTACCTTCTCCTTGCCAAAACAAAATCTCCTACAAGTAATCCCATTCCACCCTCTGCAAATTTTCTCCTATCATCCCTACTCTCTCAGGCATCTTTAATCTCTCCCTGTCTACTATCTGTTTTCCTGCTACCTAAAAACATGCCCATGTCTTCCCATCCTCAAAAAGCCAAAATAAAACAAACAAACCAAAACCACCTCGAATCCCTCCTAGCTATTGTTATATAGCTCTCCTTTTGTGGTTTAACTTCTTTTTTTTTTTTTTTAATTTTTATTTTATTTGCATAACATATGTGTGGGTAATTCTTCAACAATAACCCTTACATAGCTTTCCGTTACAAATTTTTCCCCCCAACTCCCCACCCCTCCCCTAGATGGCAGGATATCCACTACATGTTAATTATGTTAAAATATTGGCAAATCGAATATATGTATACATATTTCCAAACTTATCATTGGTGTGCAAGAAAAATCTTATCTACACAAACGATATATCAGATAAAGGAAACACAATGTAAGCAAACATCAATCAAGGAGTATGAGAATGTTATGTTGTGGTCCACATTTCGCATCCCTCTCTCTGGGTGTATATGGCTTTCTTCAGTGAACAATTGGAGGTGGTTTGAAACATATCATTGTTGAAGAGAGCCATGTCCATCAGAATTGATCGTCATATAGTACTGTTGTTGCCGTGTATAATGATCTCCTGGTTCTGCTCATTTCACTCAGCATCAGTTCATGTAAGTCTCTCCAGGCCTCTCTGAAATCATCTTGCTGGTCATTTCTTACAGAACAATAATATTCCATAACATTCATATACCATAATTTATTCAGCCATTCTCCAATTGAAGGGCATCTATTCAATTTCCAGTTTCTAGCCACTACAAAAAGGGCTGCCACAAACATTCTTGCACATGTGGGGCCTTTTCCTTCCTTTATGATTTCTTTGGGATATAAGCCCAATAGAAATGCTGCTGGGTCAAAGGGTATGCACAGTTTGATAACTTTTTGAGCATAGCTCCAAATTGTTCTCCAGAATGGCTGTATCCGTTCACAGCTCCACCAACAATGCATCAGTGTCCCAGCCCTCCCACAACCCCTCCAACATTCATCATTAACTTTTCCTGTCATTTTAGCCAATCTGACAGGTGTGAAGTGGTATCTCAGGGTTGTCTTGATTTGCATTTCTCTGATCAATAGTGATTTGGAGCACTGTGGTTTAACTTCTTGAGAAGTCCATCTGCAGTAGGTATCTCTATTCCCTTTCTTTTTGTTCTTAACTCTCTCTAGTCCAGCTTCTTATTTCATGATTCAATTGAAACTGCCATTTTCAAAATTACCAATAATCTCTTAAGTGCCAAATTCAGTGACTTTATTTTCTCAATAATCTTTGACATTTCTGCAGCCTTTGGCACAAAAGGCATCACCCCTTTTCCTATATATAGTCACTTCTTTCTTGGTTCTTCTGACACTGTTCTCTCATGGCTCTCCTTAGACTCCTTTACTATTTCTTCCTCTAGATAGTGTCTGCTAACTTTGGGTATCCCCCAAGGCTTTGTCCTGTGTCCTTTTTTCTTTTTCCTCAATACTTTTTCACTTGTTAATCTCATCAACTCCTATGGTTTTAATTATCATCCCTATATTGATGACTTTCAGATTTACTTGTTCAGCCTTACCCATTCTTCCAACCTTCAGTTTCCTATCTCCCACTGCCCTTTAGACATCTCAATTTTAACTTTAATTTTGTACCTCAGTAACATCTAAACTGATGTTCTGAATATAGTAGGTACTGGATAAAAGTTTGTAGATTTGACTTTTCCTAGTTCTGCTACTTACTAGTTATTTAAGTTTGGATAAACCATTTTCCACTCAAATATTCTAAAAACTGTATTACTAATCATGAATGAATGAAATAGTAGACTGACACATGAAGTTTTCCTGGAAGACAGTGGTGTCAGATTCAAGTAGATCCCTGCTAACAAGTATACTAATTTTGAAAACCACAATTTAACATTATGTTGTAGTGTATTTAAATTTATTTTATTAAACATTTCCTAATGGCATTTTAATCAGATCTGTTTCCAATCAGGAGTTTTGTGAGCCACTGGTCATTGAGGCAGTTTGATCTCTGCTTTTAAAAAAAAACTTAAAGGAGTATTTCAGATATTTCAGAGGAGGATTTTACATTTAAATTGTTACATTTTAAGTACATAGACAAACTGGATTGAGAATAGTAAAGCAACCATGATAGTGAGAGAATTTAAATCATTCTATGGAAGAAAGCCAATCTGAAGGAAGTGGAAATATAATAACCATTACTTATTTATTGTCTATGGCTTCTTAGTACATACACATCATGTCAAAATGATTTTTAAAAGAAGATTAAAAAGTGAACTTTGAATGCAAAGCCTTTAAGACATAGTTTAATGTTGATTATTTTGTTATTGAATCAGATGGCAAAGCACTGTATTTATTCTGAAATGATACTATAACTGTGCTAAAATAATGCAATACTAAACAAAGCACTCATCACAGTATCTCTAACTCACAGAAAAGCACCTGTCAAAAAATTAGAAATTTTAATAAAATATCTCATCATAGCAGAATTTCTTGATTAAAATTAAGAATTGAAAGTGAAACCACAACCCAATTGAATTTCATAATAGCTCATTTGTTAGCCAAGCAAGAAAATTAGCTGACCAATAATGAATTAATTAAATTTTGTTTGGAGCAGTTGAGAAAACTTGTGTCCAGAGAAAATAAATTTGTTTAAAACTATTGGCTTTTTAAGTCAATAACAGTCATATGCTAGTGGATATACATGAGTACTTAGCAATACCTATTTGTGTGATAAGACATTTTCAAAGATGAAATTTGTAAAATCTCATTACAAA
Source organism: Myrmecobius fasciatus (assembly GCA_023553655.1). Taxonomy (NCBI): domain Eukaryota; kingdom Metazoa; phylum Chordata; class Mammalia; order Dasyuromorphia; family Myrmecobiidae; genus Myrmecobius; species Myrmecobius fasciatus. Next base: position 77,060 of record JAJPUD010001331.1, read on the forward strand.
TTAGCATTAATTGATGAATATTTACAACAGATTTTGATGACAAGGAATACTAATTTTGATTTCCAAGTTAATAAAATGTTATCCCTCCTAAAAAGAATCCCTTTCAGGGTTAAGTGGCTTTTCTAGTCACACAGGTAGAAAGTGAGGTTACATTTGAACTCATATCTTCCTGGCTCCAGGCCCAGTGTTCTATTCATTGAGCTACTGATTGCCTTATTATTGTTATTGCTATTATTATTATATTTTTAATTTCATCCACAAAAATGTTATGGAAATCATTTTTTTCTTTTGTTATATAAGTACCACATGCTATATTTGCTTTTGCCTATTGACTCACAAAGCCAAAAATAATATATATAAATTTACTCATACCTGGCCTAATGAAGAGAAAACATGAGTTGGGACAGTGTGGGAACATAGTATAGTCTGTTTTCTTATTTCTGGAGGGAATAATTAGAACCAATGGATAAAAGTAACAGAAAGAGAAATTTTGTCTCAATATGAGGGAAAGTTTCTTTACAATTAAAACAGTGTGCCAGTGGAATGAGTTATCTTCAGAAACAATAATCTCCATAGTGATCTTCATACAGAGAAGAACCAAGGATGTTGTAGAGGTCAAACTAGATAAAATCTGAGGTTATTTCCAACTCTGATCGAGCCCTCTTAAAGAACAGGAAAGAGAGAGCTGTTTTCAAGTCTTCTAAGATAAGGGAAGAGCTTTGGAGGAGAGGAAAAAGGGGAAATAGAGGACAAATCATCAGCCCCAGAATGCAGAATCCTTCATGATCATCAGAATGATTTACATTCTTTTTTTTTTAGTTTTCTCTAATTCTTATTCATTTGTTTCACTGAAAGAGATTGAGAGTCATTGATCTCATATTTTTCCTTACAAGCAAATTCTTAAACCATATGCATCCTAGTGGGAGGAGAGGAACTATTAAAAGAGAATATAATATTTTTAAATGAATATAATACTATAAAGATGAGCTAGATATAAAATAGTTTTAGGCATGAAAGGAATCCCTGGCTTTTTCACAAAGTAAATATTTGTGCTTTCTTGCCCACAAGATCCTCCCCAATGATTATTCATTCTTCTGTACAAACCATATCCTGACTTAGTCAGTAGTTCTATTAGTCTATGTCTGAAAGTTTGGCATGAAATAGAAACTGACTCTCATCCATATCTTAGTCCAAAGGCTAGTAGGATCATAGAATCATAGATCTAGAATATGAAAGGATAAAAAAAAGTTTGATTTGATGTGTTATATTTATACATTTAGAACTGTGAATTGATTAAGGGTAGGATTTTTTTTCATTTAAAAATTTTTTTGTCTTTGTATTTTTAGCACCATGGTTGGCAATTAGAATCACTTAATAAGTCCAGGTTGACTTTATTTTTACTTAAGTTGGTCAGGTCAAGAAGTATTTCTTAATAAGCATTAACTATGTTCCAGACACTGAGCTAAGTGCTGGGAGTACAAATAGAAGATAAATAGAGAACAGAGAGAGACAGAGAAGAGCGATAGAGACAGAGACAGAGTCTGTTTACCTTCTAATGGGAAGAGAACAAGTATTTCTCTATAAGGCACCTATGCTGCCCAGTACTTTGCAGACAAATATTAGTGCTTTGCCTATGATCACACAGCTAATAAATTACTGAGACTAGATTTGAACTCAACTTTTCCTTGTGCCAAGCTTAGAAAAAAAATACATAAAATAAAGCTAAAAAGGAGTGGGAGAATAAGGAAAAATGAAGGTAACAGGCAATAATGAATAATAGGAGATGATGGGAGAAAGACTAATGGATATTAGATTAGATTTCAGCTTAGAGAAAAATGGAGAGATGGGTGGCCTGGGTGCCCTCCTTCAATGGAGCTTCTAGGAGAAGCCAACCAATCAGAGGGTAGAGGGGTTCCAGTAACTAAGGGTACATCCAAGGTGTAAATTCTAGTGGTAAGGTAATATTCCAGGATGAAAAGTTTCCTAGGGCAACCTGAAGCCAGGTTGATGAGAAACTGAAAAGACCAGAGATCCAGAAAATCCAGATCTATTTGGTAATTATTAAATAAATAGTATATATGTAGATGATGACCAGGTGTAGTTTAATTTTCAGGAATAAAATAAAATATGTATGGTATAATCAATATCACATTGCTTGTCTAAGGGTAGGGGAAGGGAAAGAGAGAAGGAAAGAATTTGGAACTCATTTTTTTAGAAAAAATGAATATTAAAATATTTTAATGAAATTAGAAAATAGTTAATAAAATAAAATCTACTTTAAAAAAGAATATATGTATGTAATAGTGATTCTCTGGTTCTTACTTCCTTCCCTCTAAACTTCTCTAGTACCCAGAAGTGTTGGGAAGGGGGAAGAGCATTTTTTTTCCTCTACCTTAGTTAGAACCCCCATGATCTTCCATATTTACAAGTCTAAACACCACAATTCCTTTTACCCAGTTAACAGTCAGATTAGCTTTTACCAAGGAATTTTTACTTCAGAAGTAGAAAGCACAAACATTTCTGCGTACTTCTGATGTATAGGGGCACAATCACAAAGATTTTGGGAAGGGGAAAGGAGCTAGGCTCACTTTTTAACTATTTTGGAGTGTTCAGTAGCACCAAGTATTAAGGCTTGCCAAGCCCTCTTCAGGGCTGTTCATTTACCTTTGGTAAGTATCCCCTACTTGCTGCTCAACTGTCATTTGTGGTTCCTGTAGTATATACAGTGGCTACATCCTAATAAAACTACCTCAGCAGACAGGCTAAATCAGGTTGAGGATAACCAATATACTTCTAATCTTTTGGTGAATTAGAAGGATGTCTACCCCAAGCATATGAAGACATCTCCAGCAGAATGGGCAGATGAAAACAACTTGTTCCAATGGCCATGAAGGCAGCAGAAGCAAATACTGTGGAGTACTTAGAGCTTGGTCAGACATTTGAAGAAACCAAGGTCATCCAGTGATTCCAAGCCAATGCTGATCATCTTGACTTTTGTCCAGTCACTGAACTTTAATGACTAAGAGTTCTGCCGCACTTAAATCTATTCATGTACTAGTTAAGACATCTCTCCATGATATTATTGGTCCTCTTCAAAAGGAAAATGTGAATAACATAGCTTAGCATCGGTCCCACCAAATTTCCAAACTAACCCTCCACCTCAGACAAGTTTATCAGAACTCTGGCTTTTTAAGGGTTCCTTATTGTATTGAAAATCTTCCTTCAACATTTAACTTCAGCAGCATTATTGCTACATTAAGCTGGAGAACAAGAGGGGGAAGGAGGAGGAAAATTGTTCACATAGTTTTATCAAAAACACTAATTGTGACTAAGATAAAGTACAGGAGAACTTCACATTTCAGACATCAGTGTTAACCTTGGCCCATTTGGAATAGTGACTAGTTCCACAATAATCACAGGGAGAGTGCCATTAGCCTGGCTAAATCAAGCCATCAGAATTGGAGCCTGTTTATAAGTGCATTAGGAGAAAGAAGGTCATAATCAATCAATAATGAACCCACAAGGTCCTAATTTAGTGAGATAATGATCTCAGGAGAAAATTCAGTCTGATGAGACCAAGCAGATAGATATTGATCAGTTTCACACTAAGGATTTAAAATCCAATATGATACATCAAGAGTCCCCTTTTCTGAATGAGGAGAAGCAAATACATTCAGCTGAAAATGAGTCATCTCTTCTTCTGTCAGATCTAACCTTGACATCAGGTCAGTGACAAGATCTGCCCTAAGAAGCTTCCCCTAAAGATACCTCCATAAAGCCACTGAGTATCTAAGAAATTCACAAAGGATTTTATTACAGGTGGAAATGCCCTTAAGATAACTCTTGCCCTCCTCTACCAATGATTGCCACTCTTCATACCCTTGCCATCCAGGACAATACTCAACATACTCTTTATTCACCTCTATCACTTCCAGACCTTCTTTTTCCTATGATCTCTCAGCAACCTCTTCCTTTGAAACTCATACTATCCAATTATATTAACATGTTCATATATTCATTGTTGACTTCTACATACCTGATTTTTCTTTCTTCCTTCTTAACAATTTTTATAACTGGTTCACATCTTGGCTTCCCAGTTCTTCAGATTACTTAATTCTCATGATCTCACTTTATCTCCACTTTATCTTGGTTATTCAAAAAAATAATCATATCATAAACCTCATCATCACCCAAAACTATGCTCCTTAATGATCTTGAATTCTAAATCTTTTCTCTGACCACATTTCTATCAATGGTACTATTATTATTCCAGTTCACTTCTAAATTTATTTAAACTTCTGAATTATTGTCTACTTTTCCCTTCCCCTTTGCTGACTTCCACATCTAAATCATTGCCAAATCCTTTCACAATTCTTATATTCATTCCTTTCTCTCCACTCTCTTTGCCACTACACTAATTTTGGTTTTCCTCTCATCTTTCCTGGGCTGCTGTAATTGCCTCCTAATTGATGTTTTTCCATAAAATCACCCCCTTCAACCATCTTCACACAGTTGCCAAAATAATCTTTCTAAAGCATATTTTACTTCCTTTTCAATAAACTTTCCTGATTCCCTCAAAGACGAAATATGAAATCCTTAACTTTGCATTTAAAGCCCTTAACAATCTAACTCTAAACTACCTCCTCATTTTTTCAATTATCTTATATTAACCATTTTCACAGATTCTACATTTCAGCCAAACTGGTTCATAACTATTTCTTGAATTCAATACTGTTTTGCTTACCTATGTATTTATGCAAACCATATTTCCGATTGCCAAAATATACTCCCTTCTCATTCCTGCCTTTCAAAATCTTTTTTCTTTAATCAAGATTCAGTTTATGTGATTCTCTTCCATGAAGCTTTCCTTATTCTGTCCACATTTTTACCCATCTCAACTAAAAGTTATTTCTTCCTCTTGAAATTTTCTAGAGCACTTTGTCTCTCCTTTGTCCCCACCATCCCCAGGGAAATATAAAATATTTGTGCACCCCCTCAAAAAAAATGTAAACTCCATAAAGGTAGAGATCTGCATGTTTTTAATCTTTCTCTCCCCAGTGACTCTCACATAGGAGGCCCTTAATGTTTATGAAACAAATCAAAAGGATATTGGGGGGAAATGATTCAAATTTCCTGTTATATAATTTATATCATGACTTCATTAATTGTTTATGTTATGTTCATATGGTATTTTACAGTTTTTAAGTTCTTTGCATATTATCTTAGGTGACTCTCATCAGTACTATGAAGCAGACAGGCCAAGTGTTTCTCCAGCCCTTTTCCCATAATTTTAGTCTTAGACTTTAAAGCCTGTATTTTTTCTGTGAGTTATTCCCTTCTAGTCAAGATTTTCTTTTAACTTGGGAATTCTAGTAATGAAACCATAGGTCCTTCTGGGACCATTCTACTGATACATTTCCACTGTATTATAAATTATTCGTAGCCTATTTGGCATAGCCATTAAAGGATTACCTTACTTTTCACTCTTAGAAATCTATCAGCTTCTCATCAATGGGTGTCCAGTAGATTTATTAATATTCTTTCTTTCTTAGAGCACAAAATCAATTCTTTTTATGTAAGTCTCTTATGGTCTCAAAACAAAAATCTCTGTTATCTTCAAGGAAGTGTACTCAGATAAATTCTACAAAGAAAGATGCAAGTATCTCAGAAAGACTTTTACTGGTGCAAACCTTTTTTCCCTTGTTTCCAGAATATCACTTCTATTAGAATCTTTATATGGAACTCAGTCAATAGGCAATCAATCAACAAGCATTTATGAAGTACCTACTAAGTGTCAGAAGATGCAGAGACAAAAGTAAAACAATCCTTGACTGAAGCAGTTTGTAATCTAGGTAGCTATGTGACTGCAGGCATTAATATTTATCTGCTTCAGTTTCCTCAATTATAAAATGAGATTTAGCACCTACCTCCTGGGATTGTTGTGAAGATCAAATGAGATATTATTTGTAAAAGGCACTTAACATGATATCTGGTACATAGTAATTACTATTTAATGCTAGTTTTTGTTATTATTAATCATTATATAGTTGGAGGTCATATACATATATAGGTAAATATAAAATACATACAGAATAAACAAAAAAAAGTTGTGAGGTGAGAAGGATGGTTCTAGAAATGGGGGTAGGAGGTGTAAAAAGCAGAAAAGTTTCCTGTGGGAGGCAGCATGGGAAGCCTTTTGAAGGAAATCAGAGTTTCTAAAAGAAGAGGTAAGGAGGAAAAGAATTCCAGGAATGGGAAACAGCCAAGGGAAGGCATGAAGAGAACAGATGGAATGTCCTAAATGAAGGTTGTGTTGGTCATATTGAAAGTTGTGCTGATAAGATAATTGTATAAATATATATGCATATATTAGATTTAACATATATTTCTACCATGTTTAACATATATTGGATTATGTGCCATTTAGGGTTGGGGTGGAAGAGGGGGAGGAAATTGGAACACAAGGTCTTGCAAGGATTAATATTGAAAAATTACCCATGCATATGTTTTGAAAATAAAAAGCTTTAATTAAAAAAAAAGAAAAAAAAATAATTGAGAAAAAATTCAAAGACTGGGAAAGTAAGATGGACAAATAAAGGTAGAATTCCATGCTAAAAACAAAAAAAAGTTGTGCTGATTCAGTGATCCCATTGTTCCAAGTCCTGTTATCCAGTATGTATCCCTACCTGTTAAACATCACGTACAGGCAATTGAGGAGGAGTTGAGATGCAATAGCTCATCCTGTTTTGCTGACATGAATTAACCAAATTATCTTTATATTATTATGAAAATTTTCAATAAAAGTTGGTTCTCTTGAGTCCCTTGACAGTTTCTAGTGATCAGCCCAACAGCAAGTTTCTACCTTCACATATTTTTAAATAAACTTTTAAAATTATCTTTTTTTCTAAATTTTGCCTCATTAATCAAGGCCAAAGTCTAAACAAAAAATTTTCCTTTTAAAATTTGGACTGCCATGCATGTGAAGGGGAATAATATGTAAGAAGGTTAGAAAGGTAAATGTGGGGCCAGATTGCCTAGAGTTTTAATGATTCATATTAATAGGGAACCAATATAGTTTGAGTAGAGAAGTGACATGGAACCACATTAGAAAAATCATGTCAGCAGCTATGTAAAGGATAGATTAGAATAAGAAGAAATCTTATTTTAGGGAGATCCATTAAAAGGCTATTATAATATTCCAGGTAAGAAGTAATGATGGCCTGAACCGCTATAATAACTATGTGAAAGGTGATGGATATAAAAGACATTGTAGAGGTAGAAACAACATTTTCAAAATTTCTCTCAGTTTCAGTCAATCCCACTTTGTTGACTCTATAAGTGACAAGGTGTCATTGTCATTAACTTATGAGACAAAAATCATCTATATTGGTGACTCTCTACCTGGACCACTACTTGAGGAAAATCCCAATCATATTTCTTCAGCAATTTCTTTCTACAGCTTCCTTATCGACTACCTTATTTATGCCCTTTCTTTCTCCCACTCTCCATTTCCCAGTTCTGGAATCAGAAACTAGAAACCATAATCAAATGAATTCTTTCATTGTTCCTGAATGGATTATGTCAACCAAATTCTTATGACCTCATTCATTATCCATATAACTTTGCAGACCAAAGTGTCTCTTCCTGGCCCCCAGGGCACCATTCCTCTCTGGGTGTTGTTCCTCCCATTAGAATGTAGGATCTTGGAGGGCAAATACTATCTTTGCTTTTTTATTTGTATACTAGTACCTACCACATTTAAGGCAGTGCTTAGCATTTAATTTAATTTAATTCAATTCAATTCTATAAATATTTGTTTAGCATTTTCTATGTGACCAGCACTATACTAAGTGTTAGGTGTACAAATAAGAAAAAAAAAAGATAGTCCCTGTTCTCAAACAGCTTATAATCTAATGGGAGAATATAATGCATAAAAGGAAAGTCAAAAAGGGAGAGCGGGGGAAAAAGGGTAAAATGTTCTCTGGAGTCAAAACAAGCAGTCACTAGTAGAAAGTGGAGTATTACCTGGAAACCCTCTGTGACGGAAAGCTTTGGTAGGAGTTTTCTCTGCCTTTCAAATCCTCCCAAGAGAGGAGAGAGGCAACAGAGGGAGGTTAAAAGATATTGAATATCAAAAGCCGAGTCAATCTGTCTCATAGTGATATTTCAGGAGATCAGCTTATCCTGGAGGAGACATGATATTTCTTGGATTAAAACTGAGAGCAACTGATAGGAAATAGAAACAATTGCTATATTAATAAACTGATGGCATAAATACTAGTGTAAATATTGATAATAAATGTTTAATACAATTGATATATTACATATCACTAACAAAATGCTTTAGATATGTTATCTTCTTTGACTCTCACAACAAAACTGTGTGATTGACATTATCATCCCCACTTTAAGATAAGAAACTGAAACAGAGAGAGGTTGAGTGAATTGCCTGGAATTACATAGCTAATAACTATCTAAGGTAAGATTTGAACTCATTCTTAAGTCCTGTATCTATCCATAGTGACATCTAGCTGTGTGACACCTATTTCCTTTGGCCTGATTTATCATCCCTGTAAGTTTACAGACCAAAGTGCCATTGTAATTGTTAGTCTTTAAGAAGAGCAATTACATTATGGATGATGTTTTGATAAGTGCTCAATTGGATTTAAGTGGGGCAGATTTGCACAAAGTTGTCAAGTCTCTCTTCATGAGTTATTGAAGTCCAATGGCAGGACAAAAGTCAAGATAACTGGCAATGGTCCAGGATGCAAAGCATGACCTTAGCATCTTCAGTGTCTGGCCAATATCAAAGCACTCCATGGCATATGCTCCAGCCATCTTCATGGCCACGGGAACAAATTGTTCTCACCTGCCCAAATGGGCAGAGGAGAGGAAAGTCTTCACTTGCTTGGGGAAGACATCAATTCATCAACAGATCTGATGTCTGTCAGTTACTCTCAGCTTGATTTAGCTTGTCTATTAAGATGTTTACAAGAGTGTGGTCATTGCACATGGTACAGCTTCTTGGAACCATAGGTGAGAGTTGGGTGAAGATGGACACCAAAGTTGCATGAGCAGCCCTGAAAAATATTCAGGAAGTTCTTAAACCGGAGGTAATAGTCCTCCCTGACCAGCCCATACATCCCAATAGCCTATATTCCCTTTAATAACTTAAATAAAGGGAGGTTTTATTCATTTGTTCATTTGTATACATACTTGAGTCATATATAAGAGATTAATGTTAGAGAAAAAAGTCTAAAAAATAATGACTTCTTATTCCTTATTGCAATTTCTTTTTTAAAAGCTTTTTTATTTTCAAAACATATGCATAGTTTTCAACATTCACCTTGTATTCCAAATTTTTTCCCTCCTTTCTCCTCTCCCCTCCCTTAGATGGCAAGTAATCCAATATATGTTAAACATGTGCAATTCTTCTATACACATTTCCACAATCATCATGTGGCACAAGAAAAATCAGATCAAAAAGGGAAAAATGAGAAAGAAAACAAGATGCAAGCTATTTTTCCCTTTTCTCACAACTCTTGGACATCATTTCCATGGTCTCTTCTTTTAATCTAGCCCATGATGAATAGATGAGAGCCAAAGTATAACAATAGTGATTTAGCCTTGGAGCATCAGGAAGACTGATTTCAAGTCCCATCTCTGATACATGCTTGTATGATCCTGGGCAAATCACTAAATCTCTCAGTGTTTTAGACTTCTCTCTAAGATTATAGTAAAATGAATTGGAGAAGGAAATGGCAAACCACTCTAGTATCTCTGCCAAGAAAAACCCCAAATGGGGTCTTGAAGGATTGAACAAGACTGAAAAATGACTTAATAACAAAATTAAAATCTACATTAGTAGAAGTGAGTTCCTCATCTTGGAATTCCTAAACCAATGAACTCACAGTTCTAGTCTCCATTTCTATATGATAAAGAGGTGGCCCTTTTCCTGGCCACAGCCAACCCCCCTACATTTATTCTTGATCTCAACCCTTCCTGTTTTCTTCTACATATCCTAAACTATTATTCACAATCTCTCTATAACCTTCAGTTTCTTCCTCTATTCTGATCCTTCTCTGATGCTTACAAATATGCCTCTTTTCTCCTTCATTTTAGGAAGGAAATATTTTTAAAAGTTTAAACTATTACTAAACCATACCATCTCATTAAGCTATTTTCCTATAATACTTTTTCCTTTCTCAACTGCATTCCTTGAAAAAGTTATCTATATCTATTGCTTCCAAATCTTCTCCTCTCACTCTTTTTTAAATCTTCTGCAATCAGGCTTCTAACTTCAAAATTGAACCAAAACATGATCTCTTCAAAATTACCAATGATATCACAATTTACAAATCTGAAAGTCTTTTCTTTATTAGTTCTTACACTTAACTGATCTCTAAGTAGTGGCTTATCACCTTCTCCCCCATGAATATTCTCTCTTCTCAGACATTTCATGATATTACTCTCTTGGTTTTCCTTCTGTCTCTCTGACTGATCTTTCTCAGGCTTTTTAGTCAATCTTCATCCATGTCACATTCCTTTTTCTCATCTTTTATCTGTTTTTTATGTATTTTGAATTTATTTATATATGCTGATAATGTCTCAGCCATTAGAATTTAAACTTCATAGATTATACCTTGTTCTTTCTTAATAAATTCAGCCCTCTATTAAACAGTTGATGCTTAATAAATATTTATTGGTTGATTTCATCTGAGAAAAAAAAGAATTGATAATTGGGTTTTCTTTTTTTAAAAAGTCATTTAATGTTTCTGTACCTTCTTCCTCAACTGAACAATCAGGGTTTTGTACTAAAGATAGTCATCAAGATCTCTTCTACTTCTAAATCTATGATTCTCCGTTACTGTAATTCCATAATATTCCTGTTGACTATTCATTCTGTGCATGACTCAATCCCCAAAGAGCCCACAATGGGGTTGGATGTGTTGCTTAGCAGTGAAATAATTGAGAATCACTGATGAGAAAACCTTATAGTTCTAGTTTCATTTTTCAACTTCAACTAGAATTATCAGCCAACAATACACAAGTGCTTCCATTCATCCTCTATAATAACACGCCCAAACATTTGCAGAACTGGTGGAAGGGCTTTTTGTTGTTCAGTTATTTTTCAGTCATGTCCAACTCTTCATGACCCCAATTGGGTATTTTTTTTTTGCAACAAAACTGCAGCTGTTGGCCATTTCTTTTTCATTTTACAGATGAGAAAATTGAGGCACACAGGATTAAATGACTTGACCAGGGTCACAGTTAGAAAGTGTCTAAGGTTGGATTTGAACTCAGGAAGATAAGTCTTCCAGACTCCAGGCTTGGCACTAGTGTGCTGCCTTATTGCCACAAAAAAGGCTTTACTTTTGGTCTGCATGCCTCTATTTTCTTTTTCTACATACCCTTTGCACATTCCATATCTCATCCTTTTGGAGTCATTTTCCTAAACTAGCTAAGTCATCATTAGAGGTCCCTCCAAATCTGTAAGAAAATACTTATTTGCAGAAAGTCCTGAGTTCAAGTTCTGCCATTGATATATACTAGTTGTGTAACCTTAGGCAGATTACCTAATCTCTTCAGGTCCCAGGCAATAATTTGAGACTAAGAGCAGATATTGATCTGCGTTGATAGGAGTTTCCATAGTTGGATTTCCTTCAGCAATTAAGTCATATGGATGGACTGAAAGCTCATAGCATGGTAACTTGAAATAAGAAATAAAGAGCTAGGAGCAGCTAGATGGCACAATGAACAGAGCACCGACCCTGAAGTCAGGAGGACCTGAGTTCAAATTCAGTCTCAGACACTTAACTTCCTAGCTGTGTGACCTTGGGCAAGTCACAACTCCAAATGCCTCAGGGGAAAAAAGAGAAAGGAAGGAAGGAAGGAAGGGAGGGAGGGAGGGAGAGAGAGAGAGAGAGAGAGAGAGAGAGAGAGAGAGAGAGAGAGAG
>JAJPUD010001331.1:89026-141884 GCA_023553655.1 Myrmecobius fasciatus
AAGAAAGAAAGAAAGAAAGAAAGAAAGAAAGAAAGAAAGAAAGAAAGGAAAGAAAGAGCTACTCTAAGGAGATGGGGAGGATCTGCATTCATGTTCCAATTCTACACATCCTCACTGTATGATTCTGAACAAAATCACTTAAGTTTTCTAGATCTCAAGCAACCCTCAAGAATATCAGCTACAGAACAATTACTGATTTGTATCAGTAGAGACTGTCATCACTGAAAGTTGCCTACCTAGATGAAAACACAGGTCAGGGAAAAAAAACACCCTCATATTTATATGTGTGTTTTTAAAATAATAGCTTTTTAATTTCAAAATATATGCAAAGACAGTTTTCAACATTCACTTTTGCAAAACCTTGTGTTCCAAATTTCTCTCCCTCTGTTCCCCCATCCCCTCCCCTAGACAGCAAGTAATCGAATATAGGTTAAACATGTTCAGTTCTTATACACACACACACACACACACACACACACACACACACACACACATTTATATGTGTTTCAAGGCTCACACAGCATTCTTATGGCAATATCCCTGGGAAATAGGTAATACAAATATTATCTCCATTTTGCACATGAAAAGATTAAGGTTTAGAGAGGTCTTGCTGAGAGTTGAGAGCCCTAATTGGGAATTTCTGCACCTTAGGAAAAGACCATGATTTTCATCTAGGGCAAGTGATGTGAAGCTTGTGCTCATTCAATGAGGGTATCAGACAGGATTTGGAACTTTAGGGAAAGTCTAAGGAAGTAAAGGGGGAAAATAAAAAAGGAGGGGTTGGATTTTAAATTAAGTATTTATCCTCATAAAATAGATGTTAAGTTCTATTGTTTCTCCTTTGATGAAAGATGCACCCTTGAAATTTGAAATTTGATTCTCTGGAGCAAAATCCCATTTGCTGCCCCCTCCCTGCCCTCCAGTTACAGCTCTACTAGCATCACACAGCTGGGAAATACTAAATTTAGGATTTAAATCCAGGTTTCTCCTGTCCAGTGATCTTTGCAATATATTAGCCCTAAATCCCATGCTGTGAAGAGCAGAAATACTTCATTCACACACATACACACACACACACACATATATGCACACACACATATACATATATATGAAAATTAGTAAAACCCCCATTTTAGATATAACGCTAATAAGATCTAGTTATAAATAATGATGCTGTTTATGTCTCTACCAGGAATTCACAGTAACATTTCATCGCTGATATGGATTTAGCAAATTCTGTTGGCAGATGCTTTAGCAGGTGTTCAGTAATGAATTATTTAATGCACAAATGACTTTTCTAACCATTCAGAAACCCATTCACAGCATATATTTTAGGAGTGTTATTAATAAATATATATTGTGGTTGTTCTTGTTTGTCCTTTGTTTTTTTTTTTAAAAGGCCCAATGAGATCATGAAATGATATCTTGACTAGTGAATAAATTAAATTTAAGTGAGACAAAGTTGCACAGGAAATCAGCCTTATTCTGTCTTCCAGAGGTATGAAAGTCCAGTGGCTGGACAAAAGCTAAGACTACTGGCAATGACCCAGAATGCAGTGGATGACCTTGATATCTTATATGTCTGACCAAATTTCAAGCACATCATAGCATCTGCTTCAGTTACTTTCCTGGCCTTTGAAACAAATTGTCTTTATCTGTCCATTCTTTAGGGAAAGTTTTCATAAGTGTATGTAGATATCCCTCTAACTCACCAACAGATTTAAGACCCTTTGGTTATTCTCAATGCCTGTCTGCTAAAATGTTTTACCCAGGTGTGGCCACTGGGCTTGCTACAGCTCCTTAGTACCACAGGTAAGAGTTGATTGATAGGTAGACACCAACAGTATCCTGAAAAAGGTCTAGAAAACCCTCCTATAAGAAGTGGTAGTCCTCCTTGAACACTCCATATACCCTATATATTGTGATAGTTATCCTCTGAAGTTTGGAATTAGCACAAACATTTCCTATTAATAGTGGGTTATTATTCTCATACAACAAACTCTTCCTGCCCCCTATTTAAATATATTATATACTGAACATTTAGTTTATTTAACCAATATATATTATATGTGTGCATATACATGTATATATGTAAAGATATAATGTAAAAATATAATGCATGTGTAAATAATTCTTTGTAGTTCATATGTCATATGTGTATTGTATATATATATATCTATGTATATCTCCCTCATGTTATGTATTGTCTTTCAGTTATAAGTTTAAATATGTGTGTAAATGTATGTATAAACACACATGTATGTATAATATATACATGTAACACATGTATTATGTCATATATATATAATCCATATTTTATGTTATATATATATATTAATCATTGCAAGTGGTAACCTTCTAAAAAGGAGACAAAATAGATGTCTCTTCAGAAATGAATGTGACATAAAAGCAAGTGGTATCCATTTTTTATAAAATAGGAAGCATACACAATACATTTTATATAAAATGCATATTTGGCATATAATTTATGTGTGTATGTATATACACATCAACTAACACATGTAAGAAAAAAATACAGAATAGCTAGAAATTGGCCTTAGAAGTAAAGGTGCTAATTTAGAACTATGCCCAAAGGGCTATCAAACTGTGCATACCCTTTGATCCAGCAATGTTTCTTCTGGGTCTGTATCCCAAAGAGATCATAAAAAAGGGAAAAAAACCACATGTGCAAAAATGTTTGTGGCAGCAGTAGTGACAAGAAGCTGGAAAATGAATGGATGCCCATCAGTTGGAGAATGGTTGAATAAGTTATGGTATATGAATGTTATGGAATAATATTGTTCTATAAGAAATTATCAGGATTCATCTAAGGGAGGGGGTGGGAGGAAGGAGGGAAAAATTTGGAACAGAAAGCTTTGCAAGAGTCAATGTTAAAAAATTACCCATGCATATGTGTTGCAAATAAAAAACTTTAATTAAAAAAAAAAGAAAGATACGATCAGAAGGATGATTTTAGAAAGGTCGGGAGAGACTTACATGAACAGATGCTAAGTCAAGTGAGTAGAACAAAAGAACATTGTATATGGTAACAAGATTATATAATGAGTAATTCTGATGGATGTGGCTCTTTTAAACAATGAAGCGATTCATGTCAATTCTAATAGTCTTGTGATGGAGAGAGCTATCTGCATCTAGAAAAAGAACTGTGGGGACTGAGTGTGGATCACAACATAGTATTTTCAGCTTTTTGTTGTCGTTTGCTTGCTTATTTTTTGTTTCTCCTTTTTTTTTCCTTTTTGAACTTATTTTTCTTGTGCATCATGACAAATGTGGAAATATGCATAGAAGAGTTGTACATGTTTAACCAACATTGGATTACTTGCTGTCTAGGGGAGTGGGGTGCAAGAGGAGAGAGGGAGAAAAATTTGCAACACAAGGTTTTGCAAGGGTGAATGTTGAAAATTATCTTTGCATGTATTTTGAAAATAAAAAGCCATTAAAAAGAGGTGAAGGTGCTAGTATTTATCATACATACCTTTTAGCAGATGTATTTTTTTTCTTCAGTTACTCAAAAGTAAAAGAAGGAAAAAGGAAAAAATATTTTGGGATTCATTATACAAACATGCCACCCACACTTGTGTAAAAATCATCTCTCACCTGGCTGCATTACTTTGGAATTTCTCTGAATAACTTTTCTACCCTGTCCCAAGAAGCTCATTATTGAATAATCTTATCACTCAGCAAAATCCCAAAAGCCTTGGTCTACCTCTGCTTCATGGATTATAGGGCTGAACCATGAACTCTAAATCTCCATTTAAGGCAAGAGCTCAGCTCTCACCTGGTTGAAGTGCTTTGGGATTTCTCTGGCTAATTTCTCTACCATGCCCCTACCTTGAAGCAATTTTCACACACAAACTTCTTGGTTTCCTTTTGTGTTTTGTCTTCTAACACTAGATTGTAAATTCCTGGAGGGCAGGGATTGACTTTCTTTTTTTCTCATAGTTTTATTCCCTAGTGGGGAATAGTGTGCCTAGTCCTGGCACACAGAAGATACTCAAGAAATGTTTATTGAATGACTTTATTGATTGGATGAATGTTATTGAGGACAACAAGCATGGCCATCACTAGGCAATATTTTGAAAGACACCCTAGCTCTTCCCTATCAGCACCATTGTCCTTCTACTTCTCGTTCCCAAAATTAGACCTGGAGAAGAGTCGAGAAAATATATTTTTGACCCTTCATTGTAGAGATGGGAAACTATGGATATGAAAGTTTGCTTGTGGCATCAGATACAATGTAAGTATTACCTGGTTTTGTTAAACTTGCCTTTTTTACTCTTTTTTAATTGTTGCAAATGGTAACCCTCTAAAAAGGAGACAAAATAGATGTCTCTTCAGAAATGAATGTGACATAAAAGCAAGTGGTATCCATTTTTTAAAAATAGGAAGCAGTATAACATCCCATCTGGATTCATTCTTCCAACTCTCAGCTTAGGTTCTGAGAAGAGAAAATTCTACTTCTCTCCCCACGTCTGCCATCGAGTAACTCTGAGGGAAGTGGAATTTTCTAATCCTGTCACTCATTCCCCTTCCCCCATTCCATGTGCTTTTCTCAATGTCAGTCAACCAGATGACATTGATTAGCTTTTACCAAGGAATATAAAGGAGAGGATTAAAAAAAAAACCCTCCCCAAAAGCACTTTCTCGCTGTACACATACACAAAAGATGCTTGAAAAGAATGAACTCAAACTTGAAATGCAGAGGAAAACAGAGCATGTATAGAGAATTTGTTGGGTGAGAGGTACCTTGCAACTCCTGGCCTTTAGAGTCCTTTTCTCCCTCTGTGAATTCCCCAATAACTTCATTTATGGGTATAGCATCAGTAATGACACTCCCTTGCTCATTTGGGCTGCCTACACTATGTTTCAAATGATGGGTCAATCCATAGCAGGTTCCCCCACCTGCTAAACTCACTCCTTACTTTAGTCAGTTATTGCTACTACCAGCTTCAATTGTTCTCCTCCAGATCCTTTGCTACAGGGATATCAGGTGTCTCTTCCAAACTTTTAAAGCTATAAGTTATAAACTGGTCAGTTCCATATCAGATATTCATCATATAAGATCAAGAAAGAAAAAACTCAAAAGAAGCAGATATCACATACTCAGAAATATGTTATAGCCATGATGAGAGAAAATATGACTAAAGCCCTTTTCTCCTCCCCACAACTCTCACATTTTCTTGTTTTAATTGCTACCAAGAAAGGAAACACAAAAAGGAAGGGGCTGAAGGAGGGATATATTGATTCTTTGTTTGAAAAATCAGTTCTGGCTCTGGACCTCCCAATTCATCATCAATTCTAGTTCCTCGACCAACAAAAAAACTTTCTCCTCTTCACATTGTACCAACCTGAGTTACTCATAGCTAAAGGTAGATGCATCAAGCATCCATGTGTTAGACTGGAACTAGAAAGAGAATATTGCAGTTGTTTAACCACTTGGAGCAGCTAAGTGGGCAGTGAATAGAGTTTGAGATCTAGAGTCAGAAATAACTATCTTTCTGTGTGTGTTCAAGTTTGATCTCATACATTTACCAGCAGTGTGATTCTGAGGTGGAAGAAAAAATGGAAAACCACTCTTGTAACTTTGTTGTGAAAGTGTGAAAATGCTATGTTGTGATCTAGTGTGTATGTGGCTTTCTTCATCATTGAATAGTTGGAATTGGTTTGAATCATATGATCTGTAATCTTAAGAGAAGGTTCTATGATAGGAGGAGGGGGAGAACAGGGACCAGAGAAATGATAGTTGTGTAACAAACAAAAACCACAAGATATTTGGGGGAAAAGAAAATAAAAGTAATGCTAATATTGAGAATTTCAGGTAAGGTAGGCAAGAATAGCAGCTCATGGCAGGAATGAAGGAGATGTTTTTGTCAAGAAAAGACCTCAGCCATCTGCCCACCTATTACACATCATGTGTAGTATTACATGCTCACAATTGACAGCCACAAATGCTGCAGACCTGGTTTCACTGTCCTTTCCAGTGAAGATTAGGAGAGATATTGAGAAGAATCCACAGTACAATTTTGTCCTGGGAAAACATTAAACCATGTTTAAAAAAAACAAAAACAAAACATTAAACCATAAGCAGAGTTAAAAAGGAAAAAAAAAAATACTTGACTACAAGCTGATTCTTTCCTTAGGCTGGTGGGCAAGAATTTTAGATTTTTTTTTTATTTTTGTTTAATAACTACAGCAAGAATTATAGGGTCTCATTCAGCTATTCCTGAGGTTTGAAGCATTTAAATTTGACTTAATTGCAGAGTCAAGCTGTTTCATATATTAACAAGAAACAATGAAAGAATGGATTAACTTAATCTATCAAACATGAAAAATTACGTACTTATTCTTTATATATAATACAAAATTTGATATAGATGCATGAAGCATATTGTCACCAGTAAATTAAAGATCTCCAGTAGTCATCCTCTTTGGAACATTCTATACAAATCAATGAATCTGATTGATATTTGTTTTCTAATAATACACTAAGTACCATTAAATTGATGACATTTTTACTAGGTCAGTGAGAAAATATTGATAATGTTAATAAATTATAACTGAAATAAATGATCTGTACTACCAGAACATTTAATAGATATCACAAGCTATCCTCAATAAGGAATAGATTTAAGTCTTGTTTCTGTCCATACTGCCTCTAAGATTCTTGCCAGACCATTTAATTTCTGAGGGTCCTAGACACTAATTTTTCCCCTTCCAATTCATTAAAAAAATTTTAATAATATTTAAAGAACAAATAATAATAATAATATTTTATTTCCCTATTACATACTAAAACATTTTAAACTTTTTTAAGTTTAGAGTCCCAAATTTTATCCCTTTTCCTGTAATGGTAAGCAATCCAATATAGGTCATACATATGCAATCACGTAAAATATTTCCATATCAGCCCAGGAATTAATCTAAAATCATAAAATGTAGAACCATTGCTGATCGGAGCAGTGGATCAGTCAATCCATATATTTATTAAATACTTACTAGATGCCAGGCACCAGGCTATCTAAAGAAAGATTAAAAAACAGTACCTGTTTTCAAAGGAGCTCACATTATAATAGGTGGGGGGAGTTTTCTTATCAGGAGTTCCCTATACTAAATGAACACAAGCTTATATAAAATCATCATTTACAAATGTATCCTCATCATACAAGTGTTTTTGTTTAATGATATTCTGCCCGATGTGTTTTGGACCTTTGAAGTGAAATAGTGGGCCATCCAATGAGAGACACATGAATGGTTTTACAGTACTGAAACCAGAGTGGGCTCATTACAAAGGTGTTATAGGAATTTTAACTTTAAACAAAAAATTCCTCATTCTCATTTGAGACTATACCAAAGCTGCTTAGTTTGAGGATAGGACCCACTGGAATGTAGCTCTCTTTTCACACTCTATTTGGCTTAGATTGTAATAGGAACAAGATGGGATACATAACTTTTTTGCAAACAGGGAATTCCTTCTCCCAAGGAAACTGAATGGTTTGAGGTTTGTTTTGTATATTAAATTGAGGAAAAATAAGATTGGATTCCAGATTCCCTGTAAGCTGTTGCTTAGTCTATAATATCTTCATATCCCTGTGGATGCATCTGTAGCACAGAGTGTGATATTTTTCGTTCCAAGATTTGAAAAACCATGTATTTAAATGCTCAGGACTGCTCTGCTCCATCTGGTTAAAAAAAGAAATGCTTTTTACATTAGAATAACCCAGCTTTGAGAAGAAGCTTTCTTTACAAAAGTGAGAGACTATGACTATGTAATACTACATGTTGATACACACAACTGATGAGTTCATTGATTTAACTGAACTGATTTTTTATTCCTCTTTTTAAAAAATTCTTTCTTACAGATGAATGGTCCATTGTTGAGGAGAAGGAGCAGGGGCATTATTAGAAATAGAGAAAATGCGGGAGCCAAGATGGCGAACTGCAGACAGCGTTCTCTGTGAGCTCCTGAGACCTTCCCTCAGACCCAGACAAATTGAGCCTCCAAACTGGTTTTGGAGTGAGGGCTCCACCAAACACTTGGACTACAACACACTTTTATCAACAATCCACTTTGAAAAAACTCTGGAGAAGGTTAGCCTCAGGGGAATCGGCCGTTGGCCGATCAGACCCTAGTGCCCCGGGCAGAAGTTGGGCTGCAACAGAGGCAGAATTTAGGCACCCAGGAAGCCCCTGGGAGACACCTGAGCCACTTTGCTCTGCTTGCGGGCAGGTACTTTGGCAGATCTGCCTTTGGTAAAGGGTGGATTGAGAGCAGCTGAAAACGTGGTTCTAGTACAGATCTAGCTTCCCAGCCTCAGACCGGAAGTCAACTTGGTAAACTGCCCCCAGGGCAAATTGAAACTGCAGCAGAATCCCCTGCTGATAACTGATACCTCACCTCAAAACCATGAGTAAGAAGCAGAAGAGAGCTCTCACCATAGACAGCTTTTATGGAGAGAAAATAGAGAAGTCCCCAGATCCTGAGATTCTGAAAACAATCCCAGATGAAGCCACAAAGGCACACTTAAGCTGGTCTCCCTTTCAGAAGGCTTACCTGGAAGATTGCATAAAGAATCTCAAAAGAGAGCTAGAAGAAGAATGGGGAAATAAATTGAGATCAGTGCAACAGAGATATCAAAAACTGGAAAACAGGACTGGTGAATTGGAAAAAGAAAATTCACTGAAAAATAAAATTGGTGAATTGGAAAAAATCACCAATTCACTGGAAAATAAAAATGGTGAATTGGAAAAAGACAACAAGTCACTGAAAAACAAAATTGGTGAATTAGAAAAAGACAACAATTCACTGAAAAATAAAACTGGCAAAATGGAAACAGAATGCATTGAATCAAGAAATTCAACCGGCCAGCTACAAAAGGAGCTAAAAAAGATAACTGAAAGAAATAATACTTTAAAAAATTAAAATTGAACAAATAGAAGTAAATGACACAATAAGACTTCAAGAATCAGTCAAACAAAAACAAAAAAATGAAAAAATGGAAGAAAATATGAAATATCTCCTAGGAAAAACAACTGACTTGGAAAACAGATCCAGGAGAGACAATCTAAGGATTATTGGACTCCCTGAAAGTCACGATGAAAAAAAGAACTTTGATGCTATCTTCCAGGAAATCATGAAAGAGAATTGCCCTGATGTTTTAGAATCAGAAGGCAAAATTGGCATTGCAAGAATTCACTGATCACCTCCTGAAAGAGACCCCAAAATTAAAACCCCAAGGAATATCATGGCCAAATTTCAAGACTATTGCACCAAGGAAAAGATATTACAAGCAGCTAGAAAGAAACAGTTCAAATACCGAGGAACTCTAACTAGAATTACACAAGATCTGTCAGCTTCCACATTAAAGGACCAAAGGGCCTGGAATCAGATATTCCGAAAGGCAAAAGAACTTGGATTACAGCCAAGAATAAGTTATCCAGCTAGAATGAGCAACATCTTCCAGGGAAGAAGATGGTCATTCAATGATACAGGAGAATTTCACCTATTTTTAAGGAAAAGTCCAGAACTGAAGAAAAAATTTGACCTCCAAATACAGAACTCAAGAGAAACATAAAAAGGTAAAAAGGAAAGAACTCTTGAGAACTATATTTCTACTAGAGGTATCCTTAAAGAATGGGGGTATAATTTGATTTTTCTTTGATAATAATGGAAAAGAAATTAGAGGTGGAAGGAATATCATATTGAAAAGAAAAGGGGGGGAAAGGAGGCAAAATAAAGTAAAAATAAGGAAGGTAAAATAAGGCAAAATCTCATAAAGAGACATAGAAGATCTAATATAATTGAGGGAAAGTAGGAAGGGCGATGAGTATTGTGTAAACCTTACTCTCATTAGATTGGACTCTAAGAGAGTATATCAGACACATTTGGCTTCATAGAAAGGCCTGACCCTCCTTGTGGGAAGGTGGGAGGGAAAGGAGGAAAGGAAAGGTATAAACTAATAGAAGGATTAGGGGAAAGGTATAAAGGGCAGGGAGGGATTCTAAAGAAGGAGGACTATTGGTGGGAGGTGGTCATCAAAAATAAAGTACTGGGGAGGGGGGAAGGAAGAGAGGGGAAAGGGAAGAGAAAATCATAACTCTGGGTAAGTAAGATGGCAGGGAATATAGATATAGTTATTTTAACTGTGAATGTGAATGGGATGAACTGTCCCATAAAACGGAAGCGGGTAGCAGACTGGATTAAAAGCCAGAATCCTACAATTTGTTGTTTACAAGAAACACATCTAAAACATAGAGATACATACAGAGGGAAGGTAAAGGGCTGGAGCAGAATCTTCTATGCTTCAGGTGAACAAAGAAAGGCAAGGGCAACAATCCTTATCTCAGATCAAGTAAAAACAAAAATAGACCTAATTAAAAGAGATAAGGAAGGAAACTATATTTTACTAAAGGGTACCATAGACAATGAAGCGGTATCAATACTTAACATATATGCACCAAGTTGTATAGCATCCAAATTCCTAGAGGAGAAACTAACAGAGATGCAAGGAGAAATAGACAGTAATACTATACTAGTGGAGGATCTCAACCTTGGTCTCTCAGAATTAGATAAATCAAATCACAAAATAAATAAGAAAGAAGTTAGGGAGGTAAACAAAAGGGTAGAAAAGTTAGGTATGCAGTTCCTATTGTTCAGCGATGAAGATAGTCATATACATCAAGAGAGAAACCTGTGGGAACTGAGTGTGAACCACAACACAGCATTTTAATGCTTTCTGTGAATATTTCCATGCATTTTGTTTTCCTTCTTAGGTTGTTTTTTCTTTTTCTCTTTCTAGATCTGATGTTTCTTGTGCAGTAAGATAACTGTATAGATATGTATACATGTATTGTATTTGTCATATAATTTATCCTATTTAGCATGTATTAGATTACCTGTCATCTAGGGGTGGGGTGGGGGAAAGGAGCGGAAAAGCTTGGGGAAAAAAAGTTTTTGCAAAGGTCAATGTAGAAAAATCACTCATATGTTTTGTAAATAAAAAGCTTTATAAAAAAAGAGATATAGCAGATCCTCCATATATATTTATATTGTATATACATGTTAAATGAATGAATCAATAAAACATTTATTAAACACACACACAAAAAAATAAAAGTTAGGTATGATAGATCTCTGGAGGAAATTGGATGGTGATAGAAGGGAGTATACTTTTTTCTCGGGGGTTCATGGAACTTATACCAAAATTGATCATGTGTTAGGGCATAAAAACCTCAAAATCAAATGCAGAAAGGCAGAAATAGTAAATGCATCCTTTTCAGATCATGATGCAATAAAACTCACATGTAATATAAGGCCAGGAGAAAATAGACCAAAAGTTAATTTGAAATTAAATAATCTAATCCTGAAGAATGAATGGGTAAAAGAGCAAATTATAGACACAATCAATAATTTCATCCAGGAGAATGACAATAATGAGACAACATACCAAAATTTGTGGGACACGGCTAAAGTGGTTATAAGGGGTAATTTTATATCTCTAGATGCTTACTTGCATAAAACAGAGAAAGAGAAGATCAATGAACTGAACTTACAATTAAAAAAGCTAGAAAAAGACCAAATTAAAAACTCTCAATTAAATACCAAATTGGAAATTTTGAAAATTAAAGGGAAGATCAATAAAATTGAAAATAAGAAAACTATCGAATTAATAAATAAAACAAAGAATTGGTTTTATGAGAAAATCAACAAAATAGATAAGCCTTTAGTTAATTTGATTAGAAAAAGGAAAGAGGAAAATCAAATTGTTAGTCTCAAAAATGATAAGGGAGAACTTTCCTCCAATGAAGAGGAAATTAGAGTAATAATTAGGAGTTTCTTTGCCCAACTTTATGCCAATAAATTTGATAATGTAAATGAAAAGGAGGAATATCTACAAAAATATAGATTGCCTAGGTTAACAGAAGAGGAAATAAATTATTTAAATAGCCCCATTTTGGAAAAAGAAATAGAACAAGCTATTAACAACTCCCTAAGAAAAAATCTCCAGGGCCAGATGGATTTACATGTGAATTTTACCAAACATTCAAAGAACAATTAATCCCAATACTATATAAGCTATTCGAAAAAATAGGGAAAGAAGGTGTACTACCAAACTCCTTCTATGACACAGATATGGTGCTGATAGCTAAACCAGGTAGGGAGAAAACTGAGAAAGAAAACTATAGACCCTAATAAATATTGATGCAAAAATTTTAAATAAGATTTTAGCAACAAGATTACAGAAAGTTATCCCCAGGATAATACACCATGACCAAGTAGGATTTATACCTGAAATGCAGGGCTGGTTCAATATTAGGAAAACTATTAGCATAATCAATTATATCAATAACCAAATTAACAAAAACCATATGATTATCTCAATAGATGCAGAAAAAGCCTTTGATAAAATCCAACACCCATTCCTATTAAAAACACTGTAGAGTATAGGAATAAATGGGCTTTTCCTTAAAATGATTAGTAGTATCTACTTAAAACTTTCAGCAAGCATCATATGTAATGGAGTCAAACTGGAACCATTCCCAATAAGATCAGGAGTGAAACAAGGCTGCCCACTGTCACCATTATTATTTAATATTGTCTTAGAAATGTTAGCTTTGGCAGTAATAGAAGAAAAAGAGATTAAAGAAATTAGAGTGGGTAATGAGGAAACTAAATTATCACTCTTTGCAGATGACATGATGATATACCTAGAGAACCCTAAAGACTCAACTAAAAAACTACTAGAAACAATTCAAAAATTTAGCAAAGTTGCAGGATACAAAATAAATCCACATAAATCATCAACATTTTTATATATTACCAATAAAGTTTAACAGCAAGAGATACAAAAAGAAATACCATTCAAAATAACTGTTGATAGTATAAAATATTTGGGAATTTATCTGCCAAGGAAAAGTCAGAAACTATACAAACTAAACTACAAAACACTTTCTACACAAATAAAATCAGACCTAATCAATTGGAAAAACGTTAAGTGCTCATGGGTAGGCAGAGCGAACATAATAAAAATGACAATACTACCCAAACTAATCTACTTATTTAGTGCCATACCAATCAAACTCCCAAGAAATTATCTTACAGATCTAGAAAAAATAGTAGCAAAGTTCATTTGGAAGAACAAAAGGTCAAGGATTTCAAGGGGATTAATGAAAAAAAAGGCTGATGATGGTAGACTTGCTGTACCAGATCTAAAACTACATTACAAAGCAGCAGTCATCAAAACCATTTGGTACTGGCTAAGAAATAGAGTAGTCGATCAGTGGAATAGGATAGAATCACTAGACAATAACTATTGCAATCTAGTCTTTGATAAACCCAAAGACCCCAGCTTCAGGGATAAGTACTCACTATTTGACAAAAACTGCTGGGAAAATTGGAAACTAGTGTGGAAGAAATTAGGGCTTGACCCACATCTAACACCACATACCAAGATAAGATCTAAATGGGTTCGTGATCTGGATATAAAGAGTGATACTATAAGTAAATTAGAGGAATGTAATATAGTTTACCTCTCAGACCTATGGAGATGGAATAAATTTATGTCCAAAGAAGAACTGGAACTCTCAATTGAAAACCAGATAGATAACTATGACTATATTAAGTTAAAAAGTTTTTGTACAAACAAAACCAATGCAGTCAAGATTAGGAGGGAAGCAATAAATTGGGAAATCATCTTTACATTTAAGGGTTCTGATAAAGGTCTCATCTCTAAAATATATAGAGAATTGTCTCATATTTATAAAAATTCAAGGCATTCTCCAATCGATAAATGGTCAAAGGATATGAACAGACAATTTTCAGAGGATGAAATTAAAACTATTTATAGTCACATGAAAAGGTGCTCCAAATCACTATTGATCAAAGAAATGCAAATCAAGACAACCCTGAGGTACCACTACACACCTGTCAGATTGGCTAAAACGACAGAAAAAGTTAATGATGATTGTTGGAGAGGATGTGGGAGGGCTGGGACACTGATGCATTGTTGGTGGAGCTGTGAACGAATACAAACATTCTGGAGAGCAATTTGGAGCTACGCTCAAAAAGTTATCAAACTGTGCATACCCTTTGACCCAGCAGCATTTCTGTTGGTCTTGTATCCCAAAAAATCATAAAGGAAGGAAAGGGCCCCACATGTGCAAGGATGTTTGTGGCAGCCCTTTTTGTAGTGGCTAGAAACTGGAAACTGAATAGATGCCCTTCAATTGGAGAATGGCTGAATAAATTATGGTATATGAATACTATGGAATATTATTGTTCTGTAAGAAATGACCAGCAAGATGATTTCAGAGAGGCCTGGAGAGACTTGCATGAACTTATGCTGAGTGAAATGAGCAGAACCAGGAGATCATTATACACGGCAACAAGAATACTTTATGACGATCAATTCTGATGGACATGGCTCCCTTCAACAATGAAATGTTTCAAACCACTTCCAATTGTTCACTGAAGAAAGCCATATACACCCAGAGAGAGGGACATGAAATATGGACCACAACATAACATTCTCATACTCTTGATTGATGATTGCTTGCGTTTCCTTTATCTGATATGTCTTTTGTGTAGATAAGATTTTTCTTGTACAACAATGATAAGTTTGGAAATATTTATACATATATTCAATTTGTCAAGTATTTCAACATAATTAACATGTAGTGGATATCCTGCCATCTAGGGGAGGGGTGGGGAGTTGGGAAAAATTTGTAACAGAAAGCTATGTAAGGGTTAATGTTGAGGAATTACCCACACATATGTTATACAAATAAAATAAAATAAAAAAATATATAAACAAACAAAAAAAAAGAAATAGAGAAAATGCTAAAATAATAGATAGCAATAAAATTTTATTTTGAAAAAAGAAAATGACATGCTCAAAAATAATGCTCCAAAAAAGGAAAAATCCTTCACAAAAGATAGGATGATTCCATTTCTAAGTTTCATTTCTGTCTTCTGTCTTTATCCTTTGACAAAAAGGGTTCTATTAAAAACATGTCAATATATCATAAATGTTTCTAACCACAATGTTTCTACGTTTATTTGAAGAGTGGAGAAGGACAAAATATTCATGGTTTGGAGGAAGGGGACAGTTCCTAGTGGTTGCCTTAATAGCCAAAACATTTCACAGCTGCACTCACTCTACTTCCACACCTGGAGTCACATTTTCTTGGCTCATGACATTTCGGTGCTTTTGGCTTTCTGGTTTTCTTTAGGACTATGGAAAGCTCTGTGGCTATTGATTAATTCTGAGACACATAAAGGGAGGATTGGTGAGTCTGAGAAGACACTCTTTGGTCTCCAATCATACTAAACATGCAAATCAAGTATGAAAAGTTCTATCATCCAGATGTTTAATTTGGGTGAGACAAAATACCTGTTAGGTTAATTACATTTTTTTTTCACTTTTTATCTGGATTTGGAAATGTCAGATTATTTATTAATAATGCCAGGCTGTCTTGGGTAGCCCAAATAATTTAACAATTGCACATTTTTAACTTTATATTTGTTAAAAATAACCAACTTAATGGATCAAAATTCTATGATATACATCAAGTAAACATTTATTAATCACTTACTACAAGCAAGACATAGTCCCTGCAATTAAGGAGCTTAAGTTCTAATAAGGAAAATATGGGGATAGCTAGATAGCAAAATGGATACAGCACCAGTTCTGGACTCAGAAGAACCTGAGTTCAAATCCAATCTCACATACATGACTTGTATTATCTGTGGGATCTTTGGCAAGTCACTTAATCCTGATTGCCTCCCAAAAAAGAGAAGAAAATAAAATAAAATATGGCATAATTACAAATAATGCCTCTGCTAAAATCCTATTCTAATACTTCATTTTAGAATGGTGATGATCTTGGATTATCCAAGGCCATGAAAGTAAAACATAATCTCTACTAGTTCCTCATTATGCTGGAAAGGCTTCAGATACAATACAGGTGACAGGCCACATCTGTCTCTAACATACCTGCCTAACTCAATTTGGATGACTGATCACAAGAAGATTGGCCATTTGATAACGAAATTTGAAGACCACAGCAATACAAGGTCTTCTAAAGACTGGGACCTGAATTATTAGTGACCTAACAAAATCAACCTCAAATTTTTTGTAATAATAAGTGCTCACAAATTATTGTAATACAAAATGAAAGGAAACATGAGACAGTAGATAGAATGCTAATTTGCCTGGAGTCAGAAAGGCCTGACTCAAATGCTGACACTTTTTTTTTTTTTTTTTTTTTTTTGCTGAGGCAATTGGGGTTAAGTGACTTGCCCAAAGTCACACAGCTAGGGAATGTTAAGTGTCTGAGGTCAGATTTGAACTCAGGTCTTCCTGACTTCAAGGCTGGTGCTCTATCCACTGCGCCACCTAGCTGCCCCCAAATGCTGACACTTTTTTATTAGCTATATGATCATAAGCAAATCCTTATGATATACTTCTCTGAACCTCAATTTCTTCATCCATAAAATGGGGAGAGGGAGAGTTGACCTTAATGGCTTTTAAATTGCCTTCTAGTTCTAAATCTATGATCCTATGAAGACTGGCGTTCACTTCCCACTTCTAATACATATTGGCTCTCAGACTTACATAAATAAGTGAATCTTGAAGGCCCCAGACAGGTTTCTAATACAATAAATTGCAAAGCTGTTGGTGTTCCGTGTTAATAGGGGAAATTTCTTGGGAAAATGCCATACACTAAAAAATTTACAGGAATAGTTAAAATAATAATAATGATATAAATATACAAGAGAAGGACAAATAATATGATCTGAGATTTTAGAGAAAGGAGTATTCACTTCTGGCATTAACAATCAAACCAAGTTTCACAAAAGAAATGGATTTCAGCTAGGATGAAGGATGTTTAGAATGTCAATTGGCAAAGACTAGAGTGACTGAGGGTAGGTGAGGCAGGGGAATGTCAGGGAATGAGGAGGGCATCCACGACTTAGGAATAGTATCAGGAAAGGCAGGTTAAGTTCAGTCTAGTAGCCTAAGTTGGTAGGAAAATACATCTCATGCAGGATGTTAAATATAAGAATATAAGTGACAAAAAAGACATTATTGAACACTTGTATGATCCTCCTAATGGGGTAGAGGTTCCAGCTAAGATGATAATGTGAAAAGTCACCAAATAGTCCAACTCTTATATTCAATGAGCAAAGAACTAAAAAGATTGAATGACAATCAATAGATCTAAAGAGAATCAATCAGTTGGAGGTACTTTCATCTAGTCTAGGATTAAGCAAAAAAACCCAAAAACCCAAAACAACAACAAAACCCCCAAACAAACAGCCAGAGGCTTTTAGGGTTTGGGAGGATCCCATCAAGGAAACCAATGTGTGTAGATATTCTGACTGAGGATGTTGCACAAATACCTGAAG
Organism: Myrmecobius fasciatus; assembly: GCA_023553655.1. Classification (NCBI taxonomy): domain Eukaryota; kingdom Metazoa; phylum Chordata; class Mammalia; order Dasyuromorphia; family Myrmecobiidae; genus Myrmecobius; species Myrmecobius fasciatus. Next base: position 106,455 of record JAJPUD010001331.1, read on the forward strand.
CCTACAATGCAGTCACCAGAAATGTTCTGGAGAATGGAGGCCCACAATCCTCCCACCTGGGATGATCATGAAGGACAAGATCTGAATACTGCGGTACTGAACCCAAGTGATCTAGGGCAGGGGTTCTCATGCTTAGTGCAGTTTCTGTCACATAGTAAGCATTTAGTAAATGTTTATTGATTGACTTTTAGCATTTTTGTTTCATGAATTCTTTTGGCAATCTGGTGATGACTAGGGACCCCTTCTCAGAAAAAAAGAATTTAAATGTACAAAATAAAATGCATGGGACAACAAAAGGAATCAAAGTTTAATGAAAATAAAGATGATAAATATATGCAATTGCAAAGGGAAAGCAAAAGTTAATAAAAATGAAGATGTAATTTTTTCCAAACCAAGTGAAATCTAGATAGCCTTAGAGATACAGAAACCTCAAATTAAAATCCTCTAAACTAAGAGCATCTGGAACTCACAGGTTCTCTGAGCACAACGCATTAGAGGGGATGGAATGAAGTAACAGAAAAGTGAAGTCAGAGTCAAATGGGGCTTGACCATGCAATCCAAGTGTTCAGGAAACCATGGAAGCAAGCCCTGGCACAGAATTCTCAACCAGGAACTGAGGTTGGAGATATAAATAAATAGAAGATCATTAATCCTAAGAGATAAGCTCAGGAAAAGTTCAGTAATTCCACAAAAAGGACGAGCAGAGCCAAAGGTGACCAAAATGGCAATGCCCAGAAGGATGCCAACAGTATATAAAATAAGTGAAGTGGAAGATAAAAAATTAGGTATAAATGAAAAAGGAACTGGAGTCAGGAATTGGAAGGAGAATTAAAAACTCTAAGCAGAAGGTATAAAACCTTGCCTATTAGTACCTGAAAATTAAAACAGAGCAAAAAGAACAGCATGAATATTTATATCTCAGAAGTGAACAAATGCTACAAATTAGGGTTTGATTTATTGCTCTGTTGATTATCTAGACTTAAGAAAGTGTTAATAATAAGAAAGTTATTAACACTTTGAAATTTGTGTGCACACTTCATTTCCTCCCCTTTCCCCACTTCCTCCCAGAGCCTGGTTGTTAAACATTTAACAGCATACTCCTAAATTTAAGCCTCCTGACATCCCTCACCCCTGCCTAGTGTTCCACCCCATATAGAATTCTACCTGATCAGGGAAAAAGCATCATGATAAAGTTTTTTTGTCTTTATATATATAAAGCTTTTAATTTACAAAACATATGAGTGATTTTTCAACATTGACCTTTGCAAAAACTTTTTTCCCCATGCTTTTCCCCTCCTTCCCCCCAGCCCCCACCCCTAGATGACAGGTAATCTAATACATGCTAAATAGGATAAAGTATATGACAAATACAATACATGTATACATATCTATACAGTTATCTTACTGCACAAGAAACATCAGATTTAGAAAGAGAAGAAGAAAAAACAACCTAAGAAGGAAAACAAAATGCATGGAAATATTCACAGAAAGCGTTAAAATGCTGTGTTGTGGTTCACTCTCAGTTCCCACAGGCCTCTCTCTGGATGTATATGACTATCTTCATCGCTGAACAACTGGTTTGAATCACATCATTGTTGAAGAGAACCATGTCCATCAGAATTAATCATAGTGTAGTCTTGTTGCTGTGTATAAAGTTCTCCTGGTTCTGCTGATTTCACTCAGCATCAGTTCATGCAAGTCTCTCCAGGCCTCTCTGAAATCCTCCTGTTGGTCGTTTCTTACAGAACAATAATATTCCATAACATTCATATACCATAATTTATTCAGCCATTCTCCAATTGATGGGCATCCTTTCAATTTCCAGTTTCTTGCCACTACAAAAAGGGCTGCCACAAACATTTTTGCACATGTGGGTCCCTTTCCCTCCTTTAAAATCTCTTTGGGATATAGGCCCAGTAGAAACACTGCTGGGTCAAAGGGTATGTACAGTTTGAGCATCATGATAAAGTAAACTGGTTCTAGGATCAAATACTACCACTTATATTTAATATCTATGAGACCTTAGGAAAGTCAACCCCTTAAGCCTTAATTTCTCAATTATAAAATTAGGAAGCTGAACTAGATGGTCTCTGAAGACCTTTCCATATCCAGAACTATAAATAGAGGAGTTAGTTTTGTCATAGAGTTGTATTAACTGATATTAAAGTATTGATTCAAAAGTGGATTTTACATATTCTAATAATATGTTCCAAAGAAGTCTAAGAGATCAGAAAGGCTTATTGTTCCTCTGAAGCATTTCAATACTTAAGCTACAGATTTTATCAAAAAGTTCCACACGAAAATTACAATTTTCAGTAAACTAAGAGATAAATAGAATATCACATATAACACACTAAGTTGCAAGAATCTACTTAATTTATTTAAGATTTTGGTATTTTGGTAGCCAGTGTTCTGCATTGTACTATGGCATGTAAAAAGGTTTGAGAGACATAGTTTCTGAGTAATTTAATCCTTTTATTAATGAAACCAGCAGGTTATTTAAGAAAAAAAAAAGCATGGTCATTTCACCATCTCTCTCTGACCAAAGACCCTTAATGGTGGTGGGGTCACATTTTATATGCTCTTTGAAGAGGTGTTCCTGGTGAGTGATAATCAACTCAGATTGGTTAACACAAAGATAGGTGTGGGTTATGTTAAAATGAAGGTCTTGGGATAGTTGACAGGTCATTCAAATCTTGATCACATATCATACAGAGAATCAATCTTTCCCCAGGCTTGTCAGAGCAAACACAACAAGCAGGAATACATTAGCCTAAAATTTCTTTGACTAAATTTGATTAAATCTTAACCTGAGCAAATCTCTAAAAGAAATTTCCCACAATAGTTAGTTTTTGGATAAGGAAAAATGGGGAAAACTTGGTCCTAAAACAGTAATTATTAAATATATCAAAAATGTTTTTTCACAGTATCTTTGCAACACACATAACGAACCTTAGAGACTGATAACTTTATTTTTTATCTTAATTCATAGACTTGGATATAGTTTGTAAAGAATAAAAATATTTCTCTTTATTTGAATATTTTCAGAAATAATCACTATTTAGAGGAATTTTAATAAAATCAAAAGAAGCTTGCTTAGCTTACCAGGTTTCTTAGTCTTCTTTTAATAATGGAAGAAAGCTATTTGAGAATTGAAAAGTAGTGACCCTGGGCAAGTCACTTAACCCCAATTGCCTCAGCAAAAAAGCAAAAAAAAAAAAAAAGAATTGAAAGGTAAAGTTTTGTTCCTGTCTTTCTTATCACTAAGGCTTAACACAGTGCTTAGCATATAAGAAGCTATTTATAAATGTTTTCTGATTGAATTGAAAAATTATTTTTTTATATTTTTCTGTCCCTTCTTTCTAGGTTAGTACTGACACAATGGTACTTAGTTTATATTGGTGAGTTAAAAATGGAAAATTAATGAATAAAAAATCATGTACTGTGTACTTACTGGATGCCAGGAACTGTGTTAAGTGTTTGGAGACAAAAATGAAAGTGAGATAGTTCTTGCTTTCAAGGATCTCACATTCTAACTGGGGAAATAATATATTTGGGGATTTAACTCAGGGGTTCTTGAACTTTTTTTGTATTTAATATTTCGATCACTATGTTTCAATATAATTGGTTTCTTTTGTAGTCTGATGTACTTTATACATTTGAAAACATTATTAGAAGGGAATCCATAAGCTTTCCCAGGCTGCCAAAGGGGTCTGTGACACAAAAGACATTAAGAACCCCTAACCTAGTTGTCCTAAGAATGTAACTGTGGGACAGATGGAAAGACCCAAGGCTCTTTAGAATATAGTAGCACGTTGTATGGCAATGCCTGTTGGCAGGGCAGATGGTAAAGTCAGATCTTTCTTTGTAAAATGTTCCTTATTCACATCAACATTACTCCTGAAGCTGGTACTGGCTTACCCTACAGCAGCTATATTACTGCCAGAGATCTGATGTTCTGAGAAAACACAAAGTAACCTTATGAATCTTTAAAGTGAGAGGTAAAAGGAAAAGCAAAAAAAAAAATTACTCTGGGCAAAAAAGTATTCATGGCAGCAAAGGAGAAATAGAAAAATTAGAAGGAAAAAAGGTGAAATTCATGGAATCATAGCCCTTTAGGTGGAAGGTTTTTGTTAATAATAGGAATATTCTTTTAACATAATTTAGGAGGTAATATTGCTTCCAAAACAATGTAAATTTGGGGGTGAATCAAAGGCACATTTGAATCAGATTGTTTTATTTACTTAAGGGTACAAGGAGTGAAAAGGGACTGGGAGACAGGTCTTCAATTGACCCCTGAAGCCTTCCAGGAGACTCCTTGGTCCTTCTGTAGCAGTCTGGAAACATCAGGGACCAGGTCCTACCATATCTGCCTTAGGCTCGAGGGCCAGCAGGCTCTCTTGTCTTATAGATAACCAGTTTCTTTGGGTTCTAGGAGAACAAACTAACCTGCCAACCTATGCTTATGATGGCACATAGGAGTAAGGAAATGAGGAAAGGGAAGGAGCAAGGAGATGATAGGGACCATGCAACGTCCATCTAAAAAGAAAAGGTAAAGGAACAAGATATGTTTGGCAAAAAACAAATTGGGAAAATACTTATTCCTGCTGAACCCTCTAGATAAAAGTGAATGATTGAATGAAAGACTGAATATATGGAAAACAAAAAATGGTTTGCTACAGAAAGAGGTGGAAAGATGGATGAGATCTGGGAGAGAAGAAAGAAGGAAAAAGTTTACAAAATGCTGAAATACACTCTAGCCTTTTGCTTTCCAAATACAAATTCATGGCATTTTTAACTTCTTTTTGCTCTATTGATTCATATAACCAGGCTAGGTAAAGACTTACCCATTCAACTTCATTTCTCTTCTTTTTTTTTCAATCCATGAATGGTTTATTTTGATTACTTTTTCTTTCTTAAAGCTACTTTACCTCCTGAATCAGCAAAGTGTTTGACCCTCAATCCTAATCACTTCATGGTGATAGGACAGAAATCAAACATGAAAAACATCCAGGATCTGACTGAGTTCTTTATCTGCTCCAGACAAAGTTGCTATTCAGTGTTTATCATGATCTAAAACACAATTTTTGAGCATACTAAATAGAATGATTGATTCTGCCCCTAAGTATGAATAGGACAGGAATGTGCCACCCTCTCTAATACATGTATTCTGTACTGGGTCTAGAGTCAGGAATATATTAGTTCAAATCGATTTTCAGACACTAACTGTGACCCTAGGCAAGTCACCTAACCCCTGCCAGCCTCAGTTTCCTTTTGCAGATTATAGATAATACTAGCATCTACTTCTCAGGATGCAGGATTGAATACAATAATATTTTGTGAAGCTTTTAGCACAGAAACCAGTTCATAGGTGCTTAATAAATGCTTATTCCCTTGTGGCTGTAGTTGATATCTGATAGATTCCCAAGCATAGCAATCAAAGGAACATAGCCAGATGAAAAAAAAAACAGACAAAATGTTTCTCCAGTGTTCATTGGGGAGCACCCTTCGTCTACCACAAACGTAAAATATGTTCAAGTCAGTAAATTCAGTTGTGCTGGATTTTTATTATTGTTCAATCATTGCAGTCATGTTCAATTTTTCATGCCCCCATTTGGGATTTTCTTGGCAAAGATACTGGAGCAGTTTGCCATTTACTTCTCCAGCTCATTTTACAGTTAAGGAAACTGAGGTAAGCAGGGTTTAATTGACTTTCCCTGACATAAATGTCAATCCAGATTTGAATTCAGGAAGATGAGTCTTCCTGACTCCAAATGCTGCACTCTATCTAGTAGCCTGGATTTTTGTAGATAAAGCTAACACACAAAGGACATTTGATTTCAGATGAATGGAAAGAAGATTCTAGAGACATTAACCCATAGCAGCTAAGTGGATTTGAACCAGGTCTCCCTGAATCCAAATTCGGGAGTCTATCCACTAAGATATAATGCTTCTATATGAATGGTTGTAATACAATATAAATAAATTGATTTATTTCACTCCAATTATTGATGTTGGGCAGATTACTGGATCTGGAGTCAGGAATGATGAGCTGGAAGTTCAATCTTGTCTCAGACACTTCCTAGCTATATGACCCTGGGCAAATCACTTAATCTCTTTTTCCTTCCCTTTATAAAATAGGGATAATCATAACACTAACCTCCCAGGATTGTTGTAAAAATAAAATTTTTAGGATAATATTTGTTAAATCCTTTCCAAATCTTAAATTGCTTTATAAATGTTAATTATTATTATGAACAAAAAAATTTAATCAATCAACTGATTCAGAAGTTTTTAGACTTTTTATGTGTCATGGTCCCTTTTGGAAGTCTATGGATTTCTTATCAGTTATATAAAAAAATTAAACAAGTTTATAGAACCCAGATTGCAAACTCCTGAGCTAGTTTTTCTTTTTACAAAACATCAATTAAAGAGATGACTTTGTTTTAGACTAGCAGTCTGGTGAAGTCTATGGATCTCTTATTAGAATAATGTTTTAAGTGTATAAAATAAAATACATAGGCTTACCAAGGAAATCAATTATGTTGAAATAGTTATATAAAAAAATTAAACAATTTTATGAAACCCAGATTAAAAGGTCCTGAGCTAGTTTTTCTTTTTACAAAATATCAGTTAAAAAGATGACTTTTTAGACTGGCAGTCTGGTGAAATCTAATGAATCTCTGATTAGAATAATGTTTGTAAGTGTCTAAAATAAAATATATAGGCTTACAAAGGGAATGAATTATATTGAAATAGTTACAAAAAAATTTAAACAAGTTTATGAAACCCAGATTAAAAACTCTTGAGCTAGTTTTTCTTTTTACAAAACATCAATTAAAGAGATGACTTTGTTTTAGACTGACCTGTGTTTGTTTTACTATACCAACTGGTTGCTTGATGGTATCAGAAACTTGAATATACAACAGATATTTTGGCATTCTGTCTATACACCCATATTAGTCACATGCCAATGGGTATAGATAGGGAGGGAGACCTTGGTTCAGTTTCTAACTCATTATTGTATGGCTTTTTGCAAATTGTTAAACATTTTGGTCCTCAATTTCTTTATCTCTAAAATGAGGACCTAAAATGTTTTTGAGTAATTTATAATACAATTTGATTATTCAAAAATTAAGAATCATTCAGAAGACTACAAATGTAATATGCCAAATGAATAATCTTTTACTTACTGGAATGAATAATGCTATACAGAGTTAAAAAAAACTAGGAAGTCTTTAATTTTAAATATTTTCTTCTGAGAACTTCCAGCTCAGAATCTTGCAAATGAGTTTTTCTGATGATATTCTTAATTGCACTCACTGTCATTCATTGTGCTCAATCACAAAGACATTAATGTGCCGTGAGAAATTCTTATTATAATCAGAGCTAGTATTTTGCTTTGGGTTCCTTGCTTTTTCCCAAAGGCAACAGGAACAATAGAATAAAATGGTATTTTTAAGGATGAAAAACCTAAAAGCGAATCAATGTCTGGAAATAATTAATAAAAGGATGATGCAAGATGTTAAAGAGGTTTAAAAGGATAAAGGGTATGTATACATATCTGTTCTGTTTTGTCTTTAGAGAACTCATGTCTTAATATAGTATTCATCATCATCAAACTCATCAAAGGACATGAGCAACTAGTTTTCAAAAGTAGAAAGGCAATTAGCCATGCAAAATTGCTCCAAAAGTCTAATAAAAAGAAAAATACATTGAAACAACTCAGGTTTCATCTCAAACTATCAAATTAGGAACGCTGATTTAACAAAAACAAAAAAAAGGAAATTGTCAATGGTAAAGAGACTATGGGAAGAAAGGGACACTGACACATTGTAAATGAAGCTATGATTTGGTCCAACAATCTTGAAAAAAATTGGAGGAATTCTACAAGATAAATGGTTAAACTGCTCATATCCTTAGTTCTAAGCAGCTCAAGGTCAGAAAAAAGACCTATTTATATAACAAAATAATTATTACTCTATGGGGTAGCAAAAAAACTAGAAACAAAATAAGTTCCCATAAATTTGGAGATGTCCAAACAAATTGTGGCACATGAATTAAGGAAACATTACAATCATGTACACAATAACAATAAAAAGCAGTTGAATTCCAATAAACATTAATAAACAATTATAGTCTTTGAGAAATAATAATGAAACACATCACTTGTTTTCTCAATAGAGAAGTAGGGACTATGGATATGAAAGTAGAATATAGTTTTCAAAAGTCATTTTTCTTGCCAGATGTGTTCTAGGTCTGTTGGCTTTAATCAAATATCTATCTGATAAAGGGAAAGATTCAGTAGTGAGGGGGATGCTTAAGGGAAAATAACTAGAGCATAAAAACATAACTTAATAGTATCATTTCAACAAAAAACCTTCAAGCTTTTGCATCCACTTTAAGATGAATTCTCTCTCTCTTTTTTAATGCATTAGAAAAACACCATGTAATTGTTTAATAGAATTAAATTGTGATATTAGCAACAATCATGGCTTTAAAATTAATTTTGCTAAGTCCTTTTAACAGCAGACACAGAGACCACCATGGAATGGAGCATCATTTTTGAGCAAATAAAAGGGGGGGGCACAAAAATTTTCCTTTCTTTTATGACTATGACAATATACAGTTAGAATCCTCCTGAATGTAAAGTGTAACACAGTGGAAAAGGCACTAGTAGTGTAATCTTGGACAAGTCAATTACCATTCTAATCTTTTTATTTTCTTATTTAATTAATGTACATGATAATAATACAGGCACAGATTGTTATGAGTGAAACATTTATAAATATTAAATTAAGTTATTGTCCTTAATTTGAGAATTGCTTTAAGAGGCAATACCAAAGCCATAAATAGGAAATTTTTATCTCCGGCAAAAACAGTTAGGAGGCAGGTAAAGAAGTGCAGAGAATAGCCAAACAATGAATGAACTTTTTTTAAGTACCTATAATGTGCCAGGCACTTTACAATATGCTGATGATACAAAAAGAGGTAAAAGATTATTTCTGTCCTCAGGGAGCTCCTAATCTAATGGGACTTAGGGTACAGTTAATTTTTTTAAGAATGTTTTTATTTTATTTTTCTCAATTAAATGTAAAAACAATTTTTCAAATTTTCATAATTTTTGAGTTTCAAATTCTCTTCCTCTCTTCTTTCCCTTCACCTTCAATGAGAAGGGAAGCATTTTGATAATGATTATATATGTAAAACATTTTTGTATTAGCCATGTTGCAAAAGAAAACAGAGATCAAAACAAAAAAACAAAAACAAAAACCAAGAAAAATAAAGAAAGTAAAAAAATATTTCCATCTATATTCAGATTCCATCAGTTTTTTCTCTGGAGGTGGACAGCAAAGACTAATGTTATTTTAGAGGAGACATTCCAGCACTTACTTTCTCTGGTGGTGGTTAGGGAGAAAAGTAACTCAGGAAAAATGAATTGTAGACAGTCACATTGGCTGGCATAAAGATCCAAGGGGAAAAGTTTAAGATGAAGGAGCATGTCCTTCTGGGGAGAAAGCAGCCCCCCCCCTTACCATATCATTCACTTCAAGATTCTTATGCCTCAAAATCAATTCATCATTGAAATTAAGGGGAAAAAAAGCTATCTAATAGATATTTGGTTAGAATGCTCAGATTAAAAACAGTTAAGAAAAACATTTTTTGTATTTTACTGATTTAAAAAAAATAAACCTTATAGCCTATATTTGCATAACACTTTAAAAGATCATGCTGATTACATGAAGCTCTCAGTGAAAATTATTATTAGCATAAAATATAGTAGAGACACTAAATTATAATTGCTTGGTTCAGTTAAATAAAAAATTTAGGAATATACAAACAGGCTATGCTAAAGAACAGGAGAGGAGGGGAACAGTATTCTGAAGTGTGTTTTCATTAATATGAGGAACTTCAAGTTTGATGAATTTCTCCACTAACTCAGATCAGCAACTCCTCTGTAGCTCATGATTTTGTAGACTTATTTGACACAGTAAAAGAGGAAGTGACTTGCCCATGGTCAATAGTATGTTCCAAAATCAGAACTTGAACTTGGTTCTTTTCAACAATGAGGTGATTCAGGCCAACCTAATAGTCTTCTGATGAAGAGAGCCATCCACATCCAGAGAAAGGACTATTGGATTGAATGCAGATCACAACATAGTATTTTCACCTTTTTTATTGTTATTGTTTGCTTGCTTTTTTTTCTTTTATATTATTTTCTCTTTGATCTGATTTTTCTTATGCAGAATGATAAATGTGGAAATATGTTTAGAAGAATTGCATATATTTAATTTATATTGGACTACTTGCTGCCTAGGGGAGAAAAGAGATGAGGAGTGAGAAATAAAAATTTGGAACACAAGGTTTTGCAAGGGTGAATGTTGAAAATTATCTTTGCATGTATTTTGAAAAATTAAAAAGCTATTATAATAAAAAAGCAAAAAAATAATAAAGTTAGGACTTGAATCCTGGTCTTCATGATTCTAATGCTTTCCCCCCTTTCTAGTATGCCAAGATTACAAATTGTATTCTAAACATAGTATATTCTGAATGAACTTCCAGAACTGGTTAATAACATAAATACCACAATTAGCACAGGTCCCTCAAGAAAAATTTGACCTTAGAGTGGGCTCCAGTGCACACAAATCATGTGAATAAATGGGAGAAGTATGGGGCAGGCAAAGAGTAAACACTGTGCCAAGTGATAATAAACAGGTAAGAAGTTGATGGGCAGAATCAAGATAGTTGAAGGGGAAGAGAGGAAAGTTTTACATCTTTTTCAGATTCTCTGAAAAATTCTGTTTCATTTTTATTATACTACATCAAAATTAGATTTATAAATCAAATACTATTCAAGTTAAAGACTCTCAATCTTATACTGAATATAGTCACAAAGGAGACAGTTTCTGTTCCGTATAGAGGTACAATTGTGTAATTCAAGGTTGCTTCATCAGAGTGAAGCTTCCAAATAGAATTATAACTAAGGAGGTGAATTCAGGATACAGAGAGGTTCCTGCCTCCCCCAAAATAAATGCTGGGTAGAGAAGAGAAATAATAAGGATAAAGAGTTCTTCATTAAGAAAATTCCCAGCACCTCCAGCTGAATTTGATAATAAAAAGGAGAAAGAAGCAGAAATGTTTTTGTTTTGTTTTTATTGGAACTGACTAAAAAGCACATTAAAAGAAAATTAAATGAGCCAAGTATAATTATATTTTTAATATAATTAAATATTTTCTTGTTGAGGGTCAGGGTAAGGGAGGATTCTGATCTGTAAGAAATATATTCTGAATATAATGTAATAACTCTTTTTATGATGTGTGTTGTAGTAACTATGTACATTTAGAAAAATGGTCAGCAATTTTTATAAGTAAAACTACAGAACAAAACCATAAGCATACCCATATATAACTTGTAATACTCCTCTGGATTTTCATGGACCAACTTTAGGCAGGAAGGTGACATAACAGTTAGAGCACTGGACTGGAAGTTAAGAGGACCTCTGGTTAAATCCTATGTGCATCAAGGCAAGTCACTCAATTGCTGTCTCTTAAGTTTCCTCCTCTATAAACTGTGAATAATGATAGCATCTATCTCATAGAATAGATATAAGATATTACCCTCATGGTTATTTGTACTTATATGATTTATGCTTGATAAATTTTAAGAGGAAAAAATTATAGTCATAGCTGTTTTCTGATACCAGAATCCTTCCTGATTTTTTGTCATCATCTAGAGGTAAATTTGGGTTCTATTACTAATAGAATATAAGCTCCAGCATCTCCAACTGGGAAGGATTCAAATAAAATCATAGAATGGGACATGAAGATCAACCTAACTGAAGTTAGGAAGTCACATTACCAAAAGTCATCTGTGTTAGAAATATTCTGGAACTAGATCCAATTGTTAAAATTTCAGTTTGAGCATTTACACCTTAGAAATTGTCAGATTAGGGTTTGGATTTTTGTTTTGTTAAATGCCTAGGCTTAAGAAAGTGATGGAAAAAATGTTTATAATGCAAATTAAACTTAAAAGTGTGTCAGTCTTATTTATTTTTTCCTAAGGAAGCCATTGTTAAATATTTACCAATATTTTCCTGGCTATCATAACTCACCAAACAATCCATATCCTAAAGCAAGAAGGAACTATGAAACATATGGATGGAGGGAGCCATCTGATGAAATTAAAATCCTTTTGAAATGTTAAAATAAGGATTGTCCTAACCTTCAAAATTGATATAAGTATACTTTTTTATACACAAACTAATGGAAGTTAAAAGTATTAGTGACACAAAAGTTATGTTCCTAGCTGAGCACATCTTTCTTTTTAACTGGCTCTATTATTTAAATTCTCTACTACATAAACATGGGTTTTATTACTATTCTCTTAATGTTATGTGAGGAGGTAGAAATGATACTTTAAAAGATTAAGTCAGTAGAAATGTCGGAAGCAGACCAAAAACATAACTAAGAAAATCTATGTTGGAGGAAATGTGATGTTAAAAGTTTCAAGAGATATCACAGAGATGGAAAGAATAAGAAGACAAAATTATGAGGAATACTAATGCTTTTCAAAAATAATAGAGAGGACATCAATAACTTCTCACCTATATGCCTATTTTCTAATGTTTATAAAATCTTTATTATGAGATGATTACCCCCCAGAATATCAGCCTAATAAACTAGATTAGTGAAAAAGATCTATTGACCAGAACATGCTATTCAGTAGCAAAGTCAATTCCTTGTATCAATTATTCAACAAGCATTAATTAAGCACTTCACTATGTAAATGTCACCAATAAATGTATATTGGATTGGATTCACATAATTAATGGAGCATTGAACTGAATATAAATAAGAATAGTCTAGAATGCCTTTGAAAAATTATGCAGTACTTTCAATGATTCTAAAAAGTTCCCCAACACAAAAGCTCATCTTTTAAATACAAATGTTCTACTAGTGATGCTATATGGTTTTAAACTTTGGAATACCACAATTTCTGAAGAATCAAAGTTGCTCATGACTGAAGAATATACACAATGAGAAACAGTTGAGTGTAACATATTGCAAAAAATGACTTTTACTCAAGAAATGGATTTAGATATTTAGGCAAAATATCATCAGAAAAGATGGACAGGTTATAGGAAAGGTAAGAGTTAAAAGAAAGTAGCCTTTATTAATGGATAGAAATAGATCAGGAATAAGTCAGGATTAAGCCCTGTCTGAAACATATTGGCCACATGAGTGTGAACAAATAATCTCTTAGTGCTCCTAGGTAATGTTCTAAGATAGGACTTCTTAACCTGGAGCTATGAATCCTCAAGAAGAGTAGATTTTATAATGTCTGTGAACTTGTATAAGAAAAAAAAATATCTTTATTTTTACTAATTTCTTATTGAAATTTAGTGTTTTCTTCAATTACTTAAAAATGTTATTCTGAGAAAAGATCAATAGGTTTTACTAGACTGGCAAAAGGATCCATTATAAAAAAAAAGGTTAAAAACCCTAGATCTAAGATTTTAAGTTGTATACCAAGGACATCATCAGCTACTGCAACAGTAGAAGGAGTTTCTTCACTGGAGCTTTCCTATACCAATAGGACATGATAGGCCCTTTAAAAAAAACTGAAAGGAGAAAGAGGGGCTGGAAGAATAATAAACTGACAGTCCAAAGGTAGCATTGGTAGTGACAATATATAAAGAGCATAGAATCTCTTAGGAAGATCTAGAAATGGGCCAATATTACATGGAATAAAAAGTATGGATGGGGCACAATAAACAATGATGGACAATACCTCTATTGATGATGATAAGTTAGTCCAGATACATTGAGGTATGTTCACTATTACTTTAATAAACATACACATAACAGAGAGGGGGAAAAAAAGAGAAAAAGAAAGAAAAAAGAGAAGGGGAAAGGGAAAAGGAGAAGGGAAAAGAGAGAGAATGTGAGAGAGGAGGGAAAGAGAAGGAAAAGGAAAAGGAAAGAGGAAGGGAAGAAGAGAGGTGGGGGGGAGAGAGACAGGGAAGGAGAGAGAGGAGAGGAGAGGAGAGAGAGATATAGACAGAAAGAGAAACAGGAAGGAAGAGAAGGAGATAGAAAGAGAGACAGAGAGAGGAAGGAAGAGAGGGGGAGAGAAAGAGAGACAGAGATAGACAGAAAAATTATACAGATAAGAGGCAATAGTGGGAAACCTAAGTCCAATGAAGCAAGAGATTCGGGGAATTCAACCAATGAAAGGAAGGAAAGAGATAGAGTGTAAGGAGAAAGAGTCAGCAAATGGCACTAACATGAAAATGTTCCTAGTCTTTGTCTTGCAGACCAGTCTCATATTTCTAACTGCCCAGTGGTCAAATTCCTCTTGGGTGTCCTGTCAATATTTCAAATTAAATATGTCCAGATTTAATTTCATACTCTTCCTTCAAACTTCCTTACATACAACACTAGTTTCCCATATTCATGACCTCAAAATAAACCTAAGAGCTTTCTTTCCCTTGTGTATCACTTTATATTATTATATGTATGCATATATAATATTATGTTATCTGTTATCTATATTTTACAATCAAGTGCCAAGTGTGCCACTTCTCTCTCTTCATAATTGTTTTTCACCACCTTTTCCATCTTTCAAAATTCAACTCAATTTTTTTTCTAAGACTTTTTTACTGATACTTCAGTGGTCACCGTTCTCTGTTTTTCCCAAATAACCTTGTCTTTATTTATTAAAGTCACATACTGAATTCCTCTGGTAGAATGTAAGTTCCTCGAAGGCAAACATTGTCTTATTTTGTCTTTATGTTCCCAGCCCCTAATATACTCTCTTGCATATTTAAAAAAGCACTTGATGAATGAGAATTGAATGAAATGGAATAAAAGGCAAATTCAGTCTCTAGCATTAAGCTTGTATGCGTGTGGCCTACTAGTTGCAAGGTGATCTGGCATTTAGAAGTATAAATTATGGACAGAGAAAGTCAGAAGATAACACAGGACCTCTAATTACTGGAAGCTTCTCATGAAAGTATACATGAGAAATAGCTTTTAAGGGGGAGAAGAGCATTTGATCAAAAAAAATGAGGGAGGATGTGGATTCCTTTTTCAAAAAATAAAATTTCTCTAGTATGGGGCCTCACAATTGTTTATTTTAATGAGATCAATTTTTTTTTAACATCAAGGGGGGAAATGGCAGCAAAAGATATTGTGATGAATAAAGGGAAAGGTGAAATGAAGGGCAAAGGGAAAGGAGAAAATCATTGTGTTGCGTTGCTGGGTCACAGCACTTGTAGGTTTTTTTCCAGAGAAGTGAAATAGAAAGAGACACAGATAATCATTTCATTTACTTCTTAGGGTCTCTAGAGATAGACTGTGATGCAAAAGTATTACTGAGGAGGTCCTTAGCAATCTTTTTTTTTTCTTTAATGGATTGACATCTCTATAGCACACATCGTGAAAATTGGTTTTGCTTTGTCTCCTAAATGTATAAGCTCTTCGTTTTCTTTCTTAATATTTGTTGGCAGCTAGCTCGGCATGACAGCACTGAACACAAATACCACTAATGATGATGAATGGATTGGGGAATGAAAACTGTGTAGTTCAGAAAGGAGAAGTCATTATGTCTGTGTAATTGCTTCATCTGCCATAGGATGAATGAAGTTCAAAGGATGTGTACATGGATGACTCGGAAGACATGTTTTTCCACGTTGTTCAGAATTCATTTCACTAATTATTCTAACCTTTTCTCCCTTTTCCACTCAACACATAATGACACATACAGAGGGCATCTTGGTGGAGTGTATAGTCATTTAACTTTCAGACTTTCATTTACAGCATCATTTCCTCCAAGAGAGCCATTCAAAATACTAAAGCAGCAGGAAAACTAGAATTTAAAATTGAGGTTTTTTTTTTAATTCATTTTGAAAATCAACTGATGAGCACTTCAGAAGGTTTTAGCTTAAATGTCATTTTTTGATAACTCAATTTGCAGTATTTCAAATTTGAATCTCTTTATGATCATCTGTATAGTAATATAAAAGATATTTTTGCTATTTTAAATTTTTATGTATTTAAAAACATTAACAACATGAATTGTTCATTATACAAAGAATAAGAGAATAGAGAATTGTCTGTAAAGCTATAAACTCTTATGTAGGAAGGGTTTTTTAAAAATAAATATTAAGAAATGTTTCAAACCAGTTCCAATTGCTCAGTGATGAAGAAAGCCATATATACCCAGAGAGAGGAATATGAATGTGGACCACAACATAACATTTTCATGTTCTCTATTGATGTTTGCTTGCATTGTTTCCCTTCTCAGATTTTTTTTCTTGTAGATCTGACTTTTCTTGCACTTCAAGATAACTGTAAAAATATCTATACACATATTCAATTTGTCAAATATTTTAACATAATTAACATGTAGTAGACTTCCTGCCATCTAGGAGAAGGGTGGGGGCTAGGAGGGAAAAATTTGTAACAGAAAGCTTTGCAAGGGTCAGTGTTGAAAAATTACCCATGCATATGTTTTGCAAATAAAAAGCTTTAATAAAATGAATAAATAAATATTAAATTTAATATGGTGGTAATAAAGTTGTACTTATCTGTGTTTCTTTAGGAACTTCCTTATACTCTTGTCTATTTTTAATATTTGATGATGATCTTTTCTTTCTTATGTTCTTTTTCATCATAACTCACTAATTTGTTTCAAGATGTTTCAACAATTACAGAGGCATAGACACACAGAGATAAAGAACTTGAAAACCAGAGCCACCAAATCATACTATATTGGCCTAGGAAGGGACTTATGAATCATCTAAGTCAAGTTACCACCTCACAAAAGGCAACTAGGTGGTGTACTGGGTAGAGCATGACACTTGGAATTAGGAAGAATCATCTTCCTGAGTTCAAATCTGGCCTCAGATACTTATTAGCTGTGTAATTTTGGGCAAGTCACTTAACCAATGTTTGCCTCAGCTTCCTCATCTATAAAATGAGCTAGAAAAGGAAATAGCAAATCATTCCTAGTACCTTTGCCAAGAAAATCCCAAAATGGAGTCACAGAGAATTAAACCCAACTGAATAACAATAACCACTTAACAAAGGAATCCTATTTCCTAAAATCCTTTGCTTATTATTATGCAGTCTCTGGTTAAACATTTCACAGGATCATAGATTTTGAGCTTAAAGGAAGTTCAGGAGTAATGGTGAAGAGATTTCATCATTTCCCAGATATAGCTAACACAGCTGATATTTGGAAATTTAGTTTCTTTTATTATTTATCCATGATACTGTATTATATTAAATTACTATTAAAACTATATGGGGATTTTTTTATGAGTTTCTCTGATTATGAGTACACAGAGCAAGACTGAGATAAGCAAACCTAATCAGGGAGAAGAGATGTCAGCTTGAGCTGAGATAGTAGGAAAACAATGAGAAAGAAGATCTATTAATATAAATAATTTTGTTGTTCAATTGTGTTTAACTCTTTCTGACCTCATTTGAAGTTTTCTTGGCAAATATACTAAAAGGAGCTCACCATTTCTTTGTTCATTTTATAGCTGAGGAAACTGAAGCAAACAGAATTAAATGACTTGTCCAGGATCATACAGCTAGTAAGTGTCTGAGGTCAGAATTAAACTTAGGAAGATGAAGACTTCCTGACTGTGCCATCTAAAATAATTTTACCAGAGTGCTTTTAAATTTAAATAATATCCTAGATTGTGTTGTAAATTGAGAAAATCAGAGAGAGACACACACACACATAGACAGAAAAACACAGAAAGAGACATAGAGAGACAGACACTGAGACAAAGAGAAAAGAGAGAGAGAGATGCAAACAGAGACAGAGAGACTTAGAGGAATGAACCTGGTAAACTACATGGTTTGTGGAGAGAAAATAATGGACAATAAAGGTTTTCCTGGGAACATCTTAACACTGAATCAAAGGAGGCTGCTGCTGTTGCCAGCTTTGTCTAGCATTATACTGACTTATATTTGCAGTAGAGGGCTGCTGCCATACATATTATAAGAATCCTTTTTTTTTCTTGAGCTCCAACTCAAACAGCCCCATCCTACAGGGAGCTCTATTAAAAGTATTTGCCAATTTCAGCTCATTCTAAAACTTCGACTATTTTTAATATAATATTTTATTTTTCCAAATATATGCAAAGATAGTTTTTAACATTCACCTTTGTAAAATCTTGTTTTTCAAATTTTTTTCTCTCTCTCCTTCCACCCAAACAAAACAGCATGCAATCCAATATAGGTTAAACTTGTGCAACTCTTCTAAATATATTTCATATTGTGTAAGAAAATATTCATCATATTGTGTAAGAAAAATCAAATCAAAAGTGAAAAAGACAAGCAAACAAACAACAGTGAAAATACAAACAACAACAAACAGTAAAAATACTATGCTTTGATCCACATTCAATCTGATACTATTCTTAAAAGACCATGTGATATTTTGAATTCTTTTGATTTCATCCTCTTTTATCTATCAATTTCATCTTCATGTGTTTTGTAAAAATCTAATTTGGCAAGTAAATAAATATCCTATATATCCACATTGTTCTCTTTGGATGATTCTCCCCTTTTATTCCCCATTATAATTATTTGTGTTTGATAATTTGAAGTATCTGACAATTCAAAATTATCCAATATAATTTTTTAAGTCTTCCTGTGCCCTCCTGGATTATTTTCTTCCCCTATAAAATTTTAGGCTTCTAGCTATCCTTTCTCTGAATCCTTTGAAATCAATCTTCCAAAAAGTGAGGGTGTATGTCAATATACACCTTACTCTGTGGCCTTAGGCAAATCATTTAATCTATCTAATCTATCTGGCTTCAGTGTTCTTATCTGTAAAATGAAATGGTTGAACTAGATTTCATAGGTCCCCTTAAAACTCTTTCCCTTCACAATTTAGTCCATAGATTCTCCCAGTTCATATTTAAATACTTCATTGTGGAAATGAGGTAAGATCCTGTACCATAAGCCTAGGGTGTCATATTCAGGCAAAAACCAAAACTGTGAAAGTGGGATCATTACTTCTGACCATTAGTTCATCATTATGTGAGCTATACTTATATAATGTTGATTGGAATTAATTAATTAATTTACAGTTTTTAAAAACTGTTAATATTTTCCATGAAAGCCCCCATGTTGTCCCTTGTAACAAAATGGAAGTCTTGTTTTAAAAATCTTTCCTACAAAGAAGCTGGATTAATAATTATAACTCACTCCTTGTGATGTTTTCTTTATGAAGTTAGGGAGTATATGTATTTTAACTTTGATTTCTATAAAAATCTATGAGAAAATTTTAGAGAAATTATGAAGACAAAGAATGAAAGTTAAGGAAAGTTTTTTTCTTGTTAGGAATGTCAACTATTATTTCATGAACATTATAAAGGAAAGTGTATGAAGCATAAGTCTAGAGAGAGACTATTATAAGTAATAGCTTGAGGAATGTTGAAGAGATAGTTTTACTTTCATAATTAGAGAGAAATTTGAGAAGAAAGATGGTATAGAGGCATTCTTTCTTGATTCAATTATTTTAACCTTTATATTACAAAAAGGATGAAGAGAATTATTGATGAGACTTTAGTACCTTGAATTAGTTGAATGGAGAAACTATGCTTTCAGAAGCAAGGAAAAGTCATCTGCAGTTACAATGAATTTGAAAGAATTGCTTTGAAAGAATTAGAAACTCTTATCAACAGAATTATTAACCACAGTACGAGAAGATTCATGTCAAAACATGCTACCTACTACCCAAAAGAGAAGTGACAGATTCGATACAGATTAAGACATAATTTCTGGACATGGACAATGTGGGGATTTGTTTTGCTTAACTATATATGTTTACAATAGAAATCTTATTTTCCAAAAAAAAAAAAAAAAGAAAAGAAAAAAAAAGAAATCTTATTTTCCTTTCTCAATGCATATGTATGTGTTTATATTGAGAAAAGGGGTAAGTTGGGAGGAAGAGAAGGTAGACTTTTGTCAATTGAAAAAAAAGTAATAAAAACCAAATAAAGGCTGAGCTGACTTTCTGGCTCTACTTGCTGGAAACTACCCCTTATAATGCTTTTAAAAACATCATCAACAACAACAACAACAACCTCTTTTGTCAATAGCAAAATCAATTTTCTCTCTCCTTGGATCCGATCCACCTAAATCCTTGATAATTTGTCAAATGTACTTGGCTGAATAGCATCAATTTGATTTATAGAGGTTACCTTACAATATATGTGGTATAGAATGGGGAGCTAGAGATTCATTAGGACAGTTCTATAGTTGGCAGTTTTCATATCCTGCCGTCAAAATGGCAGACATTGAGTAGCAGACATCAGCCTCAAGAGCTCTCTAAAGAACTTCATAATTCTCTTTTCCCTTGCCTAATATCCCTTTATTGACAAGGAATGCAATTAAAAAGAGTAACAGGCTCTATTATATATAACAGGCAGGATCTTTTAAATAGATTGCATTTACCACTGTCTTCAAATCATTAAAATAATAGTTATTGGAATCAGCATAGAAAGTACTCAGGAAGAGATAGATCATCAATTGTACAGCTGGATGGGAAATAAGAATCTGGAGAAGGAGAAACCAGACTTTTAATTCATCATGTTTGTGCTTTATAAACTACTGGATTTCAAAGCCAACAAAATAGGCAGTATCCAATACCTCTTATCTTATTTTCCTAAGGCATTTAAGAAACAAACCAATCAGCATTGTAACATTTCCACACAACTTATCTCTCCCAGTGAAAAGAAGTGATAACAATAGCCAACAAACTGTACTTGGAAGTTCATTATGTACTTTAGATATTATCTAACTTGATATCAACAATAACATTCTAAATTCTAAATCTAAACTATTGCAAAAGGCACAGTTTTGTTGTTCATTTGTTTCAGTTGAGTCCAACTCTTTGGGGTTTTCTTAGCAAAGATACTGGAGTAGTTTACCAATTCCCTTCTCTAGCTCATTTTACAGATGAGGAAACCAAGACAAACAGGATTACTTTGACTGCTAATTAGTGAATTCAGGAAGATTGGTCTTCCTGACTCCAGATTAGGCACTAAATAGATTCTGCCACTTAGCTGCCCTAAAGGACATAGAGAGCTATCCTTGAAAGCAGGATGGTTTAGGTTCAAGTCTCACCTCTGATATTTATTGGCTTCCTGGGTGTGAGTAAATTATTTAGCATTTCACTCTGAGGCAACATTTTCGTAGAAGTTGCCAACTTACATTTTTTTTGTTTGGGGAAATTTAAGAGCAACCTAATATGAATGTTGCAATACTAACTAGGTTCCAGACACTGGGGCTTCTTTATAACTAGTTGATTTTAAACAGTTTTCAAAAGAATTGAGAACTATAAACAATTTGTCAACGATTGGTCAAAATTTTAAGTAATAAGAGAAATGGACATCAAAACAACTCTGAGGTTTTATTTTACAACCAGAAAATTGACAAAGAAGATGGAGCTAACTAATATTGAAGGATTTTTTAAAAGTGTAATAATATACTGTTGGTAGAGTTGTAGAGTAATCAAATCATGCTGGAAAGCAATTTAGAATTATGACAAAAATATCTGAAAGAATTATATTCTTAGATCCAGAATTTCTAATGCTAGGCATAAATCCCAAAGAGGTAGAAGTTAGAAAAAAAAGGTCCCATATGCTACCAAAATTTTTATAGTAGCAACTGTGCACTGGTGGGAGAGTTGTTAGACAAATTATGATATATGAATTTAATGGAATTTTATTGTTCAGATAGTTATGGATATGAATAATACAGAGAAGCATGGAAAGACATGAACTAATTTAAAGTAAGCAAAACAAATATATATATATACAAGTTATATCAATGCAAATGGAAAATTTTAAAATGGAAACTAAATGCTATGTAATTATAATAATTACTGGGGTATAGGGCACTGCATCAATTGTGTCAATCAAATCATGTGGTGGTCAGTTTTGTTGACTGGTTTTCTCATCAGTTATGATAAGAAGGAGCATTATGCTGAGGGGTGGGAGAAAGAATCTACTGGGAAATGAAGGTAATGTAAAAACAAAAGATATTAATACATAGATTTTTTTTCAAATATGACTGCTATCAGTGACTGCTATAACCCTATTCCTTTGGAAAACTTTCCAATTTAACCACCTGTGAAATATAAATTTAGAATGGCTATGTACACATATGTGAAGGAAATATTGCTTTGAGGGTAACTGGGTATCTTTGTAGAGCTGGTGATCACTGTGCAAAGTTTAGGTGAATATTATTACTTGTGCTGGAATAATAAAGTATTCATAAGATTATAGCATGTAGAGCTTCAGAGGAAAGGACTTTAGAGACCTTATTGAACTAGTATAATATTCTCATTTTATAGATAAAGAAACTGAGGCTCCAAGAGGGAAGATGGCTTGCCCAAAATTATAAAAACAGGAATAAAACGGCATTAGGATTTTAACTAGATTATCTAACTTTAAATCCAGGTCTGACTTCAAATCTGGTGTTTCCCCCCTTATTTAGTTATAACTAATTGATAGGTCATAACAGCATTGACTGAGGGTTTTTTGTTTGTTTGTTTTTGTTTTTTTGTGCTTTATAGCTCCCTTTTTAAAAACTACGTCTCATGAACTGACAGATGTGCGCTGTATGTTTAAAAGCACTTAACACAGTGCCTGGCTTATAATAGGTATTTAATAAATGCTTGATCCCTTTCCTTTTCCCTACTGGACCATAGAGTCTGTCAGATGAAAGATTAGTCAACAATGTTTTTGTGCCTCCTGTGAGCTAAGTGCATAAGAAACCTTGACATATAGGTGTTTCTGCAATTTAATCATTGACATTTATAGTCAGGTAATGTTTAAATGCCTCATTCAAGTTTAAAGCAAAACTTACTAGTCAAAAATAGTAATTTATGTTCCCAACATGAATTCTGTGATTCGAAACAGGCACTAGTCTAGAAGAATCTCTACTAAATAATAGCCTGATATGGAGTGCATTAAGTCCTATTTATTTAAAGTTATATAAGCAATGGGACTGTATATTTCTTCTGTATTAAAAAGTCACTGGATCAGGAAAATTATATTCTCTTTTGTTTCTGGTCTAGGAAATATCTAGGTCTGTAATCAACCTTTCAGTAAATCTCTCATGTCTTGCCTTTTGTGGGGTGAGTTCAAAATGAACAAAATGATAGTGGATGTCAGTCAAAAATGTAAATTCTTACTTTTATTTGTATCGAAACTTGATTATTAATTCAGAATCTTATGGACAGTTAAGTCAATCTGAATTATATATTATTTTCTTTTAGTCTTGAATCTGTCTTTTCACAAATGATGCTTGATACAATGTCAAAAATGAAAGGGTTGTTCAAGTGAAAATGGATAATATATTCTGTATCTCATTTGTGTCTAGTTATGTGAAAGGATAGACTAATACAAGCCAGTGTTTATGTAATAGGCGTGAAGCAAATTATATATTTCTTTGTCTTGAAAATTTAGAGAAACTCCTTTTTTGAATATTACATTTCTGAATGTTCAATATAACTCAGGATATAAATTCTCAACTTAGGTTACTACCAAAATGAAAGCTTTCCTAAAAGTCTTTAAAAGAGATGTCTGAGGGAAAAGATTTTTTAAAAAGAAAGTCAAGGAATCAGAAAATTTGAGAATCCGGTATCTTTATCCCTACTTATAAGAAATTACTTATTAATTTCTTTAGCTATTTTAATTAGAAAGTGAAGTATAACTTTTTTTTTGCAGTGGTTGTGGCAATTAATTACTGGTTTACCCTGAAGACACCCAAGATAAAGAGAAGAGTATGGGGAAAAGGTAGAGGTGGAACCAAGGCAGTTTTTCATGGCTATATATAATGAAAAAGTCATATAATGTTTTAACTCCCTGCATTCATCTCTCTGTTGAGATACCAATATAAACTTGACTTTAAAGAACAAAGGATTGTCCTTTAGAACAATCTCTTCTCCCTTTTTTTACCAGTCCACATTATTTATCAAATATTCAGATATCATTACCATAAAGGTATCATTACCATAGAAAACTGGACCTAGATCTGGCCTCAGAAATGGTATATGAACCTGGACAAGTTATTTAATTGGACTCAATTTCTTCATTTTAAAAATGAGGATAATAGCAACTAACTTCCAAGGTTGTTATTAAAGTGTTTTTCAAACCTAAAAGTGCTATATAAATGCTAGTTGTTATTGTTATTAACACAAATAATATACATCATAGTAGACGAGTGGGTTACAGTGACATGTTCCTCTTTAAATATATGTTTGATAAGGAAAAGGGAGGGTTAGTTTTCAGCCACTTACCAATATTCTTTATTGCTTCTTTGGGGCTTCAGGTATTGTTGTTTTGACCCACAAAAAGATGGGATTGACTCTCTTTTCTGCTAAAATTCAGATTGAGTTTGGAAGGAAATGATATTATCTAAAGCATCTATTTTATTGACATATTGCAATGCTACTCTATTTCTATTCTTGAAGTAGTGGTATATTGTTCAAGAAGCCTAAAATCCCTTATCTAAGACCTAGATAACTCAATATCTAAAATATATTAAGCTTCAAATTGCCTTGCTTGAATTTGCTCTTTTAAAATGAAATAAAATAATGCTGAATTCTTCCCCCATCCTCATCCCCTTCCCCTGCAGAGGATGGTTCACTGGGTTGAAAAGAAATATATTTGGAAATAAAAGTAATGAGAAACAAAATATGTCAATAAAAATTTTAAAAATTAAAGACAACACTCATAAAACCTACATCCAGAGGGCATAACTTATAAATCACTGAATGTCAAAATACAACTTTTGATACCTGATTTGATTTGAAATGACTAACAGTTGATAAGAACAATCAAAATAAGAAAGGATGTATCCAAATCATCTCAAGGTACTGAAAGAATTGTCTCCTCACAAATCAGAAACTTCTCCATTAAACTGGGATATAAACATTTGTCCAAAGAGACAACAGGACAATTAAAAGTTTCCTGTGAGAACAGTAACAAGATCTTAGAAATGTGGTCTTTGAAGTTTGAAAAGCTTCCCTGGAACTGCCACATTCTTTTCCCCAGCCCAGATGGGAAGATTTCAAAAGCAAATTCCCCTTTGTTTTCACTCTTTTATCCTATTAAGGAGAGACAAGCACTGATAAAGCCGATCAATGATTCATTAAGTAAAATGCAGTCTGGTGCTTCCAATATAAGTGACATTTGAAAAAGATTTATGTCCATTTTATTAATTCATTGCAGACAATAAATAGCAATTGATGATGTCAATAATGCTTTATCTATCATACTGTTAAAATTGAGACACTGCTATTAAAAAATGAAACAAAATTTCCAGTCTTTTTTTTTCATGTATACTCTTTCACCAGCAAGTGGTATTGGCTAAGCTTTAGAAGGAACAACAGGAAGACGTATACATGCTTTACACATAATTGCCTTTCCTTTCATCAGATCTACTCTGTTTCCCAGATGTGATTGTTGAGCTGATTCTAGTGATCTCTGAAAGAGAAAGGTGAATGGAAGGACTTGAGAAAGGCAAGTATCCCCAAATTTAAAAACAAGGCAGAAGATAGTGTCGTTAATTTATAAGGCAATGTGGTTGACTTCCATTTCTGGCAAAATTCTGGGACTTCTTAGAAGAATGGTTAGTGCACATAGAGTAAAGGAAATTGATGGTCACAAAGAGTCAGCATAGCTTAACCCTCATTTCCTATTTTGACAATATTGCTAGACTGGAAAATCAGAGTTATGGTGGAGATGTAGTCTGCGTGGATTTCACCAAAGCATTTGACAAAGCCTCTCTTACTCTTCTAGTGGACAGAATGCAACCACAAGAACTAACAAAAGTCGAGTGTCATGGCTTTGTAACTGAACTATTGCATTAACTTCCTAACTGTTCTGTCCGCTTCAAATCTCCCCCTGCTCTGGCTTATCTTCCACTCAGCTATCCAAGGGATTTTTCCTAAAGTGTGGATTTCATCATGTCACACCCTTACTCAATAAACTCTGGTGACTTTCTATTGTCTCTAGTTTAAAATAGGAACTTTTCTGTTTAGCTCTTAAAGCCCTTTAAAACTTACTCTGGTCTCATCATATATTATTCTCTCTTCCCCACAACTAAGCAAACTGGCCTTTTCTCTTTCCCTCACACACGCCATACCCTCTCCAATCCTTTGATCTGAATATATCCCATGCTAAGAATGTATTCCCTTCTCACCTCTGCCTCATAGAATTGCCTCTATTCTAGAGATGTAACTCAAGCCAGTAACTGTTTAGATTGTGCCCTTCTCCTAACCCTCCAACCATTATATCCATGCATTAGCAGTTATTCTAATCACTTGGATTAAACCTCACTCATTAAGCCCACGATTTATTTGGAATATGAAATGGGACATTGCTCAAAATATTAATAACAGCTAACATCACGCCAGATCTTGTGCTAAGTGCTTTACAGATATTTCATTTGATTCCCACAACACATTCTACAGAAAGCTTTTCTTGATTTCTTGATCAACTGTTTGTGACCTCTATCTTTAGCTACCTTGTAGTTTTCTACCTTATTTGTATTTATTAATTATTTATTTGTTACATACATACTTATATATTTATTTTCTTGATTTCTTGATCAACTGTTAGTGACCTCTATCTTTAGCTACCTTGTCATTCTCTACCTTCTTTATTTGTATTTATTATTTGTTATATACATACTTATATATTTATTTATTGATTCTCTATCAGTATATATAGCTCCTTAAAAGTAGGGATTGTTTCATTCTTTGTCCTACAGTCTATAGAAAGAGTTCATACTAATTCTCCACAGGACAAAATAAATAATTTTGGACACTGAGGTTTTTAGTCCTGGAAAACTGGGAATCTATGGCATGCTGTAAACTGGAAGACAGGATTTTGACCAGAATGGGATATGCTAAATAACTGTATCGGAGTGGGAGGATGATGATGGTAGTGGTAGGGAAGAAACAGAGGCAATGACACAAAGAGGGATGAATGGCAGAAGATGAGGAGAATAATTGAATATACCGAAGGCCTACCAAAAATGCTAAGGGATCTTCTGGGGACAGTTAGGCTACTGATGGCCAAAGGGTGGAACATGCCTGAACACTGGTGAACTTTAACTTGGTTAAGAATCCAGGAAGCTGAGAAAATAACCTCTTCTTTCCCTACTCTTCCCTACTACTTCTATCTGAAAGAATGGATGTTCATTTCCCAAATTCTCTGTTTCTTTTAAGATATTTATTGTTGTTTTCAGAACTGTAAAGGCAGCTATCTAGAATAAGATAAGATCACTTTTTATTGTGTTGGGGTTATAGCTTGAAACATGAATCTTAAATTGCATTACAAATAAAGATGCCAGTAGCTATATTGAATATAACTTAACTAAGTTGAAGAACTACACCTCAGTCCAGAATAGTTAGGGAAGCCCTCTAATTTGGAGTCCTTGAGCTATTATGATTTTTACTTAAATTTTTGTCTTGTATGAACTGATGCTAAGTGAAATGAGCAGAAACAGGTTATTGTACACAACATCAATATTGTATGACAATCAATTCTGATGGACATGACTCTTTCCAACAATGAGATGATTGATGCCAGTTCCAATGATCTTGTGATGAAGAGAGCCATCTGCACTCAGAGAGAGGGCTGTGGGAACTGAATGTGTATCACAATATAATATTCTCACTCTTTTTGTTGTTGTTCACTTGCATTTTGCTTTCTTATTCATTTTCTTTGCTTTTTGATCTGATTTTTCTTGTGCAGCAAGATAATTGTATAAATATTTACATATATTGGATTTAACATATTTTAATGTGTATAGCATATATTAGATTGCTTGCCATCTAGGGGAGGGGATAAGAAGAAGGGGAAAATTTGGAACATAAGGCCATGTAAGGGTCAATGTTGAAAAATTAGCTGTGCATATGTTTTGAAAATAAAAAATTTTAATAAAAATAAACAAATTTTTGTCTTAAAGATTCTCTAAATAGCAGTGGAAGGAGTTTATATGGACCTGAAGGAATTGACCCTAAAGAAGTACTCCTGTTTGTAGCCAGGCTCAATTGCTTTAAACATAGATATATCCACCATTAAGGGGAGGGGGCAGGGAAAGAAGTGCAATGACCAAAGAAAAGGTTATGCTCTTTAGTAAGTCCAGCAAGAGGAGACGGATATGATTTGGGAGCATCAACTTCTCCATTTTTCATTGAGAGTATAGAAAGCTTTCCTTATCGAAACAACCCTTAATAGTAACATTTCTGGTTACTTTTTTATTTGCCTCCTTGGAAGCTAGCACACAGTAGACCTTAATAAATCCTGTTGATTGATTGATTACAACTGGTTAAATGACCTGCAACTAGTTAAATGACCTTACCCAAAGAATCTTCATTAATCATTCAGTGTCAGTTTGAAGAGTGGCATATGAAGGAATATCTTAGGAATCTAGCCTTGGACTTTTAGCATTTAATATATTTATTAGTAATTTCAATAATGGAATAGATGGCAGCTTATCAAATTTTCAGACTGCAAAGTTGGGAAGGAGAGATAATTTAGTGGATGGCAGAGTCAGGATCCAAAAACACCATAAAAATGAGAACTTGTGACAATTCTATAATTCTGGGCTTCTACTTGAGGCCCTTGGCTTATAAGGTTTGAACACTGTCTTTCTTAAGCTTAAAGAAAGACAAAATCTCACTATATTAATTACTCAGCAAGGGAGTGGAATATTTAAATTGTTCATCAGATAATATTTTACTTGAATCACCAGTCCCTTTTCTCTTTAGCAATTAGCAGCATAGCTTCCCTGAGAGGCTATGGTATCCCTGTTATCCACCAAAGAACATTCAGTCAGTAACTGTTTAGGATGCACCTACTTTCCAATTCTCCAACTATTAAACACATGCAATAGCAGTTGTTCTAGTTAGTTGGATTAATTCTCATTAGGCCCACAATTATTTAGGAGATAAATGGAATACTGCTCAAAATATTAAAATATTATTATTGTTAATAATTGCTAACATTTATATAGCACTTACTATGTAACAGATGGTGGAACAGTGATAAAGTGCAGGGCCTGAACTCAGGAAGAACTGAGTTCAAATGTAGCCTCAGACTCTTTTTTTTTCTTTTAATTAATAACTTTTTGTTATCAAGATATATGCAAAGATAGTTTTCAACATTCACCATCATAAAATCTTGTACTCCAAATTTTTCTCCCTCCCTTTCTCCCATCTTCCTCCCTTAGTGAGTTAGCAATTCAATATTTATTAAAATGTACAATTTTAATGTACAATTCTTCTATACATATTTTCACATTTATTGTGCTGCACAAGAAAAATCAGATCAAAAAGGAAAAAATGAGAAAGAAAACAAAAATCAAGCAAACAACAACAACAAAAGCGAAATACTATATTGTGACCCACATTCAGTCCTGACAGATGTCTTTCTGGTTACAAATGGCTCTCTCCATTCCAAATCTATTGGAATTGGCCTAAATCACTTCATTGTTGAAAAAGACTGATCTTCACATAATCTTGTTGTTGCTGGGTACGATGTTCTCCTGGTTCTACTCACTTCACTCAGCATCAGTTCATGTAAGTCTCTCCAGGCCTTTCTGAAATCATCCCTGCTGCTTGTTTCTTATAGAACAATAATATTCCATAACATTCACATACCATAATTATTCAGCCATTCTCCAACTGATGGGCATCTACTCAGTTTTCAGTTTCTTGCCACTACAAAAAGGACTGCCATAAACATTTTTGCACATGTGAGTTCTCTACCCTTTTTTATGATCTCTTTGGGATACATAGCCTCAGACTCTTAAGAGTTGAGTGACTCTGGACAAGTCAATTCACCCTATTTTCCTCAATTTCCTCCTCTATAAAATGAGCTGGAGAAGAAAATGGCAAACTATTCTAGTACTTTTGCCAAGAAAACCCCAAATGGGTAATGAAAATGAACAACAACAAAAATGTGCCAGTCTGTGCTAAATGCTTTACAAATATTCCATTAAATACTCACAACAAACCTAGGAGGTGGGTACTATTATTATCCCTATTTTACAGGTAAGGAAACAGAGAAAAACAGAAGTTAAATGACTTGTCGAGGATCTTATTAGCCAGGTAGTATCTGAGGCCAGATTTGAATTCAGGCCTTCCTAAGTCTAGTTTCCAACACTCTGACCATTGTACCATGTTAGCTACTCATGAATTCTGATGCCTAAACCTAGTTTATGAATCATCACTCAATCTGAACTTCCTTCTTTTCAGTTCAGTTTACTTTATTCAAAGTTTTCTGATATTTGCTATGATTTAGTGACATTACATTAAGACTACAGGGAAAAGGAAATAAATCAACCATTCCTGTATCTGAACAAGTGACTTGAACCTTCTTCTAGTTGCCATCCCACATCTAGGGATGTAGGGGAGGTGCTTCTGACAGTGTATACCTATATTTCATGGGAAAGGAAGAAGGGAAGGGATAGTGAAAGAAGTTAGCCATAGTCCTCAGAAGCTCTAGGATGCTCTTTGTGGCTCCCGGCCAACACAGGATCAGAATCTCTCCTGCTATATAAGCTTCTAGTCATTTTGCTTTCAGGCAGGATGTTGGAGTCAGTTTAAACCAGGAGCTAATTGTTACATTTTCAGTTGAGTATTTATAGCTTAGAAATCAGCAAATGCTACAAATTAGGGTTTGATTCTTTTGTTGCTATTGTCTAGAGTTTAAAAAGTGATGGGGAAAATATTATTAATGCAGATTAAAATTAAAAGTATGCTGTATGTGTACATGCTTGTTTGTTTCCTTAAGAACAAGTTAAATACTGATCAGCACATCATTGATCTGGGACACAATGTTGGGGACTTATGATCAACAATATTAGAAACTCAGGACTTCAGGTTTAGCCCAGGAAGAAATTGTCAATCCTAGGAGGATTCCAAAAAATGAGTGTATATAAGTTGAGGGACTGAACCACAGATTGAAGGTCAGAATGGATAGAATGTTAGCTTGCAGTTAGAAAGATCTACTTTTAAGAGTTTACTCTTGTGAGCGCCTCAAGCACTTAACAAACCTGTGATCTGTAAAATGGGGATAACAATAACATTACATGTAGTGTTGTTGTAAGGAAAGCATGAGATCATATTTGTAAAACACTTGCAAATCATAAAGCACCATATAAATGCCAGTTATTATTAGTATTATTACATATAAAAACAAACTTCTCTTGTAACGGAAAGCTTTGTAAGGGTCAATGTTGAAGAATTACCCATACATATGTTTTGCAAATAAAAAGCTTTAATAAAAAAACAAAAACAAAAAAAAAAACAAACTTCTCACGTCACATATGGAAATACCCATAGAAAGTATGGACTTAGTGTACAATTATCAAATACACATTTTTATTTCTAGGTTTTTTTATTTGTTGTTAACATACAATTGTGTTCTTTGCTCCCTTTCCTTGGAGGATGGGAGGAATTTAGGCAGCGATCTTAATCAATGAATCAATGAATATTTAATGAGGGCACAATATAAATTTGGAGGTGTGCAGAGAAAAGGTTTCATGCCAATGATTATGCGATCTACTACTGAGCTAAGGAGCAGTTTAATATGTCCCCTGGGAATCATGCACCTAAAGCTTGTGTTCATTAGAGTCTCTTAAGGCTTCTCTGGGGATTTGAATCCAAACCAAGGCAGCCCTTAGGGAAGTAATCCTTACTGAATCTGCAACTGCTCCTCCCCAGGGGTCCTTTGTACTTCATAGATGATTTAAACTAGAGACACTCCACCCTTACTCTGAGGCTCACTATAATTAAGTCTAATAGCTTTGACAAGACCATGGCTATTGGAGAGAGACATATTTTTGCAATGAGCTTGAGAAGTAACAATGCCCAAAGATTTGCTCCATTTCCAGGAAGATAATCAGCTTTTGGTCCAGTTGCTGAAACCCCCAAACGCTGCTACTTCTTCTAAAAGTGGACAATAACTGTTTTGCCTTAAAGTGTGTAGATTAAGGGATACAGAAATAGAAGATAGGA
This sequence comes from Myrmecobius fasciatus, assembly GCA_023553655.1. Taxonomy (NCBI): domain Eukaryota; kingdom Metazoa; phylum Chordata; class Mammalia; order Dasyuromorphia; family Myrmecobiidae; genus Myrmecobius; species Myrmecobius fasciatus. The sequence goes on from JAJPUD010001331.1 coordinate 138,529, forward strand.
AGAAAACATCATTAAACTCCCTATTCCCTGGAATGGTGGGGATCAAGGGCCAAAGGTCCTTGGAAATAGTATGTCTGAGACAAGAACAGGATGAGAGAGGATGGCTGTTACAGCTCCTGCCCCCCTGCCCATCCAGCTTCAGTAGATATCTATTATCCAAGGAGTAGAATACATAGGATAAGAGGATTACAGAGCAGGAAGGGATCCCATTACATATTATTTTTCAGTGAGGAAGATGAAATCGAGCTTTTTGGCCTGGCATTCAAGATTCTTCATACAAGTACCACCTTCTATTTCTAGTCACCACTTGTGCTACTAAAGCTACATGTCAAAATGATTAAAATAGAAGAAGATCTGGGCTCAAACACCTACTAGCTTTGCGACTCTAGACATATCACTTAACCTACCTCTCTTCCAATTTCCTCATTTGTAATTATCAACTTTATGAAGCTGTCAGAAGGAACAAATGAGATATGTGTAAAATGAGTTGTAGCAGTAATTGCAAGATTATGTGATCAGCTATGATACACTTAGCTCTTTTCAGCAATAGTGATCAAGACAATTCCAATAGACTTGAGATGGAAAATGCTATCCCACATCTAGGGAGAGATCTATGAAGTCTGAATGTGGATATAGGCATTGTACTTTCATCTTTTTTTTGTTTTGTTTTTTTGTTCCTTTTTCTTTTTCATCTTTTGGTTTGATTTTTCTTGAATATGACAAATATGGGGAAAAATAAAAGTTGTCATATCCCATATAAACATAAGCTATCATTGTTGCTGTTATTGTGATTACTATTTCCTTTGTGACATTCTATACTTCAGCCAAAGTGGGGTACTCTTTGTCAAAAATATGTGGGGCTAGATTTGAGAAGAGATACATAATTTCGGAAAAGGAAACTAAGGCAGTAAGTGAAATATCATCAAGGACCATTTCTAGTCTCCCCATCTATTACCCTTTTCATCACATTATGCTAGTTTTTTTTTTTAATTTTTCACTTTTAATAAACATTTAAAATGTTGCCACTGAGATAGAAAGTGTTTATTTTGTACCTATTATATTATTATGAAATCTGTACTGTAATTACAAAAGTAACTTCATTTCAAATCTCTCCTCTTTTATGAAGTATTCATTCATTCAATCAATCAAAAAACATTTACTGTGTTGTAAATAGGCACTGTGCTTGTTGTTAAGGAGACAGAAAAAAAAAAAGGCCTGGTCTCTACTTTCAAGGATTTTATAATTTATGAATCCTCCAGCTAGCAGTAGTATTTCCTGCTCTGAAAGTAAGGTATGTTGAGGGAGCACAGTATAATGGAAAGAACCTTGGATTAGAACTCAAGAAGCATTCCCTGGCTCTCCCCTATTCAATAAACTCCACTGGGTCCTTTCCCTATCTGGGTTAAATATAAGATCCTATTTGGCTTTCAAAACCCTTCATAATGGGCTCCTCACCACACCTTTCTAGTCTTATAAATTACTTCCCTCCATGCACTCTGTGATCTAGTGAAACTGGGTTTTTTGCTGTACCTTGAACATGACAATCTCCTGATCCTCCTGTCTGTTCTCTTGCTTGGAATTTTCCTCATTTCAACTTCCTGGCTTCCCTAGCCTCCTTCAAGGCTCATCTATAAACACCCAGTTCTGGAAAAAAAAAAAAATTCCTCATTGCTATTATCACCAGTTCCATTCTCTCTATTGAGTATCTCCAATTTATCCTAGATCTTGTTTAAACATAGTTGCATATTCTCTCCCTATTAGACTTTCAAGTAACTTCTTAAAAGTGGGGACTGTTTTTTTTTTTTAAACCTTAACATAAGACTGAGCACATAGTAACAATAGTTGTTGATTCATACCATTCATGCTAGAGAGGAAAGAAAATGAATAATAAATCCTGGTTAAATGAATAAAGCATTTATTAAGTAATTTAACATGTGCAAAGCACCAAGCTAATCTCTGAGCACACAAATAGGAAAATTAGATAAATACTTGCTTTCAAAGAATTCACATTTTAATTTAGAAGACTACACATTTGGAAGGTTTCAGCTTCAAGGTAGATGGAAAAATTTCACATTCCTTAAGTTTTTGGGGCCAAATAGATGGCAATGACATTTTAATATCATTTTTACTGATATGATAAAATCATATATCAGTTTCTGCCAGTCAGTTGAACTGACAGTACAACGGGTGGATAGAAATTGCAACAGGGAAATATATTAGCTCAATGTCAGGAAAAACTACCTATTAATTCCAGCTGTTCAACAGTACAAAAGTCCAGCTCATAAGTTGAGGGCTTCCTATAAATGGAGGCTGGAATATCATGTGTTACATATATTAGATCCCTTACTATTCATATGTTCTTTTTATTCCAGTTTCTAAGAACTCAGAGGGCAAGTACTACCTCATATAATTTTTTATATCATCCACGACCTAATCAAGGAATGACCTCATACTAGGTGCCTAATACTTATCCATTAAATTTAATTTGCCTTCCGTGACTCAGAGGCAGCCTGGTATCACCGACAGAAGGCTCTTCTGGGAGAAGACTTGAGTCCAAACTTTTTCTCTGATTTTATGCTCTGTAACCTTGGCAAGATTTAAATCTCTTTGGGCATTTCTTTAAGACCATAAACTGGAGAGGTGTTTCCTCATCCTGGAATTCACAGAATATTGATGAAGAATGTTGTGTGCCTCCCGACCAAGAAGGGATACAATAAATATATAAATAAGAGACATACTATATTGGACATGATCAATACAGGAATTTGTTTGGTCATGCATATTTGATAAAAAGTTTTTTTTTTTTCTTTTTTCCAGCAGCGGGGCTGGGTTGGGGGAGAGGGAAGGTGTAAGGGACAGAAAATAAAAAGTAATTAACGTAAAAATACAAATTAATTTTAAAAATACTAATAAAATCACAGGTTCAGTCCTTATCTATGGTTGTAACTCAGAACTGCGGTAAATGTTTTACTTTTCATAAAACATGCTGGACACTCGTAGTTAGATTTTTCTAAATTTTTTTTTTAAAAGGTGGGGGGCGTTTTTCTTCCTTAAAGTCCAAGTCTCTATCCATGAGCTGCAGTGGAGTTTATCCAGGTCTCCCATCTCCACCCACCAGCTGCTGGATGCATGGTTGCCTGCAGAAGTAAGAAGGAAAAGAACTGGCGAAGTCTTGGAAGTCAGCGCCCAGAGCCAGAGTGAGCTAAAGTGCAGGGACTGCGAGCGACCAAGGCGGCTACAGCACGAGCCGAGGCCACCAGCACCCGGACGCGCGCAACCTGCCAGGACAGCGCGAGGACCCGGGAGAAAGGGGGACAGGAGAGCGGGTTGGGGCGCGGGGAGGGCAGGGCGGAGCA